>VZRS01012339.1:7429-40294 GCA_013398055.1 Ifrita kowaldi
GTGCGCAGGGACCGCCGTGGCGGCCGGGCGGGCAGCAGCAGTCCCGGAGCGGGAGGGCGGCGCGGAGGCTGCTTTCCGTGCGCCCCAGGGGCGCGGAACATCACGACTCGAGAACTACAAAATAAGGCNAGGATGAGGGCGTCTGGGCGGTTGTGTCGAGTTTGGGGGAGTGGGGTCTGGGATCGTGTGGCCCACGCGCCTCCGGCAGCGCTGCTCATCCCACGGGTTGCCTTCCAGGTACATCCATTCAAAAGAGAAACCCTTCAAGTGCCAGGAGTGCGGGAAGGGCTTCTGCCAGTCCAGGACCCTGGCGGTCCACAAAACCCTACACATGCAGGTGAGCCCGGCGTTCCCCGGCCTTTCAACTTGTGTGCCGCCGGCGCGGACCCGGCCAGGCCCGGTTCGGCCCGGCTCGGCTCGGCTTGGCCCGCCGCGGGGCAGGGGCGGTGGCCACCGGGGGAACGGGGCTCTGGTGGGGAGGGGAGCGAGGGGGCTCCGGCACTGGACGGCCCCGTGGGTCCGCGGCGGGACAGCGGCCGGTTGTTACCTCCGCGGCCGCCGGAGACCCGCGGAAAAACGGCGGCCGTGGGAGACGGGCTTAAAGCCAGCGGGGACGCGGTTGGCGGCGGGGAGCGAGCCCCGGGCTCGGGTTTGCCCACGCCGCTGCTTCGAGGCGTTTTTCGTTGAGGGCTACAGCCCTGCCCTGGCGGCGGCGGCAGGCGCGGGGCAGAGGGGCGGCCCGCGGCGGGATGCGGTGCGGAGCCGTGCGGAGNATAGGGAGAGGTGGGCGGCCGCCCGGCCGCACGGGGCTCCTCTCGTTCGTGTCCTCCCCCAATATCTCAAGTTGTGCGTTGCGATGAGAAAAAGTGCAGTGATACGTTAAACCAGGTGGTTTGTGAAGGATTAATCCTTTGCTTGCTTCAAATCTGAACAGGAATCTCCACACAAATGCCCCACATGTGGAAGAACCTTTAATCAAAGAAGTAACCTGAAAACTCACCTTCTTACCCATACAGACATCAAGCCCTACAACTGTGAGCAGTGCGGCAAAGTGTTCAGGCGAAACTGTGATCTACGGCGGCACAGTCTAACTCACACCCCGCGGCAGGACTTCTAGAGCAGCCAGGGATCCGCGCCCGCTCCGGCAGCTCCAACTTGCCCACTTTACTCAAGGAGTGTATTGTAGGAACTCACAGAACTCACATACACACACACGGAGACACGCACGCAGACTCGGGGCCAAGCTTTCCTACCACATGTCTGCGAAACTCGTTTAGAGAGTGCGGACTGCAGGATCGGGCCCCTCTCCAACCCACACCCAAGCGTAAAGCTCATCTTGTAGATAATCGCGGCTCATTTTAGAGCTCTGTACAGAACGTGGTTTTTTCTTCATTTGTTTGTTTTGTATCGTGTCAGATGCACATCGATAACAAATCGTGGAGGCAAAGTATCTCTTTAAAAATGTATTTCAAAATAAATCTTTTTTTTTTTCCAAATACCTCCCGCCTTCTTGTATTATTCTCTGAGCATTTGGGCTTTTTTTTCCCTGCTGTGTCAATGCAATGGTAAAGCATATTGAATAAATTTCCTAGCTGGGTAATTGTACTGTCACAACAATTTTGGTGATCGCTTTTGTTTGGTCTGTTCCACTGTCGCTGTTGTGTTATCTATTGTTAAGTAAAATGAAAGTGCCTTATTTGAGAGTTTATAGCTCTATTACTTAATAGTATGAATGTCTAAATATTAACTTCTGTACTTTTTTTTTCTCTTTTTCCCGAACGATTTTTTTTAAGGAGAAAAAGAAAGAAATATTTGCAAATAAACAAATCTTAGGAAATAATGCATAGAGCCGTTCTTACGCCAAAGCGGCTTATTAGTAACTTATTTGCAATCAGCCCGTATATTGTAAAAGTTATCCTTCTCGCAGGAATTGCAGCAGGCAGCCTCCTGCCTGTAGACTTTGGACACGGGCAATTCACCCGCCTAGACAGGGACTTTATCCTGCAGAAGACGATTCTTTCCCGACAGCTCTGGAAGCAAACAGCGAGGCGCCCATACTGCCCTCCGGCCCGGGCTCATCCGCGGGCCCCTGGCAGAGCTGCGGCACTGGGAGCCGGGATCCCCTCACCCGTTCCCCTCCTCCATCTGCGCTACCGAGCACAAGTCACGCCCAGGGGGCTGCACGGAGAGGCGCTGAGGAGGGGGATTGTTCCCCTCCTTTCGGGAGTCCCTCACCCCACGGTGCGGGCCCCCAGGCACTCTCCCCGGGGTGGCTCTCGGCGACTCAGTATGTCCAGCCCACGGGCCGCACGATCAGTGCCTGCACCGGCTCTGCAGCCGGCAGGATGGTGGCACTCAACAATGGGCTCCCCTGCTTGCCGTCCTTGCAAACCCCTCACCAGTGCCTGTGGACTCTTCTGGAAAGACATGGTGCCAACACTGAGGCATTTTCCCTGATATATTGCAGGGCGACTTGGATGTGCATCCCTTCATTAGCATCCCACTGCTCTTGTCACTTCTGGCACCTTCTCCAGAGGGTTTTGAGTAGTTTGGGGCCCCAAAAATTGTCCTTTCTCAGGCTGGGGGCAACCGTTCTGCCCTACTCCTCTGCCAAATTAAGGACCAGGTTAGAATGGCAGGGAGAAATCTCTTCCCCAGGCCCAGGGAGCCCTATCTAAGGAGAGAGCAATCCTCTTGCTCCCAGTTCAGCAGGGAGAGCTTCACTCCTGGACTCCACCTAGCAGGGTACCAGAACTCCAGGCTGGTCCATCCATGGGAAGGATCACAGATCCTAGCATGCCCAAAAGCAGCAGGTGCTGACAGAGCTTGTGTGGCTACACTGTCCCCCTCCCTGATCCTCGTTGGTCCTTCGGCAGGTAACCACACTGCCTGAACGCTGTTAATGAGTAGCAAGTCAAAACCAGCAGTGCCTGGGCTGCAGTCAGACCATCAGTGCAGAAAGCGCTGCATCACTGCCTGCACTGCCTCCACAGAGGGCTGCCACGGGGCAGGGACTACAAGCCAGCCCTGCTCTGCCCCAGACCAGGCAGACAGGTGAATTTCCACTGGTACGACAGTCCCAAACTCAGACAAAATTTATTATGTGGTCAAGGCCTATCTCTCCATCTGCTCCTATCCAGGAAGACGGGGAAGGCAAGAATGTTTCTGCAGGCAGAAATACTGGTCTGCTGGCTGAAGAGCAGCCTCCCTAGTCAAAGTTTATGTGAGTGCCATCTGCTCTCTTCCTCTTCACCGCCTGTGAACTTGCACCCCTTCTTTGCTGGGGTGCTGCACCCCTAGAACTATCTTTACCCCCACCCCTTCCTGCCCTGCTGGCAGCCCTTGTTCTCCCTCTTCAAAATGCTTCTGTCTCCACACTGCTCTCTCCAAACCACTCTTCGTGGGCATCTTTTGCTTCCTCTTCATAGGCATTTTCCCAGTATCTGATGTCTTCCCATCTGACTGATTCTTCTACTCCCAGTGCATTCCTGTTCTCTCAGTTGGTTATTCCCTCTAAGTTTCTCTGTTCTTATTGTCCTCTGAGTTCCTGTCCCCAGGCCGTTTTACGTCCCCAAGTACACACAGCAAGGCTGGGATAACTCCGTTTGAGTAAACACTCCTGTCAGGATACATATGGGCTTAGTCCGCTCCTCCTAGGCCAAGTTCTATGTGAAGTTTGTTTGGAAAGAACTTAATCAGATGAGCAATATCAAAGCACAAAATTAAAGTGATTGTATATAGCTAAGGTTTTATTTAATTGTTTGAGGTTGCTTGTTTAATAATCTTCCCCCTGAGCAGACACAGATTGTAAATTTATCTTCTGAGGATTTCTAAAGTTCAGCAGCCAGAAAAAAACCTAAATTACTGAAGCGGGTCAATGACAAGCATTTCTAACCGTTGGTCCATGGACTGTTATTTTATATTTAAACCAGTAGCTATCATCTTAAAATGTCAGAGAATGATCTAGTATTTCTCTTTACTCTCAATACACTTGCCTATAGCACTGCCACACCCCACTCACTTTTTAAAAAATCATCCCTCCCTGGAAAATTTCAGAGGCAGCTATAAAGAACATGTTAAAATACACATATGGTTTGTTGGTTTTAGACCTGTTGGGAACAGAAACAAGTTCTGTAAAGCTACCTTTTGGGCAGGGCTAGGGTTTTTATAGCCATAAAGTTCCATCCTGACTTTCACAATGCAAACACTAAATACAGCAATATCCCTGTGACTGTTGTTTGTGCCTTTGTGAAGTATCCTCCTTCTCTCTGGAAGTTCTCTGCTCAGTTACAGAACACAGCACACAGCTCCATGCTTCTGCAGTTTCTGAGAGCTTCCCAAACCACCTGCCTCCTGCTGCTCCGTGTTCCTCTCTCCCATTGCTACTTCTTTTTCAGCACTGCTTTTTTTTTTGCCTGCACTGGCATGGCTCATTCTGCACCTTTTGCTGTGTTGGAGGCAGCAGCTGCAGTGCTGTAGCAGGCAAAAGAACTAGCTGTGCTACATACCAGGGAGAAAAAACCAGCAGATAATAAAATATGTCACAATAATCTCCATTTTTAGGGGCAAATTATAGCCCTTTAAGTTGCATCTGAAAACTGAGCTCTGCACATCAGTTGCTGAAACAGATGCTGTCCACAGCTGATGGCAGAGCAGCTCAGCCCAGCTAATTGTTCATAAAGCTTTTCTATGAGGTAAATATTACATAGCAATGGCATGTCATGCTATTCCAGACCAGCACAGACTATATCCAATGCCAGTGCAAATCCGCTGGCAAAGCCCAGCTTTATACCAGAACCACCTTAGGAATATGCACAGCCCAGATCCAAATGTCAGACACCCAGCAGCAACCCAGGAATGTGGCATGGCCGTGTCTGCCTTGGTCTAGCAGATGGTGCCCAGGGTCCCTTTGAGTAAAACATGTGAAAAACCACTATTTATTGAACTCCTCTCTGCCTGCTCTCCCCTTCCTTTTTCCTCTTCCTTCTTCCTTCTCACTGCTCTACTTTTGGACATCTGCTTCAGGAGTTGCTTCTGCTACCCCAGACATTCTGTACTGCACCCTGCCTCCTGCCTAGTCTCACCTCCATCTCCTTCCCTACTTTTTCCCTCCTGGTTTTTGTTTTTTTTTGCCTTCCCATGTCTCACCCCACACTTCAACCTCTTTACCTGAACAATTTTCTTCACTCAGACTTTTTGGTTCCCTCTTTTGAACCACTCCAACTTCCACTTGTTGCCTCATTCTGTTCTTCAGCCACCAGCCCATATGAGGTCCTCTCTCTTCCCTGACCCAGAGCTCGTGTCCCCTGTGTGGTACTTCTCACACTCTGCTGGTCCTTCCTTGCTGATCCCATTAACTGATGCCATGTCCACGTGGCACTCAGGAGACACAAGAACAGGTGCCATAGATGTACTTGGACCATTTTAAGCATGCTGGCTTAAATGCTTAAAAGCCAGCAGCGTAGTCCCAGCAGGGCCAGGGCTGGTGGCACATGCAGCTGGTGGCAGCCCGGGCTACTCAGGGTGGAAGCACTGCTATCAGCAGTGCTGCAGCCCACAGACAGCAGGGGGACGGGCAGGCAGGGGACAGGCAGGGAGGGGAACAGACAGCAGGAGACAGGCAGCAGGGGGACGTGGCTCCAGTGGAGACCCCGCATGCTGTGCTGGGAGATGCAGTGGCCCCAGAGGAAGGACAGACTTTTCTTCTCAGACCTGGAAGTGCTGGCTGAAGGTGGCTTCTCTCCTGGCTGCAGGCTACCACCAGCTGCAGCAGGCAGGCCTTGCAGCCATCACAGGGCTGGTTTGGATTTGGGGAGATGAGGAGTACTCCTACAACCTGTGCTCCATTGGGGCCACATTGAAAGGGGGCTGAAGACGGTGCTGGGCAGTCTCTGGAACAATTGGGATTGTCCAAGTGAATCTCCAGGCCTTTAGAATCCATTTGAAATCAGCCTCCTCTCAGTAGGAGGAGGGGAGCGGCAGGACTTTTGCTTCCCTGAAATTCTTGTAGGATCCAGAGAGTGGCTCCATCGCCTCACACGGCTGAGGGCTGCAGCTGGGAGAAGATTACAAACCCCAGGTCTTTTGACTTTCCCTCTCTGCAGAAATCCCCCAGATTTCTGGCTTTGAAACAAGCTAACTTCACCTTGCCTGCAGATCGGGGATGGAATCGGGAAAGAAACCTGCTGGCATGGGCGGTGCCGGTGGTGCCGTGCCGCAGGCAGTGCAGCGAGACTCCCACTCCCCCAGGCAGTGCCTTGAGCTGAGGCTCCCTCGCTGTGCGCTTGGGAGGGCTCTCCTACATGCCAGGGCATTTTGGAGACCCATTTGTTCATCTAGGGGAAGCAGATTGACTGATTGCTTGCTTTTCTCTGTTCAAGTGTAAGAGGAAGCAAAACCTTTATTTCTTTTTCCCCTCAGAGATTCTTTATAAGGCATTATCTCTCCTACTGTCAGCTGACATCCTTTGGCGTCACTACCACTCAGTGCACTGAAGATGCCTCAAGGTGTGTCAGTCGTGCTTCACGTCAATGCGCCTTGATGTATCTCTTTGGCTGGAATTGAAAGGTACAGTTTCTAAATCTCCCGGTGACCCATTTTGCATGGATCACTGGTGCGCTAGAATGTAGCTACTCCTTCCCATCGTGTTAATGCAAGTTTGCCCGCGTTCAAAGCAGCCTGGCCTCCATGTGCCACGCTGAGCACACACGGAGAGCTCGCGCTTGGGTCTCTGTGTGAAACAGGCACGGCTGCTTCAGACTTAATATCTTCCACACAAGTTACATGCTTTAGGTGTTTTCATTGCTCTATCATAGTCCCTTTATTTAAACATTGTAAATTCTTTTGCTTGATAAACATAGGCAGACAGCTGGATTATCTTAATCTTGGGGCTTGCAGTCAGCAAGCACAGTGAATGCTCCCAGGTTGCGGAGGCACCCTCTCCTGCCCCAGTCCCGTGGGCCCCCCCTCAGCTAAGCTGGGCAGCAATGCTCAGCGCTCAGTGTGTCACCAGGAAAAGGACCAACACGCCTGCGAGGGAGCAGCTCTGGTCACAGGCTGCCTGCCTGAGTGTCCTTGAAGCCAGCCCTGGGGACAGCCCTAATTAATAGTTCCGGCGCAGCCCTGTGGCTCCCCGCGCTGTGTTGGCTGTGCACTGCCCTGTCTGCCGGCACGCTGGGATGGGAAGGAGGGTGGCGGGAAGGCGAATCCTCAGGGGCCCTTCTAGAAGGCCCTGAGGCCCAGCTGTGATGGCAGATGGGATTCATGGGCAGCTCCAGCCCCGGGCACGCTCAGGCTGCCTGCGAGGGCAATGCAAATGCAGTGCACCTGCCCGCAGGGCGCCATGGCCTCCAGAGTCCTTTCAAGGATGCCTGGCTGGGGTACAATGTAAACCCAGTGCTGATTTAGTCCAGGAGCTGGTTCTGCTGGGATGAATCATTTAACCACACAAGCAATCCATGGCTCTGCCTCCCATTTTCATGTTGTGACCTTCTTTTCTCACTCCACAGAGGAAGGGATGGCCTGATCCTGGCCATAAACCACAACAGAAAAACGCTAGGGAAACAAGGAAGCATTCGAGGGGATTTCAGTTATATATACGACTGAACAAATCTGGGTGATTGGGTCAGATCCGCACCAACTTCTTTTGTCATGCGCCTATTATCCTCTAGTTTTATTCCATGAAAGCTGGGTTTTGAAATTAATGCGGCATTAAGAGGTATGTGGCAGCTCACACTATCACTTGTAATGTTCCTGCCAAGCTACAACCGTAGCTTTGTCATGATTCATATTTTCAAACTCCCATTAAAAAGGTTAAAAACAGATTTTCAGTAGTTCAGCTGTGGGTACCTCACATTTTTCTGAGTCTCATTTGCCTAGTTAAAACAAAAAACAAACTCTAGACACACCAAGTTTTTAATGAAAAATTAGTCTGCAATGCAGTCATGTGGTCCTGTCCTTTTCTGGGGTGCACAAGAGGTTCAGTTCCCTAAAATGACCCAGTAAGTTCAAACGAGCTGGGATAATGGCACAGGAGTGAGGGCTAAATGTGGGGACCTCACTGCCTTTGCCTAGGTCTATCCTTACATGGGCAGCACTTGTTTGTCTACTTCAACAGGGCTTTCCAGCTGGGAAGTGAGGATGTGGGCAAATGAACAAGTTCCTGCAGGGCAAACAGGGGATGTGAAAGTTCAGCACCTCAGCTACTGCCCAGAAACTGCTCGAATGTATTCTTTAACCCCCTCATAAACGCAAACTCACTTTTCATCTCCCACAGGGAATGATATACTTGGCTTTTGCTACAAGATACTGTGGGTAAGAGGGTGCAGGCTGACTCTGGCCACCACAGAACAGCCAAACTAGGCTGATAGCAGTTGGTTGTCTCCCTAAACTCTGGGGCACAACAGATTAATTTCCCTAAAAGCCCCACTGTAAAATCCTGATTCAGGTGAGGGAATGGCATGGGAGCTTTGGTGCTCAATTGGCCTTTGCCTCACAGCCACTTGCAGGCAGCAACCTGGTTTGACTAAAACTCATCAGGTTTCAGCAACAGGAAATTGCAGATGAGAGAACGCTCTGTAAAGTGCATTTGCTCAGTTTCAGTCGCAAGCTGTGAAAAGTAGCAGCTCCCCAAGCTCTCAACTTTAACCCTGCTATTAATATTGTTTTTTCTAATAGCATTGAGACTTATGCAGCATGAGGGTCTTGTTGTAGTAAACAGTCTCCCAATGATGCTCAAGAAACCCATGTCCTGTCTTCACACAGTTTGCTGTCTAAATGTCCCAGCAAACTCCCAAGAACCTTACAGAATCCCAGCCAAAATACAGATGGTTAGGAAGGTGACTCTATATTAAAACCTAGTTTTGAGGGGTTTCCTCTGCCAGACAGCAGAACAGGCACCCTGGAATGCTCCTCGAGGCAACGATGCTTGCAGTTCAGGGTTCATCAGAGGAGAAATTGGGGTTTTGGCCAGTGCCTTATTCCTTGGAGAGCCCCAGGGACTGTTCTCATACAGGTGCTTGTAGTGAAAGGCAGGAGAAAATCCCTGCCCCAAAATTGAATGGGCTTTGCAAACTGCCTCCGAGGACTTAACACCACTCTGGTTTCCACACTGCTCTCACTGGTAATGTAGACAGTCTGTGGTAGTATAAAAGCTGTTCAAGATGGTTGAATAAACTACTAGGACTCTCTGCAGCCCTGAAGCCTGAAAATATATTCCTCTCAAAGCAGACAGGAGAGGGATGGGTGCATGGCTAATAGGAGCAAGGCTGGCTGGTGTCTGCCCCATGGCGAGGTAGTGACTCTTCCTGAGGACAATAGGCCCCATCCTGGGAGTGGACTGGTTTCAATATGGGACTCTCCATCTTGATCCAGTTTGGATGGGTCAAGACATGTTGAGACATGCCCTTTCAATATGCTACATTTTATTAAAAACAAAGTAACTGTGGGCCAGATTGTAAAACTAGGTGGGCCTCATTTGTCTGTCCCTACTGTAAGCCAATGAAACCTTCAACATATTCAAACTCTCACCTTTTTACCCATTTGAATGAAAAAGCATCACTAATAAAAGAAAATGACTCACCTAATGCTAAACCTGAGCTCTGTAGATCAGCTTTGATCAAATTCACTGACATTTGGATAACTGCGTTATTATAACTAAAACATCTTTTAAAGTTTTTTTTTCCAGACGTTCATTCTTTAAAATTTGCTTTGATCACTGTGCATATCCTTTTCAGCAGAAATTTGTCCACAGAGGGTGAATTTTTTTCATTTGTTTTTCATATGGATTCTCTTTCCTTTGTTCATATTTTAAATCAGTGAAGCTACCCTTCAAGCTAGCCCTTACAATAAAAATGCAGCTACTGTGTGGCTTTTAACAACTCATTTAACCCATCTGTGCTTCCACAGTCTTGTTAGAAACCCAAGGCAACTCACACTTATTTATGCAATCAGGCTGATCATGAGTCTTAATTAGATTTTTTTTTCAGGATAAAGTAAACATTTCAAAAGGGTAGAGCAAGGAAGTGGCAGTTGCTGTTATGGTGGTCTGACAACACCAATTTGTAATATGCTGCAACAGTAGTGTTACAAAACGCTGCACAGAAGGATATTACTTTCAGAGAGTACTTTTGAATTAGTTCAAGTGCTCCAGTTTCCAAATAGGAGTCACAATCTGAGACAGTTAAAATAAATGGAAGCAGGAATGTGTCAGGACAATTACGAATTAAAAGATTGAAATCACTGGAGATGGAAGGGCAAAAATTTGCCTGTGTGTAAGTATGCATCTGTGTATGAAGCTCAACTTTAGATGTTGAGGAGGGTAAAGTTTGACTTTTCTTTTTCTATGGAAAAAAATTCACACATGTATGATGCAATAAAGTTTAGTTTAGCAACAGATAAATGCATTTGTAACCAATTTTTCCCTTTCAAGCAGGCAGGAACACTGTTTAAGCTTTAATTTGCTAATTATCGTTTATTGTAATTTGACCATGCAGCTGGGGAAGGTGGTGCTGATTGTTCATCAAAGAGGGCGGCTGCCGGGCTCTAGAGTCAAGATAGTCTTATTAGTGGCTTTTTACAGCATGGGCAGAGTTCTTGTTAGAGCTTGTAACAGAGGTGGATTAACCACAAATAATTTTTAAAACTTTGAAGTCTAAAGCTGTAGCACCTTTTGCCGTATTCTAGGAAAAAAAAGCGACCGTGTTCAGATAACGTTCGCTGGTGAGATTCTCCCCCTGGCTCGTACCAAAGTGCAGTCTTCACCCTCCCAGGGCTGCCTGCGCGGCCATTTCGCAAACACGGATCCGTGTCATCCGACAGAGCGAGCTCTGGAACTCCACACGGCTTCTGCCTCCGATAAAACTATTTATGAGCGCACGCATTTCCAAAGATCGGGCCCTGCGATCGTTAGCTCCGCACCAAGCTTCTTAGGGATAGCTTGTTTTCCCAAAACACTTTAGGCTGCGAATTCCTATTAATATAAATCTGCTTTAAACAGGAGATAGTAATTTTTTAATGCAGATATCCTCTAATATTTTCATGATGTGGCTTATACCTTAATAGATAGCAGTTGCGGTGCAGATCTGGCCATGCAGTTGCATAACATATTTGTGGTAATGAGAACCCTTGCCGACACGGAAAAGTAATATTAAGAAAATTAATGTAAGGAAAATCTTTAATAGGTTTTTGTCTGTGTCTAATGCAATTTAGCAGTTAGCAGAAGAAAGGAATTTAGTACCAGGTGAGTAGCCAGCTCCTCAGAAATCATGTTTTGTTGACCACATTTTAAGACCTGCTGTTTTGATTTAGAGCAGCAGGAGCAATATCTGCTTCATAAACAACAGCATGAAACACCACACTCAGGATCCTGCCCGGCATACTCAGCTGTCAGAACCTTGCCCACAAGAAAGAGTTCCTTGGCACTGATGTTTTTCATGTTGGTGCCCGTTCTGTCTGGGGAAGTGCTTTGAAAGCTCAGAAACTTCATCAGGGCAGGAGAGCAGCTTAATGCTCAAACCCACCTACAGGGACTGGGTGAAAAGACGTCTTTTCACAAGCAGCATCTGTCAAGTCCTTTGGCAAAACTGAAGTAGCTGTTTTCCCAATAAGAAAGGCTGCTCTTGTTTGTTGCATGTCTGAGGACCGCAGTGTTACAGCAATAGGGCAGCATGCAGACACCGCTCAGCACAAAAGGAGAAGAAATCCTGGATGGGGCCCAGCCTCCTCTGCCTCCCACCCCAGCCTCCATCCCTCCAGCTCACAGCTGCCATCCCATCACAGAACTCCAATATTGGCATCAGCTTTTGTTCAAGGTGATCCATGGTTTAGCTGTTAGAGTCTATTCATCTGTTGCCTGGGTTTCTCTTGAATGAAAGAAGACTGGCATATTTTTCTCCTTTTTGCTGCTAGGAAGGCAGGTACTGACCCCCTTTATTTCCTGGTGATTGTGGATATTAGAAATGATGCAAGCACAAGATACCTAGCATGATATTACAGAAATCAAAAGGAAAAGAATTTTTAGAAGAAACCCCCTTTTTTTTTCAGTTTGGACAGCTTGAAGTTGTTTTGTTTCATTACCTCCTACCTAAATTTCTTGAAAACAATACTTAGCGAGAGGGAGGGATTTCTTAGTAAACAGTGTGGATTGTATGCTATTTTTCAAGGAGTGGGAAGACTCCTAACAGCCTTTTGAGTCCTCCTGAGAGACACCAATTGTGAGAGGAAGGGTTGTATTTGATCAATAAGAAATGTGTGTGTGTGTGTGCACAAATAAAAGGAGCAGCAAATCTAACCCTCTTATCTCCCTTCCTTCTTGCATGCCAGATCACCTTTGGCATCAGCTCCAGTCCTGCAGCTGCTGCTTTCAAGCAGCTCTCATCGACACCAGCCCTGGTTGCTGACCTGCTCTGGGTACAGATTCAGGCCTGGTCTTTCCTCATCCCTTCCCTTCACCCTTTCATTCCCACAGCCTGAAGGAAGTCCAAAATGAAAGTCAATTGTTTACTCCACAGTTCTTCAAAATTAAACAGATATCAGAAGTTCTCTGGAAGATGACAATTATTTTCTAAAACACTGCCATATTTTTTTTTTAGAAACCCTCTGCTGCTCATCCTTTCGTTCCTGAGGGTGCACAGGGAACAAGGCTTGTTTTATCCCAGAACGGACTGTCTTCCTGGAAACCCCAACACACACGTAGAGAAATGGTGTTAGGTTGAAGGATCTTTCAAGATTTGGATAGTTAGTTTTGCCCAGGTAAGAAATAACTTATTCTTCCTAAGTAAATCAGAAAATCTTTAAAACAGACTGACTAGCAATGTGTTAATATTCATCATCATCTTGAGTATTGGCAGTGGCTTGATCACATTGTTCAGAAATGATACATGAACAAAACATGCTTATAAAATATAAATATTGGTGCCTATTCTGTGCTGTGCATGCCCATCTCCTTTATTTATATCCCCAAATATTTAATGTAACTTCATTTTGCAACACGCAGATGGTTAGTTCATAGTTAGTTCATACACAAAAAGTAACAGAGTAATGAAATATTGCACTTTTTTCCCCCTGAAAAATGAGATAATTAGATCAACTTTTTTTTTCAGTTGCCTAAGGTATTTTTACAGAAGATAGATAACACATACATATATTTGGAGACACACACATTAACGCACACCCAAAATATATATGATGTTTTGTGGCTAAACCAGTTGCATTTGTCATCAATAATAGCAAAACATGGACCGGATCCAATTGCTTTGCAGTTTTCTGTCACATTAATGCAGTATAGAAATATAAAAATAACATATAATTGTACTTACCGTATTACAGGAGGAAGTTTTCTGTCTGGATTTTGAACTCTATTCTCATCTCTACTAGAGATCCCAATTTTATCTTGCTTTACAATGTTCCTTTCTCGTCACAAAAATTTCTGCTTATATTCACGTAAGCCATTCAGCAGAACGATAAAGATAAAAACGTGCACAAAGAATAGAGGACAAAAGTTTATATCAAACAATACACATCAAAGCGGAGAGACTTCACTTCCTTTTTGCTACCTCCAGCCGTAGATTTTCACATTAATCAAATCATTACTACATCATTGCTAGTAGCCCCAAATGGCTCATATTAATTCACTTCTTCTCATTGAAAATAATTTTTTTATTAAATCCTTAAGTATCATTATATCAAAATAATATGCTAATAAACATTTTAAATAGTTGATAATGTAGAACATTTGCCCTTTTAATTTTTGTTAGGTGGACCCCAAAACAAAAACACATCAAAAGAGAAAAGAATCTAAAATTTCAATTAATCTTAACCAGAAATTCAAGCAATGACAATATCGAAGAGACTTTGTAATACCTAATATCCCCTGCCAATATTTCAAATCCACATGTGAATATAAAATAACTTTTCGCTTGACTTCGTTGACCCAGAATTGTCAGTGGAATAGAAACTTCAGTAATTCCTAAAGGTATCAAAGTGTGATTTGCTCTAATTTCAGCTTAAATTATCTATTTGTCTATATCTGCCTTTCCTCTCTTTCAGAAAGCAGAGGGGATTTGTTCGTTCATGGTCTTTAAAAACACTGTCTTATTTTCATTAAGCTAAGCCCACTGCTGATGTAATTCTTGCATTACAAAGGTCTTAATTTAAACCATGACATAAATGCTTTTCATCAGTTGATTTTTTTGTTCTTTGTGCCAAATTTCTTGCATTTTTAAAATAAAGAATATGGTGTATAATAACTGCTGCGGGACAGGCTGCTTTATTCTTCAATATGAAAGACAAATGGGGTGTGACATGCATACGTTTCAACATGCAGCACTTACTTCTTCAGGACCTTTACTTTTTCCACTGTTTTCTCAGTAGACCATTTCACTTCCTTTGAATCAGGCCTAACGATAACACCGGATTTGAAGCACGGTTCTCGGCGTTGAGCACACTGACGGGACCAAGAGGTGAAAAGTGCTTCTAATCTCTCTCCTCTCTCTCTCTCTCCCCCTCCTCTGCCTCTTGCACTCCCTGCCTTCCTCTCCTTCCTTCCCCCCTCCACTCAAGGATTTGGGGTCTGCAGATGATAATTTACAGAGCGTTTTGGAAGAAGGGTGGGGATGCATTCCTAACACCCCAAATCCTGGTTTGCATTACACATTAGGGATTTCAAAGCACACCAAGATTTAATCATAATCAGAAAGTAGGGAAATCGTTTCTACAACATTCTGCAGTATCAAGTCTTTTTTTTCCTTCCTTTGGTATCCCTGTAACTAATACAGCAAAATTGTATTGCCCTCATGTCCTACTATTATTTCAATGATCAGTGAGCTGTGTTAATGCATCTGGGAAAACTACATAACTTGTTTGGATATTATTTTGAGTTTTGGATCTTGGTTTATTTTCAGACACAGTCAAAAGACACTAACTGTTTCTCTACTTACATGTAAAAGTACAGAAGAACTGTTTCTTGATAAACATTGCTACAAATGAATCAAGATTACAATGGAAAGGATGCAAATATTTAATTTAAGTAGAATTTTTAGCATGATCTACACTAACACCAAACTGCAGCATTAGTTCATTGATCTCCACAGGACAATATTGTCAAATACAGAACAGATTTAGAAAATCTCAATTGAATTTGTGGAAGGAGTAAAATCTTTCAATGATCTTTCTGCATCTACTGCATTTTAGAAGATGTTGACCTGATGCTTCTATATTTGCCCTGGCTTTATACTTTGTCTTTAAAGCAATGCTCTTAAAATTGCCAAAACCAGGATACAGGGACAGGTTGACCATTAGTCTGTCAACTTTCTTGTACCATGCAAGACATTAAACAAATGGAAAAGGTGTCTTTTTTACTCAGATTAAAAATTTGTAATTAATTAATTTCACGTGAGATAATAGAATAATTCTATTTCTTGAACATTGGCAATCTAAATAAAGTTGAAGCTAGGGAAACAAATGTTTTTCCGGTGAAGTACTTAGGACAACAGTTTGTTGAATACTTCTGAATTGCAGATTATATCCATAAGGTTGGATATTATTTGGTCTTTATTTTATCTTTTCTCCTTTATTCACTTCATTGTCTGTGCAATATTCTATTGCATGAACCTGAGCTGAAGAGAGCAGGGCTATTCTGTAAGGGTGTGTTCATCTTTACATATTTTAAACCCATTTTGATAGATTTATATCAAGGCTGAAGTAATTCACTCTGGGAAAAAACTTGGCATCAAAACTTTTAAATGCAAGCAGATTTTTCTTTCAAATTTTTTTAAAGAAAATTTAAAAATATTTCGGCATGTTCTTAAAGGCAAAGGTTTAAGTCCAAATTCATTTTAAGTCAATGGGAGCTTTGCCATGACTTCAGTGGAGCCAGGACTTCCTTCAAATGATGGGAAACAATTACATTTAGCATTTTCAGATGGAAATTTTGTGCTTGTATAAATTAGAATTGTCTCTTTTTTTTTTTTTTTTTTTTTGAGGTGGGGGGGTGTGTGTACGTATTGTATAATCCATAGCGTGAACTCATCTCTGGATATCTTTCTGTTAAGTGACTGTCTTTTTTTCATTAAGATAAGTAACAGTTCAACATATGTGGTTACTTAAGAAATTCCTCTGGATCTTTAGTGGAGTCTTTCGGGATAAGATGTGAAATCAGCCGTTGTCATTCATGACAAAGATCCCATATAATTTTTCCAAAGAGTTCGGCATGCCAATGAGAGTGGATCAGCATGAGTGATTGCATTTTGCCCATGCACTTGCCATCTGAGGTTTGGATCTGAGACGGGACTTCTGCCTTTCCTGCCCTCAGCTGCCTTCAAGTACCACTTTGCATTAAAGTACTGTACGTTTTTGGCCAGGCCAGGGGAGCTGTGAACTTCATTACCTTGCCTTGCTTCACAGAAAGGCGAGGTTGTCGTTGGTGAAATCCTGCTCACCTTAACTAAAGACGAAACCGAACCCCCAGAGAAGGAGTTAAGGACTGCTTGAATGAGGTACCTGCAGGATGGGGCTGGCCTCTCTCTGTCCCTCAGGTAAAGCTGTTCCAAAGAGATTTATCATACCTGTCACCTCCAATTGTTTTCAAACATCAGTGATACTAAAGCTATCCGAGGCAGATGATACGATTTTTGTACAAGGGAGGAGTAGTTCAACCAGACCTACCCTGAAGTTCCTGCCTTGAACCATCAGAACCCCAATATTTCCCTGGGGATTTAACCCACATGTGGGGTCTCAGGGCCAAGTCAGGCTGCTGTAGAAAGGGCAGCCCCTTCCCCATGGCAGCAGGGTGGGACAGAGTCCAGCTCTGTGTTTCTGGACGTTAGAAGCTGGACCAGCTCTACTGTCATAGTCTTAGATGTGAGACAGCATTTAAGGCCTTTTTGGGTGTTTCCTGTAGATGAGAGATTGATGGTCATTCTCTGGTGAAATCCTGCTTATTTACAAAGAATAAAGAGTCTGCTTTCCTGAACCCCATGAGGGATGAGCAGCAACATGCAACAACTTTTCCTGGAATCACCGGCCAGCACTTCCAGAGAGTTTTCAACTGAAAGGGAGCTCTGCTCCCTCCTTTCCTCCCTGGCTCTGCCATCAACAGTGGCTCAGCTGCACCCTGGCTGTGGTTTCTCCACAAATTTTGTGGACCTTTCTCTTTGCTGCCTGTACACTTCACATTGTCTGCACCAAGGAAGGCTGGGCTCCCACACGCCGCAGGTGCATGGGCTGTGCAGCCTGGGGAGATCAGTGCTTCCACGTGACTCCACAAAAATGCTGCGAACCCGAACAAACTGGGTCAGCACCACATTATGGCCATGCCCTCCCAACCCAGGCACAGGTGTGACAGAGCTGCCCTTGGCATGTGTACCCTGGCTGCCTGCCCTTCTCAAACTCTGGTCAGAAAGCTGAGTGACAAGTGTCACCTAATTGTCCAAATAAAGAGATCCTTCTGCTAGATACACATGTACCACGGCCTTCTGAGCTCAAGTGCGTATCCTACTGTGCTTGCGATGAACAAGCAACACTGCAAAGTCTTGAAAATGCAAATGCTGGCAGTAAGCACCGAGGTGAGGCTGAAAAGTGACTTGGATATGGCTAAAATCAGTGATTTCTCTGTGAGTAAACATGGAAACAGAGCCAAGAGACTGAAACGCTGGGCTCTTATTCCTTCCTCCACAACTGGAGGAAGGAACAGAAATGGATCCCTGTATGTGTTGGCTGTTCTCTGTGTGTAAATGTCCTATTGCAGTATGTAGCTGCCTCCACACATACACTTTCATCATTGTATTAATTTCATCCTTCCGTGGGGAATAACTACATTACATGTTAATACTACCAGTAATTTGCACTGTCAACATTCTATTCTACTCCCATAAAATCCAGTGACAATCTCATATTTAGAATAAATAACTCTACACCCCCAATCTAAATCTATGTATATATGACCAAACATCATTTTTTGCTGCTAGGATGAAGCATTTTCTAGATTTTAGAAGATTTTTTTTTTTTTTACATCAGCATGCAGTCCAAAGCCCAAGGTAGATCCCAACGCAGAAGCTAGATGTTGCAGGGGCTGCCAGGCAGCCCTACCACAACTGGATGTTGCCTTGTGCTGCTGTCTTTTGTGATACAGCTTCTGTTTCCACAATTATGATCTGTTACGTTATGGCTATGACCAAATACACCTGGCTGATGTACTTGCAGTTTCAGTTAAATGTATAAGGGGTTTAACGGTATGATGAGAACTTGTTATTTCAATTTGCATAGCTTTTAGTGTATGCTGAAATAACATGCTTCTGTGCATCCCCGATCTTTTAAGCATTGTAGCCTTTTTATTTTGTTGCTCAGAGTAACCACTGGCCTCTATATATACATCTTGCTTTCCATCTGGTATTCTGAGCCTGCAAGCAGTAGTAAAGGTGGGGCTACAGACATCAAAGATACTCATACATCTTGAAACTAAGCACTGTGCTAAACTCCCTTTAATGCCTCTGTGGGAAAGTGTCTCCATATGTCATCCCATGTATTTTCTTTGCTATTTAAAGTATTGCTTAATAGTACACTAAGCTGGTGGAAAACTATTTGCTTTGTTGGGTTAGTTCTACTCGGGCTTAATGCAGGGCTGGGTAAGCACCAGAGCCTGCGCACGGGAGCGAGTGGGACCAGGAGCATCTGGGGTGGGAGGAAGAGGGATTGGGGCACCCAGCAGGCAGTGGGGCTTCCATTGCTGGGAACTGGTTATCAGTCCAGCTGAGTGGAGAAATCCTTGGCTGGCTGGGAGGTGTTGAGGCAGGGGTGTAACTGGACTTGCACTTCATCAATTGCACAAACACTCTGTGGGTAAGTGGGGTCTGTATTTGTGAAGTATTTTCAGACCTTGTAAATCCCCTTCCCCATCTACTTTGCTTAAGTCCTACTCATTTTGCATTGTTCTTCACAACTGCATGCTTTCTCTCCCTTCTCAGCAATTAGAGCACCTGCTTGCAATCCTGTCCTCATTTCTTATCTCCTCTGTCTTCTGTGATTCTCTCAACTCTGTAATCACTCTTCTAACAAGTCCTCTGGAAACTCCTTCTTATGTTCCCCTACTGATTTTCGAAGGACTCTTTCAGGTTTTGACTTTGATGTCCTTCCCTGGTTTCTCTACACTTCATCTCTGGACAACCTCCTACCAGAAACAGATATGTAGAACTCATTACTGTGCTAACGAGTCATACCTACCACGCATCTTCTGCCACATCCTCCTGCTTTCAGTTTAATTATTTACTTTTTAAAAAAAGCCCATCCTTTCCCATTTCTTCAATCTGGGCCACCACACATTCAGGAACGCAGAAGTCATGAGACCAGAAGGACTCCTTTAGTCTGATTATTTATCTGGATTTTAAAGTCAACTTCCTTTAGAACCTTGATTTTTCAAATTTGTGGTTGTTGTTCCCTCCTCATTTATAACTACAGAACAAATGCCTTGTAAGAATTTGTTTTTCTGAGAGTTATTCTTTCTTTTCATCTCCAGCACATGGTGACATCTTTTGTGTCTTTCCAACTTCTGTAGTTGTAAAGAGGCCATTTCCCTCGGGCCATTCTTTGACACCACTTGGGCTACTGTGCTTTCTTGGTTGCTGCCCTATTTCTGCAAGATACCCCAGGCATGAAATCGGGTTAAGAGGTAGGTTCTTGAAAATGAAAGTGATAAGACTGACAAGACTATTTTTCAGTTCACAGTCTAGTTATCACTAGCTTAACTATTTTACCTGTGCTATTGCAGTGGTTAGGACCCCTACTCTTGCAGCAGGACTTCTCTTGTACTAGAGAGGGTTACATTAGTGAAGGTCTTTGTGGACAACCTATTTGATCCAGCCCTAAATCTCTCCTCTGTGCTCTTCTCCCTGTCTTCCCGCACGATGGGATCAGGGTGGCCGAGGCTCTTGTGCGAATGCCCTTGGTACAACCCTGCCTGCTGTTACACAGTTTAACCCCTTATGTAAGTGGCTGCACTCAACCCCATATGCACTTTTTTCATTGCAGTATCCCAGGAGAAAAAGTTAGAAGACTTTAAAAGCAATGTTTTATTGGAATAAAGGTGATTTTTCAAAGGTGACTTTTAAACAGATGGTAGAAAATGTCAAGGCTTCTGCTAGTGTTTAACTGTAATATGGCATTGATATGGAGGATGCATTATCAAAAGGTAATAAACTCCAATCCTAAGGGATGTATGTGGCCAGCAGTTACACTTATTCTAAGGTCTTTTTTGAAATCTTACTATTCATGAACCATGCATGACTCAAGCTTGCCATATAGGAGAATTGTTTTATCTCTCTGCCCAGTTACAGTATTTATAATAAAAATAGACATTATAGTATACATTTAATATAAATATATATAATTTTATTTTCCAAAGACATGCACTTATGGAAAACTACCTTTGACCATCAGAAACTGAGTGCCCATTGTGTGTTACCCAAAAGACTTCATAGCATTTCAGTCTGAAAAAATCAGGTCTCACACCTCCTCATGAGGCAGCCTGGTACGGCGATGTGAGAACTGCTTTTCATTTGGGAAGGTTGAAGAGAAGGGATTTGAGCAAACTAACTCCATACATTCAGGACTAGAAAAATGCTGGTCCATAAATTAAAACTTTTCAGAGAAATCAAATTCTACTCACTTTGTTGGAAGCACAACTCTGTTTCCAGCCAAAGGAATGAGCACGGTTGATCCCTCTACATATAGCTTTTTGAGTTTGGCAATTCAAACACGAGAGAAAGTATCTCTCTGACTCTTCTATAGAGGAACCATTTTCCCTGCACTGATGTGAGTTGGGCTGTACCAGCATAAATGAGGACAGCACTTGACTTGGCCCTGTGTTCATGCTTATAATATTGCCCCTATTCACAGAGTGGAAACTTGCTGGATTTTTTCCATTAGGAGGAGAAATTGATGATAGGAGTCAGGAATGTCTTTGGTTTATTTACAAAGCATGTACTCAGAATCTTGTTTCTCTGAATGCAGCAGAAACAAACAACAGGCACTTTTCTTACTCAAAGTTTCCAAGCCTGAGTCTGTAGAGCGGCGTGTATTCCATAGAGCCATGCTGCTCTGGCTTGGGCCCCTGGCAGGGCTGCTTCCCTGGCTGCTGCTGCTCGAGGGCAGTGAGGTGAAACACGCACACGCACACGCACACCCAAGCCCCCTCCTCCCCCCATCCAACCAGCTGGCTTCCTAACCCCAACATGCCACAGGGGATTCTGGTCAAGCTCAGCCTGCTTCTGGCCGAGCTCTGTCACGATCCAGGTCGCATCTTCTGTTGTCTCCAGCCTCCTACTCCTGAAGGGACTAGAATGCTCTTTTCATTTAACTTGAAGCAAGACACGTGCAATAGCTTTTTGGAGGTATGTGACTGCGATTGAAAAACTCCACTGCCATGAAAAGCCCATATAGATACAACCCACATGTGCACATGCACACACGTGCACACTCCTGCATGCACACATGCAGAACCTCCAAGCCTTTGGAACAGCTGAGTAACTTGTAGTATAACAGAATTATAAAATTGTTTCATAGTTGTCTAAATAATCTATAATTCTCAGTTCCTTTATTGTAGGCACGGTTTCACCCTAGCTTTACAGCCAAACAGCATATCTCACATCTGCTGCATGAACTTTTGTCAAAGGGAAATGGATAAATGACAGGGAAAAATCGTGACATTTAGGTATCATTTCTGAATGCCTGCAACAAGACAATCTTCTCACATTTCAAACAAGTGCTAATTTTTATGGTATTCAGCCAGTCACTCTTGAGCTCTGCTGATCACATTTTGATAGGAGGGTGCAATGTATAAAGTCTAAGATTTTTCATTCCATGAAAAAAATTTCCCAATCATTTCAAAGTGAAAAGGTGGAGACGATGGGCAGGCAGAGTTACACCGTGCTATATTTCTCAGCTCACAGTCTTAAAGTCTTTTTTCCATCTTTTGAAATATTTACTTGTATCAAAGAACATTAGAATAGTTGCAAGTGCAAGTGAAGCTAAAAGCAGACTCTTACCAAAATGCACTGCACAAAAAGTGGAAAGCTGATAGAAGATGATGTTCTTATGGCATTGCAGCTTTGTAGTATTTCCATACTTTCTTCTCCGGACAACCTGCTTGTTACCTGAATTGCACAAACATTCCCTTTTTCTCTGATCTCTACAATTCCCGATCTCTGTAATTTGTGAATTTTCATATGTAAAATTGATCTGATTAATTCTATTTTAAGTACATGTACAATTCTAAAACAATTTTAAAACTCTTGGTAGGGTGGGATAAGCACTAAATTTATCACATTTACATCAAATAAGAGAGTAGCTAGTAGTTTATGAAACAGATCCTTTGAACCTGATGTTGGACCCATGAGAAAGGGATGTTTTCAATGATTTTCTTCATATGTTTATTGGATGCACACATTGCTTATATCTGTCAATAGCATTGAGAGCTATGACTAGATATGGCAAAATAAACATTTTTAAACATGAACAGACTGCATTGGTAGCAGTGGAATGCATCCAGTTAGCTAAAGCCCTTGTCCTCAGGCACTGAAGGGATCATAATTACAGTTGCAACTCCACCTTCTGGCTTATTTTGCTCTAAGGAGTCCAAGATTTTGGATCTTTTATTTGAATAAATGTGGATACTTCCTTCAGGGTTTGAAAAAGGGAAAAAGGGAAAAAGCTACATTCCGAAGAAAGCTTGGCTGGATGGAAAATGCCTGCTTGCAATACTAACGTGCTCTTTGTTTAGTGGCGCAAATCACTATCATCACTTTTAAATGTGTAACTAGAATAAACACTGCATATGAGAGCAAAGACTTATCTTCATTTCAGGAGTTGAAGATTTCCATATGAAAATAAATGTACATGTGTAAAATCTTTTTTTGGACAACATTCAACAAATTTATGGGAAAAATACCGTGGAAAGCTCTTCTCACCAATGGTATTTGGGCTACTTTAAAGGAACACACGAAGGATAGATGAATCACATGGAGATGGAGAGTGAAAAAGCAGCTACATCCCTGAATAATTTTGTTCTGCGATAGCAAAGAGTCTGAAATTTTCCATAGCTGTCTCCATATTTGTAAAGCTAAGGTACTGCCACAGACACTCTGCTATACTAAAGACAGTATTTTTAACATTTAGTATTTCCCTTCACCACACCTATCTGTAGCAATCAATTTTGTGATTACTCTCAATGGCTTCAGAACAACATTCAAACTCATATATTCCCGGTCAGAAGGGTTTTAAATATACAGCTATCTTTTTTAAAAGGAATATACACAGATTTGGTTACAAACATCTTCTTTCTGCATCCTTAGAAATAAATAGAGACTCGGAGTCATACATGGGATTCAATGGAAGAAGTTATAACCCTGTGTAAAGACAAGCACCAGCAGTGGAACAGTGATAAATGAAGCTGTTCAGGCTCCCTGGCATGTTGATTCTGTGGAGTACATTTTACTGAAACAGTTTCCATATCATGTTTGGCCTCATGAATGTTCAGTGGTAGAGGCCAAATCCTGTCTTCAGTCCAATCTCTGCAATTCCCTTCAACCACGTCGCAGCTTTCATCTGTTTTTTTGCATCAGATTCTTTCACGGGAGTTCAGCCCTGCCAAGCATCTTGAAGTTGTATTACCAAGAATGTTTCAAGCACAAATCTCTTAGCTTCATCACTGAACACAAGTGCCTTTGCCCAAGTGCAGAAAAGGTTTCTTTGCCTTGAATTCAAGGAGAAAAAAAGTTTTGCATCACTTTGAGTCAAGATCTTGGCCTTTAAAGCTGTGGCATAAACATAGGTGTTGAGCCAAAGCAGGATTTGGACTTTGGAAGAGTGTCTGTAGGAATCAGTGAAATTCCTACAGTGTCTGTAGGAATCTGTGAAATGTTTCCGTGTGAAGAGAACGTTCTCCAGTATGTCCCTAGCCCGGGCTGTCCGTAGGGCTTGGGAAAAACAGCATCTTGATTTTCTCCACTACAACTCACATTTGCAGACTGAAATTATAGCTGTGCCTTGGTCTGAACGGTTTTCACCCGCTCCGTCCTCGGGGTGTCTACCCTTTCTCCCTTCTTGTGAGCAGAAATTAGTGGAAGAGCAGGGAAACTTTTGTTAGTCTTGGCTCAGGGCTGGCTGGGGCACTAATAGGCTGACTGAAGTATCAACATCTCCCCAGAGGAGAAAGGACTCAGCAAAACAAAAAACCCCATGATGAGCAAAATCAAAACCAGGCAGGAGTGTGAGGCTTGAGGGCTCACATGTAGATCAGGAAGGTATCAGGGGATCACACCGGGCAGAGAACTCCAAAAAATGCTCATCAGGCTGCAAGTGTCCGGTTTACCTCTCACTTCTTTACTTTTCCTTAGCTAGACCGCTGCACCTTGATAAAAAGCCTTTCCTGTCATCATCCCCTGTGCTCCCCTACTTCACTGTGCCAGGCAGCAAGCGTGTGCTGAAGGGACATGCCCTCTGCTCCTCTCCGGCTCCCTGGCAAAGGGCCTGGTTAGGCTCCAGGGAGAGCTGCTTCCCTCCCCTTGCCAGTACCAGCTTCTGTCTAAAAATGGAAGACAAGAGAAGGCCTTTCGCAATGCTACCATGTTACCAACCCCAGGGTAGACAAGCCAGTGCAGTAACAGTGCCCTGAGGGTACTGGGACATTTAGGGGGTCATGGATTGACTTTTGGGGTGCTCAAGCACATTCCTGACTGGAGCCGCTTTTAAGAGAAGTTTCAGGCTAGGGATGGGAATGAGTGGAGGATGGTAGGAGGAAGCCAACGAGAAAAAGCAGCTGAGGAGCAGCAAGGAAATGAGGAAGGTACTGTGTCTTTCCCTGCTGCGAATGGGACCATTTCACTTGAAGAAGAAACATCTGAGAAATAATTTTAAAATACTGTCTCAAAACAGTTAGGACCAGCAGACATCAGTCAGGGGAAATCTGTCTTTAAGTTCCAGACTCTGGAACTGTATTTCTATTGTGTTTGAACCAATTCAGTCAACCCCACTTAATTTCCATTGTTGAGGGAGTCTAAAATAGGCAGGAAAATAGGGAAAAAACCAATGTCTACTGCAGAGATATGCCGAGAAAAAAAAGAGCATTTTGAGAAGAGGGCAGAAAAATGGAGAATTGACAGGAAGAATACAAAATGTTGAGCTAGCGAAGCAATTTTTTTGGTGTGGGTTTTTTTGGTCTGGTTTTTTTTTGTTTGTTTTTTTTTCTATAGAGAATTTGTCATCAGCCTATTGTAACCATCCACCTGTGCAGTACCTGTAAATACACTGGGCATAAAAAACTAATCTTCTGGCTTTTCTTTGCGTCACCCTTATGGGGAAAATGCCACAAGAGAAATGTATCTGACATGTTGTCATTTCTCTTTGCATTTTAAACCTGTCCAAAATGAAAAAGTAAAGCAGTTTGTTTGAGTTGCAGAAGGAGTTCTGGCTTACTCCCCATGAAAATACGATTATAAATTCCTCCTGCATTTACTGTTGGCATATTATAAACAATTGAGTCCACTGATTACTGGGTTATATAAGAATTTTCATGTTATTTGAGACCTAATTCATCAGGTGCTCTGTGAAAGTGACATAGATATTTTTTAACATCTAAAATTCAAACTAAAAGAAACTTTTTCTGTTCTGTGGGATTTTTATTACTAGCCTGGGGAGGAGGAAAGAAAACTGTGGGAGTTCTTGCTTCATACTCCCAAGATGATTGCTTTCAGTGCAATTTTTACCCATTTGCAGCTGGGCTGTGAGTATTCCTGCTCTATGACAGTGTTGTCCCCATCCAGATATTCAAAAATGTCAATGTCCTTATTTAAACCTCTGGGGCTCAGCCTCTGCATTTGATTCAAGATTTTGAAAGTCTTGGCATCCATACTAATGCTTCTTGGTGAATTGTAGAGCATGAAAGAAGCTGCGTTTTTACCACCCTATTTTACCTTAGTGTAGAACACTGAATTACCTGTCAGAGATGGGGAAAATCCATGGGAATGAATGTAATCCATTTTTTAGGTTATAGTCACAAAGTCCTCAAGGGAGTGTTCCAAAACCAGAATGCTGGATTTGGTATTTCTGTGAGTTAGCAGAAAAACATGACTTCCTATTAACTATATGCCCAGCAGTGCCTAAATTTTTGATAAAGCCATCAAAGATGCAGAGCCGTCCCATACACAAGCATTCCTGTAAGACACACTACAAATAATTAATTTTTTTGGAAAAGCTTTCTGAGATCTTCAAAACACAATTGTAGAAGAGATTATCTGTATAAGAATGACCCAGCTGAAGAACACCATTTCAGAAAACATTACTACCCACACTATGGAATACATGGTTCTATTGTATTCTATGGTATTTGTCGTATTCTGACCTATCCTTGCAAAATGTATAATTTTGCCTACTACTTCTACACTGAGGCAAACCTGAACCTCAGCTATTTGGGTAAGTGAGAGTGAGGGTGTTGTAAACTTCCCTTTTCTGCAAGTTTCTCACAGGTTAAATGGCTTCCTTAAAGAGAAAGTAAAGCATGTCCATTTTGTAGTTACAGCAAATTGGACTCACATTGTCCCTTGAGTTTGCTTCAGCTTGATTATGAAAGGAACCTTGATATTAATGAGAGATTCTCTGAGAGAACTAGCAGTCTTCACTCTTCCAGTTTGACTTGTCAGTTGTGGAACCAGTTTTCTGATACAAGGACATTTTCTTAGTCAGAAAGCTGCGGAGACCATCATGACCTTTTGCTGGACTTGTGGAACACCCAACAGTATTTGGACCCCTTTAGATGAACTGGATTTTCAACACACAACAAACACATGCTAAAAGATATTTAGAATGGATCATAGATCCCATTTGATAAAAGATGCAAGTGAGACATAATGTGAAACTTTTTAAACCGATAGTTCAGGAATTGATTATTCATTGATAAGAGGCTCATACAGCAAAGTAAGAACACACTGAAGAAAAACTTTATTAGATCAATTTCTACAGCAGGATTTCTGGCCCACAACATTAAAAGAAGCAGCAAATCCCATGTCCCACCTTTGATTCCATTACCAGCTATTTAACGGCATTGTTTATAAATATAATCATTATTTGTACAACAGTGTCACTTAGAAGCTTTAAACACGAGCCCACAGTTGAGTCATTTCATCTCCCGGATTCAGTTTTCCAATCTCATAGTAATATTTCAGAGCCATGTTGTTAGGAAGGCTTAGCAATGTTTGCTGAGCCCTCTGAAGAAATGAAGCAATGTATTAAGGTATAAGGAGGGTTGTTATTTTTTAAAAATCGTAATTATTTTTCAAAAGCAAACAATTTTGGCAAAGTGATAAAAGGCAGAAAGAAAGAGGGAGTGTAGGACTGAAGAAAGTATGTTCATTTTTTTCCTCACTAAACAGTAAACTCTTTAAGGAGCACTATATACTTTCATTCTCATTGTTCTATCACCCAGCCTCTTGCACTCAAGAGCAGTCATTTCATATGTATATTTACACTTCTCAAGCCATAGTCTCTGCTCATGCTTTTCAGCACTTTATACATTTATTTAAGGATCAACTTGGAGCACTTATTTCTCTTTTTGAGAAAACACATCACATTCACACATTACAGCCTGCAACTGCAAAACTACTATAAATCATAAAATATCACTGACATTCCCCTTTCATCTGATAGATGCTCTTTTCAGGGCTTTTGCTTTTATTTAGATTGCTTTGCTACTTCATCCTTGGGATTAAAATACATCATCTTTAATTTCTTTTCTCAGCCAATAGATTTTTTTCCTCCTGATAGTGCACAACAGTGGGATTTTAAGCTATGGGGGTATGCGAGTCCATCCGTGCATCTATGGCAATCAAAACTATACCACAAAGTCAAGTCCTTTACCAAAAGGCAATGCCCATATCAAAACCATTAATCTTACATTACGTGTATCAGTAATATATTTCCTGTAAATTTTGTTTGTCTAAGTACCACTTCGGGGATGAAAAACATGAAGGTACAACTCAAACCATGACATTTGTGTGCTGTGAGGAATAGGATAAAATGTTGACTTTGCTTTCCACGGTTTTAAGCTGAATTCAAGTAGTGTAAATTAGGTAAGTGTCCAAGTGAGAGGGAAAAGTAATTCAGTCTAATGAAAAAGACATAACACAGAAGAGACAGTATCAGGAATGGAAGGGGGATGTATAGAGGAGAGGCCAGTGGGAAATTTCATAGGCAGCCAGATGTGGGATGAGATTTAGAATGTGTTACTGTAGAGATGCAGTCAGGACCATTAAAATAAAAAAACCCAAAGAGGATGTTATTAGTTTTGAGCTCTGCTGGTAATACTGCAGCATGCTTTAACTCCATCCACAAGTTGCTGCTTGTTGCCTCATTAAGTCAATCCACTTGCTTTTTAAATTGCCTCTATTGCTGATGATACGCATGTAAATATTTTGTGGCAATATTTTGTGACAACTACTTCCCATCATTGAAAATATGATCTAGCTCTGATGAAAAGGTGATTAATGAGACTCCACAGTTCTTTTGAAATGTCTTTTGTTATGACTATGAAAAATAGAAATATAATTTTAAATAATATCCTAATTCCTGATGAGCTTTAAACAAATAAGCAACAAAGAGTCTGATTGGGACAGTTTGGGTAAATTTAGTTAGTGTGAATCAGTGGCTAACATGAAATATTATGATGTTCCACCAAACTTCTTTCTGTTTTCTGCTTAAGGTCACCATTAAGTCCATTGCTTGTTTTTAACTACCTAGTTTCTAAAAGCTGTACATTACTTTAAATGATGTGTTCTGTGAATCTGGTCACAAGATACTGCCTTGACTGTGCAGGAAAAATATGCTGGAGATAAACTGTCTGTCTTTCTGTCGAATAACAAAACATTCAACTCTGTAAATAAAGTTAAGGCAGTCTATCTGGAACAGGAATCTATCTCGTTTTAAAATCTGCTTTCTGAAAAGATTCATTTCCTATCTCTAAAGGTGAAATGGGCTCTTCTTGGATTATAAATACTGTCTTCTTCAGCATTTGCAGGATTATGCCTCCACTGTGTGAACCCAATATTCACACAGGATTGTGTAATGGTAAAAGTATTTGCCTGGAACAGCCAGCTTTATGATTGACTGATGATATTCTACTGAAGATTGAAGTGAAGATAACATTTTCAAAAGAAAAATATTGCTGGCACTTGACTACCTGTTCTGTACAGCATTTATTCGCACTTGTCAACTAACCAAAATAAAACCTTTAATGCTGCCAATTTTGACCTTCTTTGCTGTAAAATATTCTGTTACTAAATCAGCATTTCTCTGCTGCTTGTGTTTGTCTTAAACCTTTTTGTGAAACAGTATCTACCCCCTTAGAGCCATTTACTGCTCTTGCTGTGTACCCAATGAGAGTTCTGTGCAAAGATCAAGGGGACATTAGGTGTAGTTACATCCAGGTGATAGTGATGCAGGGTTTACTTTAGGGTTGCTCATTTATTAGGATACATTTTGTGTGTTCTTACTGAAGGACAGCTCAGCGGTATTGGAGCCTGAACTCATTGTTCTCAACATTTAAACATTTTTTACGCTGAATAGTTGGGATGAGCTGGGGTAAATGTTTTGAGGTTTTTTAAGGTAATGAGTGAAAGACACATGAAACTACAGTTACGTTTTACCAGCTAAATACAGCCATAAACTGTACTGCCTGATTTATAATGAGAAAATGTTAACATTTCTTATAATAATCTGTGATGAATAGGAAGTGTTTTTGCCTATGGCTATATTGTGCTAGGGTCTGATTGTATCAGAGCTCATAAATGAAAAAGTCAGAAGGGGCCACTGTGATCATCTGGCTTGGCCTCTTTTTTTAATACAAGCCATGGGACTTCCCTGAATTAATTCCCGTTTGAACTGGAGCACAAAGTTTAGAGAAGCAGCCAATCTCAATTAAAATATTTCTAGTGATGAAGAGCCCACAGCAACCCTTAGTGAATTGTTTAAAGGAAAAACTATCCTTGCCCTTACATTTTTGAGCCTTATTTTTATTTTGAATTTCCCTTAATTCAGCTTCCAGCAATTAAGTCTTATTATGCCTTTGTCTGCTAGACTAACACTTATTTATCAAAATCATATTCCTGCCATAGATACTTATGGTCTGTGATCATCTCAACTCTTAGCCTCTTCTTTTCTAAAACAACAGATGAAACTCTTAGAGTATGCTATAAAACTTTTTCTAGTGGTTTAATCAGTCCCATGGCTCTTCTTCATAGTCTGTATAATCCTTCAGCATCCTCTATGGATTTAAAACATCACGAGTGGACTGTAGCCCATCATGTGTCCTACCAACACTAAGTGTAGCAGTGACATTATCTTCCTCTATGAAGGAAGCATGCTCTTGGATCCCTTGGACCCCTTTTGGCTGCAGTGCTCATTGAGAGGTTATATTCAGGAAGTTACATTCAGAGGTTCAAGTTGAAGTTAGAAATATACTGAGTAACTTAGAAGTAAAAAAAATAAATATTTCAGAAGAATATTCAGAATTATTTATATCATTATTATTATATTTATATATATAATATCAAATACATACATAATTATATAAATATATATAATGATGATGATGATGATGATGATGATGATGATGTAGGACCAAATTACATCCAAGCTGAACATAGGGGTGCAGGAAAAAATTTTGCTCACTGCCTGCCCCTCTTATATGTCTATGTATGTGGTTGTGTGCAATAGCTTTCGTGCTTAGAGAAGCAACAGGAACTTCAGGCACTCCACTCCAGAGCACATCAACTGGTGAAAGAAAGTGAAGAGAGAAGGAGGTGGATGGCTTCATCCACAGCAGAACTATCTCTCTCCACAGTGCTGTGGAGATGGGCCAGGGGAAGGAGGTCCTCTGGCATTCCCTTCCCAAACATCACCAGCCCCAGAAGACTGTAAGGAAGGAGCACATGGAGAGGCAAAGGGGTGCCTGGAGGTGGATTTCTCCAATCTACTTGACTGCAAAAGCCTGGGTTCATTCAGTTTCTGAAGGAAGGGTAGCAAGATAGTCAAGACCATTTGATGGCCTGGCAGTATTCCTTCAGCCTTGCATGCTGTTTTCTCTAACCAGCTTCCTCAAAGTAATTTTGCACTTCATTTTGGATAATGAGTAAGCATCCTCACACTGCTTTAGACAACGTCATCAGTAGTTTGTGTAACTTGCACAGCCGCCTACGTAAAGCAGCCACTCACCCCCAGGAGATTAGCAAAGCTTGTGCTAAACAATACCTTGGTATTGTTGCTGATGCTTCCTTTGCCTTTACTGTGGCAGCATAGATGGGCTTTAAATTCATAAATACTACTGATATCAGCCAACAGTACAGGGTAAAAATGGACATGTTTTAAATAGTAGATTAACCTGTGACAATGTCCCCATAGGAACTATACTTATACTAATGTTCATTTTACTGCATTTATTTAGGATACCAAAATTAATTGCAACTACCACAGCCAATTTATGTGCTTAGCATTCTGTTACACACCCTTGAAGTCTGAAATTCATTAACATCATACATATTTTAACACACTCATCTGTCTCTTTCTCTTTTCTTAACTGTGTGTAGGATCTAAGATATTTTCCTCGGGGCTTGGAGAGGTGTTGCTCCACACTGTGCTGTAGCACAGGGTCTTGGATATACCCTGTAGGACTTTAATGAGTGTTTATCTTTTGATAGTGCCAAGAGGCTGTCTTGCAGTCAATCCTTCCGGTGGCTGTAGTTTCTCAATGTAGTTCTGATCATATCTCAGTGAAGGTGGATCTTACTAACCTTCATAGCAATGCCAATGACCCAGTGTTGTAATAATGTCTCAGAAAAACACACTGCTGTATTATATCAACAAGAATTTACCTCTTCAATGCCCTGATTTCTTTCATGATCACAGTTTGTCCTGGGGAGATCCCCAGTTACAACAAAGTCTCCTGTTTAGAAGGCAATCAGGGTTCTGGTTGTAGTGAATTCTCATCTTTTCAAATGCACCGTTCTTCCTCGTCCTCTCATCACCACTAGTGACAGTGGTGCTGGGGCTATGAATGTAGAAATTTGCAGACAACATTGTGTGCAGCCTCAAGATGTTGTTCGGGATCTTGGTACATGTATTTCTTTATTCAGGAAGGGCTGGCTATATTTTTTCTTTGCTTTTTGCAGAGATAGAGTCTCACACTCTGTTCAGGCCATTGCAACCACCCAAGCTAACACACTCCTAGATCAAGTTACCATCTCTCAGTTCAATTCACAACATGCAGCTCAAACCCAAAGAAATATGGGCTAAATTTACACTCTGCTGCGACAGTGCTTTAACTTCACATTTGCAAGAGATGTACAAATACTTATTATCTTCTAGCTCAAAATTGTAAATTCTCTGTGCATTTTCTTAGAAGGTCCATTCCTACTATGCCACAAGGCCAGCTAAGGGTTGCTGCAGTTTTTCACAGCATCTTTTGGTGTTCAGACCACATTTCCCCATATGCCTCACATCTGCTTACCAGGTTCCTTGATATTCTTGATATAGTTTGGCCAGTCTGCTGTGCCTCTGGCTCTCCAGATACAGAATTCTCTTCCAAAATGGCTCTGTGTTATTCTTAAGAGTTTCTATTTTCAGTCATCCAACTGCCCTTACATACACTATCTTCTGTGCCCAATTCATCTTGATAGCTCCAATATATTTGAGAAGCAAGCAAAATTTTTCCCTGATGTCTGGCTACCCTATCAGAAAAGCACTTGTAAATCTTTGTCTTGTGAAGTTTGCTTTCAGATATTTTCCAAATCCCTGCCTTGAAACCATCTGTATAAGAATTAAAAAAAAAAAAAA
>VZRS01012339.1:40340-69753 GCA_013398055.1 Ifrita kowaldi
CCACTTCACACATACATTGAGCAGAAGTTCACTTTTTTTTTTATCCTTGGTTAGAAATGGTATATGACTGGATTTTCTATCTGTCAGAGTACTTCTTGCTCATTTTCACTATCTTCATGCTGCAGGACTTCTATGGCTAAAAATTAATTCTTCATATAAAAAAGTAGAATTGCTTTGCAGAGTCAGAAGCTTTTGTTAAAAGTTGTTTATGATTTTCTGCCCTTCAACTTACACACACAACTCTATGGCCAGACACTCTTCCCAGTGCCTATTTTCATCCTTTTGGTAAGAGTGACCTTTTGATTCCATAAAAGCTATGGAATATTTCTGTCTTCAGTGCAATGCCCCAGTTCTGTTTCAGTTGCATCATATTATTTACTATTGATTTTAGTTATTGCATTTAAAGGTGTGAGATATGTTCCCTGATAGATATGATGGCAGCATTATGCCAAAGTTTTCCTTCTATAGCATCTTCCTTCAGGAGCTGCATCAAGGGTTTCCCATGCATTCAAGATGCTTGGAATAAATATCAACAGATACTTTTACAATCTATTAGGAGAAATGAGAGAAAATAGTAATGAAAAGCATAAATATAAGTAATTAAAATACATGTAAATAAGACGATAAGAATATAAATTGAGAATGTAATGCAAAAAAGGAGACAGCAGTCAGCCTTTTTCTGTCTTCTGCATGTCCTCCTCCTGGCCACTGCTCCTTGGGAGTCAGATCTCGTTAGCATTGTCTCCACGCTGAGCCCAGCAGTGATCCCTCAGCTTGCAGGGAGCCACGTCAGCATCTGGCACGGCACAGATCCCTGCTGTGCAAATGAGCTAGACAGGGGCTGGCAGAGGATGGCGTAAGGCAGAACTCGTTTGTTCAGGCACATTTCTACTGCTTATCAGCCGTGCCAGCTCAGGCAAAAGTTTCTTCATCAGCAGTGTAGACATGTCCTAGGCTCCTGGAAATTATTTAATGCATGAGACTAAACAATGATCTTGTGGGACTTTCTGTGAGTTCAGAACTCAGAGACATTGTGTGTGCCTGCTTTTTCACACACATATACAGGAGGAAGCCACTACTATGAAGATTTTAAACTAAAGCAGTATCAAGCCCAAAACAAAACTCACTGGACAGGAGTCTGTTCTGTGGCATAACTGGCATATAAGTGAAATCAGTCTGGAACTGCTTATCATACAAGAAATTAGATGACTGTAAAAAGAATGTGACATCATTTTATGCAAATAATGACTTGATGCTTAGAATGTGACTGGTATTTCATTATGAAATGATACAAACACTTAATTGATAGTTTGGTTCAATTGCTACCAAAGACTGGCCAAAGATGGCTGGAAGACAAGCACATGGTCTCAGAGTCGCTGTCCAAGTCTATCTGACTTCCTACTCCTGCTTTATTTGTATGACAGAAAGCACTGACTTTCCTGGGGCACAAGTAAGGTGCAGGTCTTTCAGCACTGCTTGCTGACGGGCATTGAGAAATTCCCTGGCTGGCATAATGACCTTGAAACACTATGGAGATCCTGAAATTGAGAAAGCAACAGATCTGCATAGGAACCCCACATAAAATTGGGTTCTCAGTACACGACTTTCCTCCTCAGTTCCATTGTTTCCTCCATTGTCCATTACTAAGAAGAAACTTCAGCATCCCGCCCAGAAGAAAGCTGCCTTGTATTTTAATCAGATGCCCATTTTTGATTTGAGGAATTGAAACTCCTGGAACACACCAAGCACGCACGCATGCACCCACCAGCATGCCTAACTGCAGTCTGAAGAGCTGAATACTTTCTTTTTCCCTGTAAAAATTTCCCAGTGCAGCTGAGGGGTAAGCTAGGTTGATACGAGGTTGAATGAGGAGCCTGAGAACAGCTTCAGGGCTGAAGGCACGTGTAGGTTGGATCACAGGGTTGGATCGTGTGGTGCAGGCCTTGAATAGAGAGGACACAGGGCAACGAACAGTTGATAAACAGTAGTCAAGATCCAGGTTTTAAGCACCTCAGTGATCAACAGGTGGAAGTCTCATGGAAGTTGAGAGGGCCTTGATGAGGGGAACATTGCAGAGGCCAAGAGCCACAATTCTGAGGGGCTGTTGGCAAAGTACACCTTGATACACTTGTGCTATATCTTCACTGGGTAGCTGGTGTGTGCCTTGTGCTGGGGCTCTGGCCCACCGCTCACACAGGTACAGGGCCCAGCCAGGCTGAACCGTGACCTCTGCGAGTGCTTTCCTTCCCTCATTGTAGCTGCAATACTGGGAGAGCTCTGCTGAGCGGCAGTACACTAGGCAGGCTGCAGAAAATGGTTCCAGCACAAAGGCTGGAAGTCATGCCTCCATACTGCTGTTAGCTGGGTGGGCAAGAGGAGGGCAAATTTCTTGGAGAAAAGTTAAATTAATTTTCCCCAAGTCCTGATAAAATCAGATTCTCTATGGGGTGTGTCAGCCTTTCTGTGTCACTTACCCAGCCCTGAAGAAGGGTTGGTAGCATTGTACTGTTTGCACCTCAGTCATAAGGCACATAAGAATCAGTAGTTAGGGTTGTCCTTTCTTGCACTGCTTTGAGGAACCTCATTTCTGTCATGAAACTGCTCTTACCTTAGTTTTAAATTTCTTCTCTGACATGCCTGAAGTAAAGAAAAAAGCCTAAAATCAAGGGTGGTAAGAGCATGCTATAAATACTGTCCTCTGAAAAATCAAATGAGCTTCCTCCTAAGATCAAGTAAGGATACTCTTCCAGCCCAGTTGTTCAGCAAGATGCTACCAAAATCCTAGTTTTCAAAACAGAGATGCTCCTTTGTTTCTTTCAGGGATAAAAAATTTAAAAACCTTCCCCTGAGAAAATCTGGTGAGTTTTTCCAAACTAGAGGAGCAAATCTGTCCCCCACAACACTCACTCAACTACTTTCAGTCCGGGTGATTCCTTATCACTCAAAATCAGAACACCTTTATTTTAAAGTCTTCTGAGGTGGATCTATCATGAAAGGAGAAAAGACATGAGAAGGAGGTTCTCTGCACATGTGGAAAAATGATCTAGAAGAAAATGGGGAAGAGAAATTAAACATGTTTCAGTAGGAGGTTACATTACAATTCTCACATAAATTGGGTCTGGCACGAACCTGTAAAGCAGAGTTCTACATGACAAACACATATAGGGAAAATCTTCACATATCCACATATTTGGTTTCGTTTTGAAGTGCCGCTGTGATGTGTGTGCACAGGAGAGAACAAGAGCACATGCAAGTGAAAGCAGGAGAGAGTCAGTTTCTGTGGCTGTGCCAGCAGGGCATGACTGTATAATTTGTAGTGTGGGAAGAAGCTAGCAGAGAAGACCTTTGCCATGTTGAAAGTATGATGAAATACCTGGGTTAAAAGATTAATACAAAGAGAGCACATGAAGAACCAGAGTGAGGAACACAGGAAGGTGAAGGATCAATAAGAGAGACAGGGAGGGACAGCACATGAAAGGCAGAGGAGAAAAGCAGGGGACCGACTATTGCCCAGTGTAAGAGGAAACACCTCAAAATAGAAGAAGATAGGAAATTTAAATGGGAAGAAATAATGTGAAGACATTGAAGAAATACAAGGGACATAAAGCCAATTTTTAAATTTTTTTGGTAAGTTGGGAGTTTTCTAGGGTGAGGACTCTTTGTTTGGGGATTATTGCTCTTTTGGTATAAAATGCACTTATAGAGACAGAAAAGTGTCTACAGTCAGTACTGGCTGATTGCTACCTCTCTTATGATTTTGGTTTGGGGTTTCTTGGTGTGTTGTAGTTTTTTTTTTGATTGGTTAAATGCTTGCTTGGTTGGTTGGTTGGTTGGTTGTTTTTGTTTGGTTTGGGGGGAGGGTGGCAGGATTTGGTTGGTTGGTTGGTTGGGCAGGTGGGTGGATGGGGTTTTTTTAGTTTGGACAAAAATTTTTTCATTTCCTTGACAAGCTCTCTTGAAAAGCAGCTCCTTCTCACTGTACCTGTGCATCTCTGTTACTGGCTAGAGTTCAAACTGTCCCATTTACTTTTCGAAAAAGAATCCAAAGAAGTTTCACAGATATTGCCAGTTTAAGGGAAATTCTCAGCTATTCCTTGAGCAGTTAATTCTCTTCACATCATTTGTAGGGAAAGATAATATAAGGTGTGAGTATCTTCCCTCCTGGTCTTCCCTGAGATATTTCCATTTTATTCTGTCAGGATTTCCACATACAGGTGGGATGTAAGCATAAAGGGTGCAGCAAAGGGGAGCACAAGCTAGAAAAGAGAAGTAAAGAGCCAGGCAGAAGAAAGATGCACAGATGAATGAAACAAAGCAAGGGCAGTCAGCAGAGAGTCTATGAAACATGGAACAAAAATAAAGCAGAATATAGAACAAAAACGTGATAGGCAGAGGAAATGAAGTGACATGCAAACTGCAAATAGAGCAAAAATAGAATTGAAAAGGAGAAAATTAGTAAGAAAATAAAAACATAACAAAACTTGGGCAAGAAATCTAGAATAGTGGAAAGAAACTAAAGGAAACTCTAGGGCAAACTAGAGAAAAGTAGAAAGAAAATAAGTAGAAGAAAGGCAGAAAAATAAATCAGAGGGGAATTTTTTTAAAGAGTAAATATTGACTGAGGTCAGTGTCCTTTTATTTATTGGTGCTGTTAGGGAAGAGATGCACTATATATTTATGAAACACCTGGGAGGTTGGAAACAAATGCTGGAAACAGGCACTCCTGTTGGAAGACATATTTTTGCTTTCCTTAGGCCTTTCATGAACACAGTTATATCTCTGTAGCTAATTAGGCTGCTGCATTACTGATAGAGTATATTGCCATTGAAAAAGAGTGGACAGGAGGCACAACAAGTACAGTGGTGTGTATATAAACATTTCTAGCTACACCCTCATGAGAAAAAGTTCCAACTCTCTCCATGCAGAAAACAAGTCATGACCTTTGAGAAAGCAAGCAATAGAGACAGGTCTAAACTGCCAGACTTTTATTCCTGTCCAACAGGATAGAAAGGGATGCTATGGAAATTAGAAATTTGGCTTAGTTTCTTGAACTTCACTTCTATGTGTACACACCTCTGTTTATTTTACCACAATGGTCCAGGTATTTGGGCTTTTCTTGGATCAATTTCCAACCAGCACCATGTCCAGTTATTCTATATACTTTTTACCCCATTTTTGAAGCATTATCTGGATTAATATATATAGAGCCATTGACTTTGCTCATGTGTGTAAGTGCTTACCTTTGTTACTAAGGCCTTCTAAATGCTTTAATTCACAGAACAGATTGTTCTTTTGGTGTGAAATCATGCTTTTTGTTGGTTAAACACTAGCAGCTGGGTGGACTTTAAATGTGTTTTAATAGGGACCATGAAACTGCTCTTTTGTTTTACATTTTCTTGTACTTAGATTGTGCCCTTACCCCTTGTATTTATTCACAGCACTTAATGTAGATAGTTAAAATGCTTATAAGAGAGAGGCAGGGAACAGTTTAACCTCTGACAAGGGCAGCATTTTTAAATTCAACTGTAAGCACTTAGTTTAGGAAAATCTGTTTCCACTTTCCTGATGAACTCTTTAAAAAAAATTCAGGTTAACTACATACAACAAAGCCATGATATCAGTCTTGCCACAAAAGGCCGAATCCTACAGATCCCTATTTGAATGAGAAGTTCTTCAAACTGTGAGTCCTTTTCAAGTGAAAGGAATACACACATGATTTTAGGATTTGCAGAATTTGGCCTTCAGCTAATCATTTGGCAAAATTGTGCCTCCACAAAATTTGTTGTCTCAAGTAAAACTTCATAATTGGTTTTTGATTCCTTTGAAGTAATATTAAGATCCTTTAGGAAAAAAGCCTGCCAGGTGATGAACTTTCCTGGGATTCAGAATGTTTGCTAAAATGATAACAAAACAAGGTCCTAATAGCTGAGTCATGGAATTTAGAAAACCGAAGTTTTACAACAGTGTAACCTAGAGATTAATGAATTAATCTAATTTCCTCTATGGATTTAAATAAATGTAAAAACAGAATTTGTCTTGGAAATGCTGATTTCAAAATGAAGGATAATCTAGTCACTTTAAATGGGCCAAATTCTGTAGCCTCACCAGAGGATAATTCCCAGTGTTGTCATTTGACATCAAAGGAGTATTACCTGACTCAGGGCTGTAGCTCTGTAAAAGAAGATGTTACTAGAGCTGGCATTTTTATTTGCCTCCAGAAATATTTTCAGCAGTGAAGCAAAGCAAAGTCTTCCTTTCCTCTGTTGAAAGCAGAGAGGGATTCTTCTTTTCCAGCTTGTTTGATAAGAAGTGCTGCACCACACCACTGTCTCTTCTTGCCTGTTACAACAAGAATGTCTCCTGCTGCTTCAGCAGATACTTGAGGGCACTATGTGTGTCAGTCTCTCCAGAGATCCTCCTGCAGCCAGCAATGTCACTTCATATGGCTCCATTGCATTGCAAGACAACACGGTATAGAATGGTATCCAGAATGGTATCCAGAATCCTACCAGAAAGGAGCAGATAAAATCCACAGAGCAGGCATTCCTCGAGGAAGGTTCACACAAGAAAAAAAATAAAACAGAGCTACTGTAGGTCAACAGCAGAACTACAAGTGTTCACAACTCCACGGCATCTCTATCCGATTATCCCAAAGGATTTGGCAAATGCCCAGAGGGAATGATATGGTTGTCTACTTTTGTAGGAAGAAACAAACTGGATAAAGTTAATTTCTTTCAATGACAGACATCTGTGATTTTTTACAAATGAAATGTGTTCCAAAAGGCTGGGGGTAGCAATATAGCCCTGAAACCCTGCATCTGAATGTTAAATATTATTTTATTCTGAATGTATTTTCACTAAATCAGGCTTCTGACATTGCATGAGTTGAATTAGACATCTTAACAGAAAACTCTTTGTGATACAAGAATCCTCTAAAATAACCTGAAAATAGCTGCTCCATGTTTCTTAACGCCAAAATTTTGCAGGCTGTTATCTCTAGTGCTCTCCCTCTCTTTCACTGTTCCCCCTTTTGAATCCATCCCAGATGCAGCATTAAATACCACTTTATCCAAGACCTATGCTTCTTCCACCTCCGAAGAGGAAAGGAAACCTTTTTCTGGAAATACGTATTTTTGGTTGTTTGGTTCTTAATGTGCTTCCAGCTGTTTCAGATTAGTCTCAGAGGCCTAGGTGTTATACAGAACAGAAGGCAGGTGAGACCGTTCATGATAAATGAAATTTATCTCATGAACATCAGCACCTCATTTGTGTACAAGTGTGTTTTCCCCGTTGCCGAGTTAATTATTCTTGGTAATAATATTGAGTCAGACACATGACTATATCATTGCAGACAAACCCATGTTATTAATGCATTTTCACTAAAGTAATCCTTGCCACAGGCAAGATTTTAACCTTCTAAGGGGTTATAAGCTGCTCATGCACGTAGTTGCTCTTCCCAAGGAACAGACTGTGAACAAACTTAAACTTGTAGTCCTGGTTTATGTCTTGTTCTCCCTCATCTCTGGGGAGGAATAAGAGACAGAGCCACAACCATTTTAATATCTCCGAAGATTCTTTGATACAGATGAAGTTCTATGTAAAGATCATTTATGAAAAAAAATCCTGGGTTAAAGAACATTTCTTAGTGTCACTGCAATTTCTTTATTAGGTACAGGAAGAAAGAAAAACACCAGCTTTTTTTCATGAAGGAGATAATCCCAGCTGTCACGCAGCCGCTCAGGAGAGTTGAGTCCTGTTTGCTCCAGTGACTAATTCCAGCTGAACAGAGCACATCTTGTCTTTGCTGGCATTTCAGTTTGAAGGACCTTACCACCCAAACCCTGGTGTCTCTGTGTTTTCCTTTCCCTGCCCTGGTGGCTGGCAGTGCATCTGCCTGCCTCTGGAACGCACCACAGCTGCCCCAGCGCTGAGCACCGGCAGCTTAAAGCGGAGTTACGGGCAGCAGTGTTAAAGAACACGCTCTTACTCAACAGAGCAGTTCCCTGCACACCCTGGAATTAGTGCTGCTTACTTTTCTGACCTGTTTTTACTGTTGTTAGCACTGCAGAGCCAAGGAGCTCCGGGAGGGCAAGCTGGCTTCTATTCTGTTTTGTACATCATCAACCGAATTCTCAGTTAAATTCCTATTGTGGAATCTTTATTACCGACAATGACCTATGAGGCAGAATGAATACTTGTTACTTTCAAATTTTGTGTAGAAGCTGCAGGTTGCCAGCTGGGGAAAAAAAAAGATTTCTGACCTGTAAATTTAGCAAATATGATAGGAAAGTAATCAAAAATGAAAAATAAGGATCTTCATTTTGTTCCTGTTAAAGACTAACTGAATTACAAACACATTTTTAAAAAATGTCTTTTTCAGTTTTGTGTGTTTGTGAGATTTTTCCTTTTTTTTTCCTTTTGTGTCTTTTTTTGTCAGATGTTCTTTAGGGCTCTGTTAAGTCCCTTGGTTTCAAATCATGTTGAAGCATATAGTTTTGTTAACCCTAAAACTGGCATCCTAGAAGTGTCAAAAGTGAGACTGGCTTAAAAATCTTAAGCTCCAGAAAAAATAAGGTGGAATTTTTAAACTTCTAATCTTTTACCACATTTATACTTTTATATGTTACAAATGTGAGCAGTAGAAATGCACACAAAGAAAAAGCAGCTTAAAACGGTCATGGGTTCATTCACATCCAAGAATGGCAGTTATAAAGGAAGAAGCAAATATTGAAACTCAAGATAAAATCTTCAGACTTTTCAAAACTGAGCACCACCATCCCCCAATCCAAAGTAGCTCTTGTTCTGGAATTCGGATTGTAAATCTCTACTAAGAAGGTAGAGCAAAAATACAGCACAATGGTGTCATTTCTGTAAAGAAAAGTTAACTTTAAAAATATCCTGAAAGCAAAGCCACTTACAGCTCAGCAGCTGGCATGAAGAAAACCTGAAGCACTGGAAGACTTGCAAGTGCAGATTAAGGTATACTTCTCCCAGCCAATTTTGTCCCCATGTCCCTTTGCTCAGTGCATGCCCTTTTTGAGGTGAAGACAGTTAAAATCAACTATCTCCTTACGCTTTGTTAAGGTCAACAGTAGTTTTAAATGTGAAAGGACTGAAGAACTTAGTCCTTGTCCAGGTAGCCACTGTAGCAAGACCTGTTGACTGTATAGTTCCTTACCCCACACTGATATTTTAGGAAGTCCACAGAACAGTTTAAATTATTCTGAGATGAGTAAAATCATAAAGAAGAAAAGCATGTAACTGGAAAGCATCAGTCCTAGTGGAGAGTGGACTAAACCAAACCTATGCAGGAAAACAATTAAACTATTCTGTTAAAAAAAAAAAAAAAAAAAAAAAAAAAAAAAAAAAAAAAAGAGGGACATTTGCACAGTTTGTAACCTACAGAACAAAACTCCATCTCGGGCAAGGATCCAGTGGCAGGAAATATAGTGCAAATAGAATTGGGCAGGAGGAGTAAACAGGGTTGAATTCAATTTGCATTAGAAAGTTCATAGGAGCTCTAATTCTGCAGAAATCACAGCCACTCAACATAGTAAACAGCCTACAGGTAAAGATCCTAGTGCAACTTCAAAAACAACAAGAAAAGTGGAGATCATCTGAATGACCTCTCTACCCCTGCAAAAAAAAGCACTGAAAATACATCATTGTTGTATTGAGGAGTAAGTGCTCACTCACAGAAGGCATGAAAAGTGCATAGATCTACAGGGCATAAGGTTTTCCTAAGTAATGCCTCTCCAAGGTGTAAAATACCTTTTCAAGAACTACTTATCTATTGTTCAAAAATGAGCTACTTCTGCTGATACAGAAGCCCATTTTATCAAAGTTTTTGCTGAAATCCAAATAAATTGTTCTGTGTGAACTTTTGTATTTTTATCAGCTTTGCAAAACTCTAAAAAGATAAAGTCAAGATAGAAGACTAATCAAACAGAGGGAGCTTTTCACCATCCCTAGATGCAGTGAACTAACACAAAGTTAGTAAAACTAACATGTGTGGAAGCAGTTTGCATGAAGTTATTGTCAGCAGCTTTGCTCAAAACACAGACCAAAATTTTTCTGAGAGTCCAAATGCCTGTTACATTTCTGAGAATGATTTTATTCCTTTACTATCCCATTTGCTCCACTTACTTTTGGCTGGAATGCACAGAATGGCTGACTTGTCTTCTGAGTGCAATCTTAAGCAAAACCAGTAATAACCTTTTTTGACAGCTGATCCCTTGAGTTTTCCCTCCCAGATCTTCATACTCATAGAACCTGAGAAGCTGGAAAACTTAGATTGCTAGGTGTCCTTTCAGGTTGAACTCCTGAAAATTATTTCAGGGAAAACAAAATTAACATATTGTGTTAATTTCATTTCAGAATATACAACTTTTCTGAAAAAGATGAACAGACAAAAGCAACAGAACTAGCCCATTTTTGAACACCTTTGAATTTGTGATGCCTTTACTATATACTCTACCTTTAACTTCATGAGAAATTATCTGTCTCCTGAGACAGTGGCCATTTTGTTTGCAGTTGCTGTTAGGCAAGAAAGGTGCACTCTGTTTCCTCCAAAAACAGAATTACTTTTATTTCTTGGGTTTTTTCTTTAAATTAAAAGAAAAACAACTTAAAGACCAAGAGAAAAGCAGAAAGGTTTTGTGTACATACATGGGTATAAAAAATAAAAAAACCCAACCCAAAGCTAATATATATATAAAGTAAATAAACATAATCTATAACCATAGATGGTGTTATAATTTGGTACTTACCTGCATTTTCATATATATTTTGTTGGAGAGAAAATAGGAAGCTGCACCAAGAGATGTTGCAGAGCTGCAGCACAGCATCCACAACACCCTTCCCCAGAAGCAGTTGAACAGACAGCAATTCCAGGCTTTATCCCTCATAATTACATCAGGTGTTACCATTCATTTGCAAATCATCAACACACAATATTTTAGTTTTAATCAAACATCTAGCTATTGATTGTAATTACAAAATGACTCAAATTTTGAGTAAAGAATTCAGACTTCAACTGCCAGTGAAAACCTACATTTTCTGTGGCAACTGCTGATCTCCACAAGGGCAATAAGGAGAACTCCAAAAGGCAGTGGAAGAGCCCCTTGCTCAGTATCCCTATCAAGCAAGCCCATTTTGTCCTTTGGAATAATGCATTGTATGGTATTTTCTACCTTGTTTGGTATTTAGAGTTGGAATTTATTGCCAGGCTTCCTGGCAGCAAGCTGTGCAGGTTGCAGGCGGAGGCTGATGGAGGTGAGTGAATTAATGTGGTGGCTGTTTGGAATGTCGTCCAGCTGCCAGGGAGAATTATGTTTGTTTGCCTTTGGCACAAGTGTGAAAGGAACAGCCGTAGATTTCAGAAGTGTGAGTCTACATTTTTACATCTCACACTAATGAATACATTTTTTTGTATCCTATACATTTGGGGAAATAGAATTTATTTGTAGATTTTATTTACCACTTGTGTGGTAGAGAAGGAATGTTTCCTCAGAGACTGAACTTGTACTTTAGAAAAGAAAAAGCAAAAAAAGAAAGAAAAAGAAAGAAAAGACCTGACTAAGCCAAAACAATGTCAGTAAAAGTCATCCTAATTTCACTATTTTTGCAACTATATCTAAAGTCAGATCATAGAATGAAGATTTTCAGCAAGATTTGAAAATTTCTTCATGTAAGATTGTTTTAGTGGTGGAGAAATGTCACTGAAAGACATAACTTTGTATTTGTTTCCTGCTGGAAATTTATTTCTTCCAGTCAAACCTTTCCTTTACCTATAACCTGTCAGTTATCCCTACCCCAACCCCTGTGTAATCAACAGAGGGATGATAATGCTATTTGTAATGTGAAAAGTGCTATGGAAGATTGAATTGTTGTTGCTGATAGGACCAGAAATTTCCCCAGCCAGATCTGTCAATAGCTGACACTAAAACAACAAGGTACAAAGTGCATTTGAAGACTGTCAGACACCATTGCTTTTTTGTTTTCTCTAGCAAACTATTCCTTAGATAACTGACTTGACCTAGCGTTGCTTAAAAAGATCAAGTGCTCAAAAGATCAAGAGTCTCAGAAAGAAAGAAAAGGCTGGAAAGAATAATATTAGTTACTCCATACTATGCAAAGCCTCATGATCTCTTGTCCCATTATAGCAAGTAAATAAAACTGTCACTTATACCTCTTCTGTTGGTCTTAATAATGTAGAAAGGAAAACAGCTTTCTAGTTTTGGTACAGTAATGAACAAAAACCAATAATTTGCAAAATTATCTATTTTTAATAATTTGCAAAAAGTCACACTATAGAACAGATTTAAAAAAAGACAATAATGAATACTTATACCTAGTATCTTAGTTTTTACGTACAGGCATGTAACTTACACAAATTATTGGAAAAATTGTAATTTCAAACAAGCTTTTCAATTTAATTTTAATGATTCTGAATTTATTGTCTATATGTTAGTTGATTGTTGTTAAGACTGCAATATACTATAGCATACTTTGACGATTACTTGAGGAGCAGCAAATATATTAAAGAGAAAATAATTTGTTGAGTCAATATTCCTCAAACCCTTGTTTCATTCTAACCATTTAAAGAAAAATATTTGCAATCTTAATCAGAGCCCTTCAAGGAAGCAAAGATGTTTTAAGTGGCATATCCAGCAGAAGAAAGAAAAATAGATGTAAGCTTGCATACAAGTCTATTTTCTGGTAGGATGAAGATGTGAGATGTCACTTTGGAGATGGGATTAGGAACGAAGAGGCAGAGACAAGAACAAGGAAGAAGGAAAAGGGGGAGACAACAAGAATAAAAAGAACAATAGAAAATAGGGAGTGGAGGGTAAATAATGCGACAGAGAAGACTGAAAATAAAAGTCAGTGGGGACAGAGAATGAGAATAAGAAGCCAAGAGGTGGGGGAGAGAGAGAACTACAAAAAATGAGCGTCAGGTGAAAAATCTGTAAAGGGAGGAAAAGAATCTCAAATGAGTGCTAAACTTAAGGAAGAATAGCAAGTCCCTCTTGGATGAATCAGTCCTTCCCAATTACCCACATGCAACCCCTCTGAGTCACCCTAAGATCGTGGCTGTGCAGCCTCAATGCCAAGACAACTATTTGGAGCTGTGGTCCAGCGTCAGAGGGAGCAGAAAAGATGGCAGAAAGAGCCCTGTGGCAGGGAAGCCTCACTTCTCCCCAAGCCAAGCGTTCCTGCCAACAGACGCAGCCGCAGCTGGCTACGGCTGGAGTCACTTGGTACTTGCTCTGCACGCAGGGTGAGTGACCCAAGAGCCGCAGGGGTGCTGCAGGCAGCCAGACCGCTACAGCTTCCCCTCTGCTTTGCAAGCCAGTGCCTAGGGAACTGAGGGTAGAACGATATCTGAAGAACAGAGCAGCAGGAGAAATAAGGAAAAGGAAAACCAGAAGAGGGCAAAAGAGGGAACAGAGTAAAAGAGGAAAGCAATTAGTGGTCATGGCCTCTTTACAGCAAGAAATGACTCGTACTACATACATAAGTGATCCCTATGTGAACTGTAAGCGGGAGAGGCACAGCAAGGAGCCTGCTGTTGATCTCATGAGCTGAGTAATATACATGAAAGCACAAGAGTGACACATTTCTGTCTCAAATCCAGCCACTCTTAAACATGGAAATACTTCTGCTAGGGCAGTTCAATGGTATATACACATATCAGTTCCTTTCTGATCAGTTTTGACCTTTTCCAGAAGGCAAGCCTGGATTTATCTTCTTTATTTATTTTGCCAACATGGCTGTATTTTTCAGCATAGTAATTAGTTGAGTCAGTAGAGCTCTGGGAATAGACTTCCAGCTGACATGCACTCCCTCTTCTGGTTGGCATTTGCTTCTACACACCGAGGTCAAAGCAAAGACAAATTTAGGTCCTTTAGCTTCTTAAAAAGAAAGAGACTTAAAACACTCTGTTTACTCTATTTTGATATGACTGTGAGATCGCTGCTCATTGTCCTATTGGACCAAAAGGATATGAACATTGATGCACTTGTGCCTTTCAGACAAAAGATTTTACCATCCATGAAGTCTATTCATGGATTTGTTTGTTAAAATAGTAATTCTGCTGTTTTACTGATATGAGCATGCATTAGTGCCACTGTTTTCTTCCCCACAATGAAAGGTCACTCATGCTCCCTCACACAGCCATTCCCAGCTGAGCTCTTGAACACAAGGCAACCAAAGTTGCATTTTGGGGGGTTCTAATACCTGATTAGAGGGGCACTATTGCAGGAAGTCTTGCTGGCCCACTTCATTTGAATACACAGATGGTGGGAAAATGCAATGCTAAAATATATCCTTGGTGAAAGAGCTCAGTCTAAGAATTTCTGTGAAAAGCATTTGATCCTTACTTTGACTGTGGCCTGTTGTGGCATAACCATGTGAGCAAGTACCTACAGCTGATAATGGAGTGGCTCAGTTCAGAGGGCCAAAACCTGCTGTCTGCAGGAATGGGGTTGTCAGGGCTGGCTCAGCATTGGTATTGAACTAAACTTGACAGTGATCAACTCTTGAATTCTAATCTTGTCTCTAACACCGACTCCTGGTCAAAATCAGTTATGATCTTCTGGATTTGCTTCCACATCTACAGAGAGGGATTAATCCTTGCTTGTAATATTTGCCAGGCACACTGAAGCAGATCTTCAGCATTTACACCTCATATCATCTGTTAAACTGCCTCTACTTGACTGGGGACTAGGTCATGCCTCTTTAGTGCTACCACATAAATGTTAAAACCTAACCATCATCTGGTCTTCAAAAAGAGCAGCTCCAATTCCCTGCCTTTTTTTTTTTTTTTTTTTTTTTTTTTTTTTTTGTGGAAAATAACTCTTTGAAATATTGTTCTAATAAAAAGAACAGAATGAATGTCTACTTGGCCAGTTCTTATGTCAAGATCTAGGACAGATTGCTGGATAGCATTTAACATTCAGACTGGAAGTATTACTTTGGACCTCAGGCAAAATGTACCAAAAACTTGTCTAGGGTCATGCCAACAACAAATGCTGAAGAAAGCAAACATTTTTTTAATTTTAAATATAGTCTTTGAGTTTTTTCAAATAGAGAGACTAAATTTGGACCATTGTCTTGGAAATAAACTCAGAGAAAATTTAGATTTTTTTTTCCTGCTCTTCAATTTTCTAAATATTCAAATTTAAAATAATCTGTCAATTTCTATTTAATCTTTTAGAATTTTGTCTTTAAAATTGTTTTTAACTATTTCCTACAATTTTCACAGTTCAGTGCTTGCAGACAGTAAAGCAGCTGAACAAAATAGGTACCCGCTAATATTTCCAGATCTTCTTCAACCCACAGGCAAAGCTATACTCTATTTGTCCACAAGAATTTCACTCAAACTTTTGGGGATTTCTTTGGGGTTTTTATTGTATGAAATCAATATTCAAATATATATTCAGTTAAGTTATCAGCTAATGCTTGCTAGAGCATCAAATCCGGAAAAGTTAATTTTTGTAGTATAATCCAAATGGAAATGTAATTTGTGTGAGATTTGCTTTACTGTCGTTGTCTACCACATCATCGCAGAACGAATCAGCACGTTGCGAAGACAATATTTGTGGGACACAAAATGCTCAAAGTACACAAAAACATTTGTTGATTATGTGATACAGATATATCTCAAATGCATATGTATCTAAAAATCTTTTTAGCAACACTGTCTTGTTTCAAGGAAACAAATCAAATAATGCATACTTTCATTTGAGACCAATGAAATAAAGCAGAGCTGAAGGGGTTCATACTCTTTCCTGACCAAAACTCATTCATCTAACTAAATATTTACTCTGTTGGATACCCAATGCCTTGTCAACCTAAAGAAAAGCTGATACTTCAGAAACATACATCTGAGGCAAATATTTTATAGCTATAACACACAAACAACTCCAGTGACAGGAATTCCTGTGTCACATTATAAAAACCTGAGATATAAAACCACCACACCCTGCCCTTTTGCTTGTATCATTGGTCCCCAAACTCTGCTTTGTGAGTGCCTGCTGAGGAGATTGTGGCCTCTCAGGGAACACCACTGGGCACAGGTTTGGAGAGCCCTGAGAGGCATGGCCTGTCACCTGCCTTGTGACCAAACACACCACACGGGTCCCCTGGCATACAGTACAGCTCACAGCTGGACTATGCTCCGCAGGCGAAGCGCTTGGCCAGCAGTGCTGCCCGTCCTGCTGAGAGAGGACCAGAGTTGCCTACCTCAACCTTAGAATGGAATTTCACTCAAAATGATGAGGAGAGGCTTCACTTGTTGTGGTAACAAGGAAATTACTCTTGCCCAGGGCACATCCAAGTTTAAATCACTGCTCTCAGATTTGAAGCGGTGTCTGAAATGGGGATTCACCATGACAGGTATATACTTAGCCCCAGTTATGTCTGTTGTCTGTCTCCTTTGTGGATTCTCTTGCTTTCAAAACATGCTGAAAACTCTTGATTTCACCCTGCATCAGAATGAAACCAAATGCCAAAACCTCAGAATTTTTCACGAAACAGAATCCTTGTTTCCTGGCCAGCCTTATTATTGAACCTTAATATGATACAACATGTGTCCATATTTGCACACATGGTCCACAGCCCTTACACATGTGTAAATCCTACTGAAGTCATGTATAAAGGATCAGGCTCTAAGGCTGTTATAGAAAAAGTTCATGTTTCACTGACTTTTTGGTATTCTTTGAAGATATTACATTTAGAGTAAATATAGAGAAGTACATGTTATATGCAAGATTTTCAGAGAACATTTAACTTCCACACCAGAAGGTCACATCTAAGGCAATATGGTCTTGGAACAAGTTCAAAGTTGTCACACTTGATAAAAATAGCTTAAAGGGCACATAACTGTGCTGGAATATGGGAAAACAGTGGAACATGAGAGGGGGAATGATTGAAGGCCCCGTTACTAATTATGTACATACTTTGTTGCTATTGAAAGCTAGGTTTCCAAGCATATACATGGTACTTAAGTTAAATAGAAGTCCAAGCAATTAAAAAAATATGAATGCTTTTGCATTACTATATCTAAGGAAAGAAACTTTTACAAATATAATTCCCTAGAATAAAGGAAAATCTTTTAAAAATAAACAAACAGACAATAAATGTGTCTAGGGTTTTTTTCTGTTTGTTCTTAGTTTCAAAATTATGTTTATATAATTACATTTTTGCATTACTTGCTAGCATTTTTGTAATATTTTATTGAAAATCAAAATATATATTTTTGTTAATACAAGCAGCTACATTCACTTTTTTCATATTTCACTTCAAACTGCTGCAAATTTGTTAGTTTCTTCTAACCTCCTGAAAGAGGGACAAATGTACACAACAAACTGAATCTCAGGAAAATTTGAACCACACTGGAAGATGGGTCGTTATAGCACAATATGTGGTACATTATAAATTCAAGTTTACATTAAAGTGCCTCCTCAAATACACACTGCATTGGCAGCAATTAGCCCTTAGGACTGTGTTCTATGTATTGGATACCTGTTAAACCACAGCCAATCTCCTGAGGATGCTTCAGCCATACATTTATGTGAGTGCAAAATAAGGTCCTGTAGCCCTTCTCCAAACTGATTCACTTGCACCGAAGTCCCACTAAAGGGGCAGTTTTTCATGACTAGGACACTCAGTAAGTCATGGGTCATATGTTTCCCACACACAAAGCCACACCATACATCTTCCAGTTTAATGTTTTGATTTATTGTGCTATTATGTTAATTTTGCCCTTGTAAAGAATGTCATGCAAAGGAATCTCTTACTTCACTTGTAACTGAGAAATTTGCTGTATTTTGCACATACTTTTTAATGATTGATGGCATGGTGCAATCTTTGTGCCAAAACATGAAGAAAGCTAATGTTTAATGATTTTGTAATGCAAGACTCTTGACTTAGTTCTGCCCAGAATTACTACATGCAGGGCTCAGTCACGTCCTAATCCTATTTATCTCAGTGTGGCTCTTGATGATGAGAAAACAAAATTGCCACTTTCCATGTTCAGAAACAAATTTTTCATTCATCTGTATTCTTCCCTGTAGAGAAACTGTCTCAAATATAGGTATTTTTGACCAGGTTTGGTCTCACAGGAGACTGATGTACATTACCATGGAAGGTAACATATTTTATGGCAACAGTCTGCAAAAGGTATGTTCTGGGACAGCAACGGGTTTTTTTTGCCATAGTAATGAAGTGCTTAAGAATTGAAGATATCCCTTCAACCAGAGAAAGACACCTGAAAGCAAAGGTGCCCCCCGCCTCCCATGGTGCAAACAGCTAACAGGAGGATTTTATATCTTTGAGGATTAGGAAGTAAATGGTTGGAAAAAGGGCCTGAAAGCTGAACTCCAGGAGGTGCACTGGATACACAGAACTTTCTATACCTTCCTTTTAAAATGTAAAACCATGGGGAAAGGTTATATTATATTGCAGCAGAGAAGTAACAATGTAATTTATGCTGCTCAGTTTAAAAGCGTCACAGTTTTATACAATAACAAAAAAGTAGAGAGTCTGAGTCATTAGAAAAATACTTGCACAGCTGGTAAATTGTATTTTTTATGGACCTTATACATGTGATTCTAAGCACTAAGTATACACATTATTAGGGTCAATCTAAATCCAGGCTGATGAAAAATCTGAAGTGTTGGAGGATTTAGAATCTTCCTGTGGATTTTGTTGTAGCCTCCACATCTATGCTTTCATTAAAATAATATCTGTTCTAACTTCCCAGGTTTTAAAAGAAGCCTTTACAACTTTAACCAGTGCACTGTCTCACAGACCATACAGCCAACAGATTGAAACAATACCATCAGGATATATGGAATAACTACAATATTTATTCTGTATTTTTGTCTTCCTGGAATGGATTGACCACTGATTCAGAAGCCAAGAATTACTGTGATATGGCCCTAGCTTCTCACTCAATTGGAGATGGCAATGTTTTAGTGGTTTTAGTGCTAATCATCTATGAAAGAGCACAAAAAGGTAGCACACCCCCACAGAGCAAGAAGATCACGGTCTGTGTGGCTGTTACAACCCTGCTAAGAGGATTGTACTGCTCTGTACTTTCATCTTTGTAAAGTGAGAGTGAAACAGTGCATCACAAAGCTGGGGGAAAAATTACTCATCTGCTGTCCATTCTTATTTTGTCTCGGTGTCCAGAAAGAAGCGCTTCATTTTTTTACTGTGTCTGGACAAAGACAGACCTACTGGAAGTGCTCCCAGCTCCCTGAAGATACTAGGATGTTTTGGGTTAAACTCATACTCTGTTCAGGCTTGGGTTCACCTTATTTTGCAGTCATATTTACATACCACATTTCTTTTGGCTGTATTTATCTGTGGTCACTATATTCATCTGTTTATGTAGGGTACAATTCTGAGAACTGCCGTGAACAGAAAGGTTTTTAGTCATCTTGCCAGTTCACATTATTTGCTGCTGGAAAGCCCTTGAGCTGGTAAAGACTGGGAGGAATGCAATTCTCCATGAGCTAATGGCAATTGCTTTTATCTCAAATGGTTTTAAGGGCCATCCAAGTAATGCAAACTGGATTTACATTACTCCAGTCCAATGAATTGGATCTCATTGAAAGGATTTTGCTACCAACATTTCTTGTAGTGGAGCAAAACTAAAAGCTGCAGTCAGGAATCAAAGTCATGTATTACAAGACACTATACAAATCCAGAAAAAGAAGATGATCCCTGCCTGAAAAATATACAACATAAAGGTGTCACTTGGCTTTATGTTTTCCCAGATGTAGCAGTTGGCTTGTGTTTGTACATCAGCTTTGCTACATGAAAAATGGTTGCATGTAATTACATCCTAAGGTAACAACATGGAGATACAACTGATGGATGGGGAGCCCAAGGACATAATCATATGACAGTGATCCATCAGACAGGGAGGCTATCAGTTCCCTTGCTCCTAGCTGTTGTCATATTGATAGACATCCTGGTGACAGTGAATTTTATAGAAAGGAGATGACAAAGTATAGTGAGGGTTTTCAGAGGTGTTTAAAACATGTCATCTTCATGTATGAAAGACTGCTTAGGTGATAACATGCACAGGGTAAAAAACTTGGTGTTGGGATGGTTATTTGCATCTCTGCCAGCACAGAAGGGCCTAAGTAGCTGCAAGAGTAAGGAAGGAAAGCAAGCATAACGTGCTTGAAAGAAGGGCAAAGCACTGAAAATTAAATCCTTCATCTCTACTGTGATAAACAACTTAATGGAGGGATGCAAAGGGGAAGTTAGTAATTTGTAGAGAAATGGTATAGATTTGCAATAGTCAAGTGCTTTAGAAAGGATGCTGTTGTACTTCCAGACATGAGCTGATGAGAACATGAACTTTGTCTTGCTAATTAATAGCAGCTGTTCCACTTTCAGAAGTTTCCCATTTGTAAAGTTTAGGTTACCTTGAGAATTTTTTCCCAGCTTCCCTAAAGGAAGTATTCATCATTTCTCAGTATCAAATTTGTGTGTCTGAAAGAAGCAAATACACTCTCCTATGAAATACCACTACTTCTCCCTTTTCACACAGATTTGTTTCTTTTTGACAAAGAAACGGTGTGACACATGAGAGAAAGCAGAGGTATGAAGAAAAAATAGCCTAAAATGACTCAGTTTTTCCAGGTAATTTGTGATCAGAATTAAAATCAGCAGCTGTCTTCTGTTGCTAAGAGAATATCTTAGAACACTAAATTGTTAGGCCTAATTTGCATTTCTAGAAATATCACGTGTTTGTTTGAAAACACAATAAAGGTTATGACAAAACATGTGGATGAAAGAATGAGACCCATTGCTGCAAAGCGGGTGATTCATGTAGTGTCAGCTTTTCAAATAAAATCTAAAAATTAATTTTGCAAAGTCTTATAGACTTGCTGATATTTGTTCTTAGGCACAAGATATCTATGAAAATCTTGAGTAAACTATCAGAAACGTAGTGTCTGGATATAAGCAAGCTTTATTTTTGCAGCCCATGTCACAAATGTAAACTACTGATAGACTGAGTTTGTTGTATTTACTTCATTTCTCATACAGACCTTGAAAATTTCCAATATCAAGCAAGATTCAGAAAAGTGAGAGCCATCACTAATAAAATATTTTGCAATATCTTACACAATATTTCAATAATCTCTCACTTAAATCATGCTATAAACATTTGCACACTTTATAAAACAGTCTTTCAAATTTTAGCTACCATTAATAACCCGGGGTAAGTCAACACTCTTCCCATCCTTTCAGGGTTTAGATTATACGGAGAAAATCATAGGTGTATATCATGTAATTGAAATGGCATCCACACTATCACACCCATCATCTTTGGACAAATGAATGATATTAATCTGTAAAGAACTGTTCCCTGTGTTGTGCCTGGGTAATATAAAATGTGTAACAAGAAGTATAGCAAGAGGTGCTTTGCATCACATCAATGCATGTGGGATACAGCACACTGGAAATCAATACTAACTGATAAGTGTGTTTCAGAAAAGAATGGACCGACAAAAAAAAAAGTCCTTGGAATGAAATGCAAGATATGCAATCCTGCCTACTCAGAGAATTTCAGAGAATTTAATATTGAAGGGAGAAGTTTCAACTTCCTGCAACTTCCAATTCATACCTAGGTTACTGTTGTTAGCAACATTGAATCGAAAATGTGGGCAGGACATTACATGAACAAAAAGAAAAAAAGATGGAAAGCAAGCAATCGATAATGGCTGCTGAAACAGCAAGAAGCACTCACTTAAAAGGAAAAATAAATACAGAGTGTCTCAAAATTTGCAACCAAACCAAAAATGTCTCAAAACTGCAATGTGATGAATAGACTCTACACCTTGTTTTTCAGGGGCAGAGGGAATTCCGAGCAGTCATTCTATTAGAAGTGGGATCCTTGCAGAGCTTTTACAACTATTGATTTTTGGAGAGGTGTGGAACAGCTACTTGATTTCCTGACAAAATACATCAGAAAATCATTTAATGCTAACATCTGTAAGTTCTTGGAGGGGAAAAAAATTAGCCTACCTAAGGCCTCTAAGTTATATGCTAGGACAAAGAGCTAAAAAGTTACTAAAAGTTCTGGAAATGACAAAAAGCGTCCCTCTTACAAAAGATCCATGTATCTCAATTATCTGCTTTCCATATTTTCTCTTTAGTCCTTTGTCCCTTTCACAGTCTGATTTCAATTTATGCAGATTGATTTCAATGTTAGGACCTATGTTTACTTATCTATAAAGTCCAAAAAATCCAGGAGATCAGCCCATAAATATTAAAGATTTTATTCACATGGAGCTGTGTCTGCCATTCAGGTTCCAAGGGTGACTTTGTGGAGCTGACACGTGTTCTTGGCTTTGCAGCTCTTGTTGCTGTCCAACCTGCCTGATATTCATTAATATCAGCTCTACAATATGTAAATCAAATCTAAGATCATTTTTGTTCACATGACGAAGAAATTTTAGAAAAGACTTCAGCTTCTGCAGGAGCGTTCCTGGTACAGCTGCAGGACAAGCCAAAGAAAGGGCGCCACAGACTGCTATAGTTTCCCTGAAAAACTCACTTTGCCAAGAAATATTGAAAGGAACTGGATTTTAGCATAGTTCCAGCAAAGAGGTTCCTGAGCTTTGCCATTTTTATCTTCATCCTCTAAAGAACCAACAAATGACACAGAAAGAAGCTGTTGGTTACTTTTAAACTTTTGCTAACATATAAGATTTTTTACTGAAGAAAAATTATAATAGCAGAATATGTATAAATATTTATTTGAAATATATTGACAGCATATTTATGCACTTCATATTTACTGAAAATCATTCATAGGTACAAGTACATATAAAATCATAGACTTGCAATTTTTTGTAAATGCAAATATGTAAATACCAGAGAAAAGTGATCATTTAACTCCTGAAAAGCAGGACTATTTTAAAAGACTGTATGCTAGAAGTTGTCATTGGAAATACACATTTTGCAGGAACAGTATAGCAACAGTCTAGCAAAACCTGTGTGAAACTTTTAGTGCATAAATCTTCTCATACCCAGAGGCGGTAATAAGTTACATGTTGCTCTACATACTCAGTTTGAAATTGTCAAACATATATTTCATGTACTGGAACCAGAAACAACATCTTCTTGGCTGGCTTTTTTTTGATGTATTTCATAATTAGGTGTAGAAGTCAAAGACACCACTTTCTACCCAAAGGATACATAAATCCTTCAAGCATATCAGAACAAGTCAAATATCGCTATATACCCCAAAATTTCACTGCTGCAACGTAGGTAATTGCTCTCCTTTGCTACCAATTCAACAAAAACTTGAAAAACACTTTCCTGTTTTAACTTTCCTGGTTAGACAGCCATGCTTGCCTCTCATGATTTACCTGAAAATTATACTCCTAGAAGACAAAACTGTACATTTCCACCCTGTTCCATTCAGGTTTCTTATCTTGTCTTTCATTCATTCTGGCATGTGAATAAAATTCAGGACCATGCATTCTGGAGATGTAATACTGCCTCTTTATTTGAGGTTTAATAATTCCCAAAGCAACCAAACATATGTACAAAGAATTTATCCACGAAGGCTAAATTTTAAAACACCAGTTACTGTAGCTAAATCCTTTCATTTGAGAGCACCATCACTGTCTGGAGCAAACCATTTCCAACGCAACCCTGCTCACCCGGGTTAAGTTGGCTGTTAGTCCATTGCTCACCCTTGAGAAGAGGGGATTGGGCAGATCCCCGTTAACTCAGAGTGAATGCTCACCCACAGAGGAGACGTCAGGCGAGACTGGTGAAGCTGGAGCCGGGTTAGCATCCGAATCCGCACAAATGCGCCCTGCTGCCCACTGCCCCGAGCATTCTGTCCCCAGACTGCTGCAGGGATTTCAATTTAGAAGAGTTGGTAAAAGCGTTTTCCTGAAAAGCCAGATGAGGCAGCAATGAGCTGGGATTACATATCAAAAGCTTCCAGAACTTCAAGACCTTTGATCACTAAATTAATACTTTTCTGTTTCATTCAGAGTGAATGTAACCGTTTCAACAGACTCTTGCTCATAATCATAGTTACAAATAATAAATTTATTTTGATCTTTTTTGAATATTTATTTTCCATTTTAAAGGTCCCACAATTAAATCTACTTTCCTTAACACTTGAAAAAAATTATCACTTCAAAACTATAGCTGAGAGCTTTTTCACTATGATTTTCAGACACAATTTAGGGAATAGAAGAACAAATAAAACTTATGATAGACAATTTTTTGCACCTTAAAATTTAGAATATACCAAAAATTCAGATTACAGTGAAAGCATATGTGCAATTAAAAAAAAAAATTGCTTTTATTGTTTCCAAATTTCAAATATAAGTGCATTTTGGTGAACTTGAAAATAACCCCATAGTAATATGGGGCCTATTATAGTAATAAAAGTGGCATGGCATTTTTGTTTCCCAGTTTCTGATTTATGATTTAATAATTAGGTAACATGGCAACACCAATAACCTATTTACATCTAATAGTAAAACAGATTGATTTGCATTGTTTGCTTTTGTTGATATAGTTTCTTAATGTCTGAAAAATATTAGAAGATACACATTTTAGTCAATTTAGTTTGAGCTCAGGAAATTCCCAGTAAAACAGAGAGGGCAAATCTTAATGTGTTTATAGTATATTATTCTTATATATTACAATATATATACATTTATACACACATTTTACACCTATCTATAATACACTACATAATTTACTACAAGTGTAATCTGTAGTAAAAACAGAAAAAGGAACCAACAAGAAATTTTACAAATCAACTAGTCTATGTTTTAGCACCTAGAACAGGAGGGGAGAAAGAAGGCTAAGTAATTTTTATTTTCCTCACAGGTATTTCTGAAACATCTCTATTCATATTGATAATTTATGAGTACATTCTCCCTCACACTGTCAGTCTCATGCTGTCTACAAGACACCTCAGTAGGCTCTAAAGAATCATAAACCAGATGTTTTCTGCCACTTGAATAGACTGAAGTCTTCTGGGACCAGTTGCCCATATCCATGCTGCTGTACTTGGAGGCATTGGAGCAGAACAGACATGGACAGCAGTTTGCTCAGTAACCTGGTTAAAGTATCCAGTGTTAGCTGAGGGACATTGTGGAGGAGGCTGGAGGAAAAAAAACCCATTTTCCAGTTAAAAAAGAAGATCCTCACAGGTTGTCTCTCAACCCTTCTTGTCAATAACCTCAGACTGTCTTATGTCCTGCAAACTGCCCAGGTCAAACTTTAAAAAATCTATTTAGATGTCTATTTTCCTTGTTTTCCCCCTTGATTGCATGATGATTCCCCCGATTGCATGATGATTCCCCTGGTTTGCATGATGCCATGCCTGGAGTGCTGTGTCCAGTTCTGAGGTCTCCAGCTGAAGAAAGACAAGGAACTACTGGAGAGGGTCCAGTGGAGTGCTATGAATTTGATTAGGGGTCTGGAGCAACTCATGGATGAGAAAAGGCTGAAAGGGCTGGGGCTGTTTAGCCTGGAGAAGGAAAGACTGAGAAAGGATTTTATCAATGTCTATCAGTATCTGAAGGAAGGGTGTCAAGAGGATGGAGCCAGGCACTTCCCAGTGGTGCCAAGCAGTAGGATGAGGGCAACAGGCAGAAAATGATGCACAGGAAGTTCCAACAGAACATGAGGAAGAACTTTACTCTGCGGGTGACAGAGAACCCAGGGAACAGGCTGCATAGTAGAGGTTGTGGAGTCTCCTTCTCTGGAGATATGAACCCTCCTTGATGCAATCCTGTGCAGCCTGCTCTAGGTAAACCTGCTTTAGCAGGAGGGTTGGACTGAATGGTCTCCAAAGGTGCCTTCAAACCTCAGCCATTCTGTGATTGAGTAATTCTGTAACAGCCACTTAACCATCCTCTACCATTTCTAGATTTTCCTCATTTTTCAATGAACTCTATTGTTCCCCTCCATTTTGTATTTCATTGATCCCACTTCTGTTGCAGAAAATGGGAAATAGCCTATAGTAACCAGAATAGCCAGAAACACATTGACAGGCTCTTTTATCAAGAAAAAGTACTCTGCAGGTAGATATGTTTCCTGAGGACCTCCTTGAAGTGCTATTTTTTTTCATGTCTGGCCAAAAGTGACACCATTTTGTATACACTTTTTCAGTCTCCAGGTAAACTGTATCTACTTTTGTTAGCTTTTTAGGGATTTCCAATCACTCGAGTTATATGATTGAACAAGATTTGCACACTACTAGATCTTCAATTTTTAATTATACCTATCCTGCATGTTTCACCAACGTGCTGAAATACTGAATAAATTGGACTAGCTCAAGGGGCTGACATTTCTAGAAAAAATGCCCTTGTTGCTGTAGTATGCCCAAGCTCATTACAGCACACCACCTGCCTACTACCTGCAAATTCCCCATGTACTCAGCTCTCATCCCTTTGTACATCAGGGACCTTTATAACCTTCTCCAGCCACTCTTGTTTCATGCCACCCATTTCCATTCCTTCAAAGATTTATTCCTGCATGATCCCTTCCTTCAATTTTTTTTCTATTTTTTTTCCTACTGTAGGAAATAAATTATTCAGGGTGTCAACACGCTTGAACTAGAACTGAGATGGAGGTAGTTATAATGAAATGCTAATAACTGCCAGGAAAATTACAGAGTTGTTCTCAGCTGCTAGGTCTGCCAAGCAGCTGCCAAGAGCACTATGTGTTTCCCCTACTCTTCTTCTCGTTTACTGATTTTTCACCAAAATAGGGCGTTGTCCTTCAACTCTGAACTTTCAGAAAACATTCCAGCACTGATTGGATATGTCATTCAAAAGTAATAACATAATGGACAAAGAAACAGAGGAATGTTTTTCTGTTGAAATAAGGGCTTTTGATGCAGGCTTAGGGTGTGCTTCAACATTACACTTATCTGTTGGCACATCCCTCTGTTGTGTCAATGCAACTCTATGGGGAGGCTATGCTATAAATGAGGTTGTTTCCATTAACATTGATTATTTCACTGAGCTGGCTTGCAGTGCAGACTCCTGAAAAGTTTTACCAGTAAAATTCACGACTCTAGTAGAGGGACAGAAAGGTATAACAGTTCTGCAAAGGAATTATTCAAGAAACTCAGTCCTAGAAAAATTGTTTAGTCAGAAGCACAACTTTAATTAAAGACCACTGACACTGTTAAAATCTTCCTGTCCCCCACCTGCCTGCTACCACTTCTTAGCCACAGGTTAACACGCCACAGGTGCTGAAGAATGGTCGAACGTACCCTCAAGTATTAGCTGTGGGACTGGTGACCACTGCAAGAAGAAAAGCAGTCCAAGCTGCTTTGACTCTGTGAGGTGAAAGACTGCCTTATGGGCTGTGATTCATGAGTGAAGATGGCACAGCAGGTGAGGCAATGGTGTATACAAAATGAAGTTTGATTCACAGTTAACTCAGCATGTGTATACCAGAGGCAGAACAGACAGGTAATCCAGCAGAAGCTGGAGCCTCCAGACCTTGATTAGCCACATTTAAATACATGTACTGCTATAGGGGTAGGCTCCTACCCGAGCACTTACTGTTTGGGCTTCACAGGAACTATCTCAGATGCTGTATAATGTTGTCTTATCTGTTTTCAGCCACATAACTACACTGCAGATTAAACACGTGGGATTTCAAATTTCCGGCAGGAATATGTAACTCAAGAGGCATATCCCAGGCTTTCCTTTAAAACTCAAATCAGAGGCCTTTGTAAAAGGTTATTCATTATCTACATCAAAGCCATGCCCACAGGCACTGCTTACTGCACTTTTCCCTGACAAAAATGAGCCCAGCTCCTTTCCAGATCACCCACACGCCAACATGTCAGTCTGCGAGGATTCCATTAACTCACCTTTCCAGGGCATTTTCTGGGTGCCACAAGTAACCCCAAAAGGACTCGGGGAGAGGGCTTTTCTCTATGATCTAGAGAAGTGAGAAGCACTCTTGCCATGCAGAACATCAAGAACATTTCTGGGCGTCAGGAACTCCTCTCACATCTGAAATGGTGAAATTGAGAACCTAAGCAGAACCTTGCTCTAAGCCAAGCCATGAAATGCCCACCTTTATTAAGAAGAGTAGGAACAACAAGTGTTTGCCACCACTGGGGTTTGCCCTACACGGTCATTTGTCAATTATAACAACATGAACCAAACCTTGAAGCTGGGGCTGGTCGAGGCAGTGGCACATCTCAGAGGTTCGCAGTGCTCCGGGTCAGAGCCCGCCATGCCCAAGCTCCCCACGGCAGGGGACCACACACTCCCGGGGGTGGCCGGGCCATTCTGCCCCGGGAGGAGACTGTGTCGAGTGCTGCGTGCAGTTCTGGGCCCCCCAATTCAGGAAGGACATTGAGGTGCTGCACAAAGGCCAGGGAAAGGCAATGGAGCTGGTGAAGGGTCTGGAGCACAAGTCCTGTGAGCAGCAGCTGAGGGAGCTGGGGGCGTTTACCCGGGAGAAAAGGAGGCTCGGGGGTGACCATATGGATCTCTACAACTGTCTGAAAGGAGGTTACAGCCAGGTGGGAATTGGCACGTCCTCCCAGAAAACACTGGAGAGAACATGACGCTATAGACTCTACCTGNTGCACGGCCAGGTAAAGGGGCCCTGAGGGGGCGAGGGGCCGCGGGGGGGACGTGCGAGGATGTGTCCCGAAGGTACGGGCGCGGGGTTCCCGGGTTTGTGGAGGTGTCCGGGTGGGGCTGCGGCGGTNCAATGGAGCTGGTGAAGGGTCTGGAGCACAAGTCCTGTGAGCAGCAGCTGAGGGAGCTGGGGGCGTTTACCCGGGAGAAAAGGAGGCTCGGGGGTGACCATATGGATCTCTACAACTGTCTGAAAGGAGGTTACAGCCAGGTGGGAATTGGCACGTCCTCCCAGAAAACACTGGAGAGAACATGACGCTATAGACTCTACCTGTGACAGAGGACGTTCAGATTGGACATTAGGAGGAATTTCTTCACGTAAAGGGTGATTAGACACTGGAATGGACTGCCCAAGGAGGTGGTAGAGTCATCGTCCCTGGGGGTGTTTCAGTAAAGACTGGACGTGGCACTCAGTGCCACGCTTTAGTTGATACGGTGCTGTTCGGACACAGGTTGAACTCGCTGACCTCGGAGGCCTTTCCCAGCCTCGTTCATCCCCTGTCCCGGCGACTCCGACATACAGCCCACACCCTGCCCCCCTTCACGGGGCTGCCGGGGAAACCCGGCCCCTCTCCGCCCCCGCCCGGGTACGTCGCCTCCACCGCCCTCAGAGCCGCCGCCTGGCCCCGCCCCGCGCTCGCGCCGAACGCTTCCGGCCGAGGGCCGGCGCAGGAGCGCGCATGCGCCGGGGAACCCGGAAGCGCCCGGGCGGCGGAGCCGGG
>VZRS01012339.1:78171-389923 GCA_013398055.1 Ifrita kowaldi
TGACGTGTAGTAGTGAATGAGATGAAGAAAAAACATTTTGTAAAAACAAATTAACAATTTTCTTTGAACTCATAATGAGAAAGACTGTAATTGTCATCTCTTAGAATGGGGACTTGAAATTAGGTGTGACTTTATGTAAGCATGACTGAGGAAGGAGTCAAGAGTTTCCCTAGCATGAGATGGGTGTGGTTTTTTTAAACTTCATTAATCAGTAGTGATTATGACCCAAAAACTAACTTAGAAACTGAAAGTTGTACTTGGCAAAAAAATAGATAATAATTTTGTGTAGTTTCCTCCTCTGAGGAGTTTGTCAGCAGTGAATATGCAGTACTCTTAGCTCCTGGATACAAGATAAACTTTTTCATAGCACCAGTAGAAAGGTTTAGGAGGTATCAGCTTCAGAATGGGAGAGAGTGTTCCCTACAGTTGCTCCTATTAGCAGCTGTTGTTGCTGTGGTGGTGTAGGTACTGGTAAGAATAGTTGACTTGCCTCTAGTCATACCAAAGACTATCTCAAGATGCAAACCTGTCACAGGTGTAAATAGTGGTTATTTCAACTCTGAACTTAGGAGATGGTAACTACTTAAGAAAATAAAAATTTTTAGTGGGCTTTTGAAACATATCACTAAGATGTGATTATATATTAATTATTCATAAATGTATCACTGATAAATGTATTTATTTCAATATATTTAGGCAAAAAATGACATTAGCTAGCTTCACAGAAATGTTGTACAGGCAGATTTTAAGACTTTATAATACATATCAAGTAGTAAATGCAAAATGCCCTTGTCCCCAAATTTTATTCATATAGAAGTTCTGTACAGCAGGGATAGGTCTAGGGTCCAGCAGTTCAGGAAAAGAGGCTTTCTGGATCCACTTGTAGATGTTTGTCTGAAATTCCCTAGTAACTTGCCTGCTTGATTTCTGAGTTTCATGGACCTTCTCTGTGTAACATCTACTCATGCATAGAAATTCTGAGTTGGGTGATGCATGTACATAAACTGAGCCAAGGGGGAAAGGTGCTTAAGACCTGGCTTGCCAGGATAATTCTGGAGTCGGAACAAAGGTTTGTGTTCCTGAGTTTACCAAAATACAGTTAAGAACCTGGGTGTGCTGGTCAGCAGCAGGCTCAGTAGGAGCCAGCAGTGTGCCCTGACAGCCCAGAGGACAAACCCCTTCCTGGGCTGCATCAAACTCAGCATCACCAGCCAGTCACAGGGGTGACTGTCCCACTGTACAGCCTTGGTGTGGCCTCACCTTGAGCTCTGGGTGCTGCTCTGGGCACCACAGCTGAAGAATGAGGGTAAAGGATGTGAATGTGTCCAGAGGAGGACAGCAAATGTGGTGAAAGGGCTGGAGGCAATGCCCTGTTTGAAGGGACTGAGGACTTCGGGCTTGTTTTATTTGGAGAAAAGGAGGCTGAGGGGTGACCTCACAGCTCTCTACAGCTTCCTGAAGAGGGGACAAGGAGAGGGAGATGCTGAGCTCTTCCCCCTGGTATTCAGGGATGGGACATGTGGGAACGGTTCAAACCTGCAGCAGGGGAGGCTTACAGTAGACATTAGGAAGCACTTCTTTACTGAGAGGGTGGTCAAACACTGGAACAGGCTTCCTACAGGAGGTGAATGCCCCAAACCTGTCAGTGTGTAAGAGACATTTGGAGAATGCCCTTAATAACATGCTTGGACTTCTGGTCAACCCTGAACTGGTCAGGCAGTTGGAGTATATGGTCATTGTAGGTTGGCCAAAACTGCTGCCCTGCATCTAGGAGACTTAGATTTACTTATTTCTCAGCCTGGGAACATACTACACCTGTGGTTCCCAGCATCTAAGATGACGATGAAAATACCAGGCTGTAAGCAGCTTGAAGATGTGTTGTTTTTTCTCCGTTAAAACTTTAAAACTTGGTATTAAAAGATGTCAGAATATGAGATTAGAAAGGTGAAAAGATGAATCATCACTGAAATCTGAGCATTAGAATACTTAGCATTGAGAATGCTTACTTAAAATTCTGATGTATCAAATATTACTTCTTTATTTTACCGTAAACACTTATTTTTATTATTCCAAATCTTGATTGCTAGTCCTGGGACCAGCTCTGTAGCCTGACCCTTCCGTTGGTTAAGTGTTAAACTCATTTTTTTGCAGGAGAACACTTGATGCTAATGGGGAAATTGCAGCACTTTGTATTGTATGTGCCCCAATTTACTTAGTTGGGTACTTTTAATCTAAACTTTGGCACCTTACTTCCTTCTGAATTGGTGCAAGCAGCAGTTGGCTTCCTGTGGCTGTCCTGCTGAGTCGTGATCTATGCATTGGCTGGATGGAGTGCCCAGGCATTTTTAGGAGTTCTGGACTGACTTGCACTAGTTTTTAAAGCAGTGTGACATCTACGTTACACCTTAGTGTGCAGGAGTCTGGTTTTGCGAATGAAAAATTTAATAATTTCGGATTTACTAAGCCGTTTGATGTGAAAGGGGCAACAATGGGCCAGGCTTAAGAGCACTGACCTCTTAAAACTCTTAAACACTGAAATATTTTGAAAGAAATTGCATTGCTGTGGCTTGGTCAGTGTTTAATTCAGAATTTGTGCTCTTCACAATAATACAGGTTGCATATCAGTTTAAGTATTTACCTTCACCTTGTTTGTTTTGACTTGTCCCTTGAATAGCGAAACATTTTGCAGTAGCTTCATGTGAGAGAGAGGTGGTTTTAAACTATCTTTTATTATCAAGGAAATGGTAATCCAAATGTCTCCTTTGAACAGACTAATTGTAACATAATTGTACAAGTGATGATAAAGGCAAATGCCAAGTCCCGTGGCACACTGCTGATTAGGGGAGGGAGAATAACTTTTGACTTGTTTTGTGATAGAACCTTACTATTTTGAGTTACAAATGTGTCTGGAATTTCGATATGTTTCAGTAGTTAATTCTGCATTCTTTGTTGTTTTTAGGAGCTGAAACTGCCATTTACTTTTTTAAGTGGGCATATTCATGAACTTCGGATTCATGTGCCATGGACGAAATTGGGGTCAGAGCCAGTTGTTATCACTATCAATACAATGGAATGCATCTTGAAGTTAAAGGATGGTGCTCAGGTAAGAAATGTGATGAACGCTTTTCCAACATTGTGAGGTTCATGAGAACAAGAGCTTCTATAGGTCACTTTCTTGAAAGCCTTCTGAAGAATCTGGCTTGTGAAGTTGGGATCCCTTTTATTTTCTGAGAGGCTAATATTGTTCTTCTTGTCATGGCTAATATCTTCCTTCATGCTTGTTTTTAAACTCTTATTAGCTCTAGCTGTGTTCTTGTAGATGTGAAAGCAAGTAAAGAGTGCTCTGTTTGGTTTTTCCTATGACTAGAGAAGAAATGGATTTCAAGAGCAGTATAAGCATCCTGTGTGTTTCCAGGTTCTGCCTCCCTAGAAGCAGTGCTGGTTGCTTGAGTCAGCTGCATGTGGCACAACTCAGCACTGGGCATTTTTCAAAACTTGTGTTGCTGTTATTGAAGGAATGCTTTGAAGATCCTGGAGTCTAATTAATTTTTACCTTTAGAAGTTATAGTGCTTGCTTGAGTGTACTTGGAAGACTTCTTGTATGTAAGGGTGTTCAGGGATTCTTTTTCTTTTAGTTGCTCAGAATAATTTGTGCATTAGGTTGTTTTCACAGGCTCAGGAAGGGTTTCCTTCTGACATGATGAAGCTGAAATATGCAGTGGCTCAATTTTTTTCGTATGTCTAACTTAGTTAACCAAAAGTACTTGGTTATGTTAATGTTGAACTTGTGGGGTTTTTTTAAATCAGTATGATGCTTTAATTCTAGAGAGGCTTACAAGTTTGTTTTACTTGTTGGTTTTTTTAAAGCCTTGTTCACATTTCAATTTCAACAGTCCTTCATTCATATTAAGGATCACGCAAACAAAAATTTCAGTTTGTGAAAACTCAAGTGTTTGATAGGGTGCTTGATGAGCTGTTAACATTTAACATCAATAACTAGATACAAGGCAGCAAGAACACTGGAAAACGCTTTCCTGTTATGTTTGGTATTTCTTGTTATATTATTTTACAGTTACAGAGCTAAGAGGCTTTTTTGCTGGAGTAGAAATCCCTAGTCCTAGCCACCCACAGAGAACATGCTTGCATTCTGTAGTTACACTTGATCTGTGTGCATATGTGTGTGTGCATATATACACACCAAGAGCCAAATACTAAGTACTTTTCCAATGTTAAGGTAAGCTTTTGAGACCAGATGTTCCATGAGAAGTGTGTTTTTGGAAGCAGCAAATTGCAACTAATTATGAGTTGCAGAAAAAGATTTGTAGCCCATGACTTTGTGCAACCCAGAACTAATATTTGATATTGGACCTTGCAGATGGCTACTGCTGGAATGATCAGATTTCCTGCTTGCGTGGTATTTGAAACTTAAATTTTGTGGTGCATACATCAAAAGGTCAAGTGTCATGAATGTAAAGCACTCTCAAAATAAGTATTTGTTACAGATGTTTAAGATTCAGAGGCAAGAAAAGAGTTTTGAAAATTGCAACTGACATTTGAACAAATTATTCATTGGTATGTACGCTCAGGAGGGTAAAATTTGGGTCTGTGCCATAGAAGGATTATCTTTGACTAACAAGAATGTAGATGAAAACACTTTTATAGTGTTTTCTGAGAATATGGTTTAAAAAGTTGTCAGGTTGAATATCATTTTTTAAATTATTATTTGAAAGTGTTCAAAGTATGATAGTGTACTTGGCTAAAAGCAATTGTCATAAAAATTGCTGTAATCAGTGAATAAAAAATATGAATGAAATGAAATATTTCTGTGGAAAATGATAGCAAAATGAACTTACAGTGAGTTTAGCTCCAGTTGGAACTGTTCTGCCAAGAACTTCATATCAGTGAAGAGCATAATTAGCAAGAAAGTTGAGTTTAGTTCTCAAATTGATTGGCTTGATCCTGCATTTCCTTCCTCAGGTGAAACCTTTAATGAGCACGTGCATAATTTCACCTGAGCAAAAAATAAAGTTCTTGAGTTCAACTTAGTGAGATGTGTTTTCTTTGGAAAGGTGCTATTTCAAACACTGTTTCTGTTGAAGATATATGAAGATTAAAATGCATGGCATTGTTTGGAGCTATTGTCCAGTGGACCCTACAGATTTTGTAAAAAGGAAGAGAGGGTTTTGCTCATGTTTTTGAAGACTATCAGTTCCCTGGGGTGCTTTTGTATATATAAATGCTTTACTGTGATGCTGTGTCATTGTTAGTTCAGCTTCAGTGTTAGTTTAGTTAGTATTTTTTTGTGGTTTGGATTAGACAGTAATGGCTCAACTTCTAGTTTTATGCAAAAATTCTTTTTCTAAGCAGAAGTGTTGTGTAAGTAGTAAGTTCACTTGATGTACAAAATCCAGAACTATGTAGAATTAGTGCTATTTACATTTTGAAGATCATTGCTTTTCCCCTTTTTCTTCTGTGCCTTTTTTTGTTTTCTACATCTGATACTACTGCTTCTAAAAACCAAATGTTAAATGTGGGTATTTTATGAGAAAATTAAACTGAAATGCATCAGGAACAGAACTTCGCAGTGATTAAAGTGGTGTTCTGTTGAACATGCTTTGTGTGTACACTTTTGGTTATGAGTTAGGTTGGTGTAAGTACTTGAAATAGATTTTGGCTGTGAGGTGTTTCACATTGCTTTTTGATGTCTGTCAGCCTAATGCAACTGCGCCTGGCTTTTTTTTTTTTTTCCTCTTGAACTAATCTTCTGCAGCACTGAGTTTTAAGTATGAGCATTTATACTGTTCTCAAATATGGTGGTATTTTGTATCTGTTCTTAAACACTTAAATGTGATTCTGAAGTTTGCTTGACTTGTATTTGAGTTATAGTAATTGAATGTCCTGACACTGTTCTCCAAGAGTGCTGTGTTTTGTTTTAGAAGATGGTAAAAGTTCCAGTATTATATTCTTCTCATTACCTATCTCTATATATTAAATCTCCGGACTTCATATAGAATTGAAAACACTTTGTTAAACCTGTGTTGGTTTAACATCCGAGAGGTTTTCTCCTTTTATCCTGTTGGACTGTTCTTAACGCTTTTCTCTTCTACACAAATTCTTTTTTTTTTTTTTTTAAAGCCATTTGAAATTCTTTGCTCCTTTTTCTTCCCCTCTCCATGCTAACATATCTCTGTGCCCAAGCTAGAGGCTTTAAGTTCAGGTAGTGCAAATTGGGAAGGACAAGCCTGTAAGCCCGTGTCTGTTTTCTTCACCTTCCTGCCATTATAACTAACCACAAGACTATTCTTCATGTTCAGCCTTGAATTCTGTGATTTTTCATCTTGGAACTGATGCAAATGAGGAGACCAAGGAGAAATGTGTTATTTGTATTACTGCTTCAGATTTGAGTCCTTGCATTTAAGCAGAACACAGTGCACCAGAAATACGCTGATGTAGATGAAGGCTCTCTGTACTCCAAGAGTAATTAATTATGGAATTGGGGTAGACTGTTAGGTTGAAGCCCTTAGAAGGGCACAGGGAAACCAAGCAGTTTGGGTCAGCATACAACTGAGCACTGCTCCTTTCATGAGGCATTACAAAGAAAGCTGTGAAGGAATATAATAACTTTGTGGAAGCAGTGGAGAACAGCCCACAAGCATGACTGTCAGAATACCAGGCACATTCTTACCTGACAACTGGTAGAGACTGCCACCAAAGAATGCTGGAAGCAGAAATTGGTCTTGACCAGGAAGTGATTGAGATGGGAGATAAGGTGTGTTGACAGATCATGCAGGACTTTGAAGGTGAAGACAGAAGGCTTGTGTTTGAGGGTATCGTTATGCAAAGTCTTTTTGCGGAGGTGGTAAAGTTAGCTCCAGATCTGAAGCAGAGCTTTAGTGGTTTTTTTCCCTCACCTGGGTTGTAGTAGTTCAGTCAAATGTGGCTGTATGAACAAGCAGTGCTGGTTTTTTCCATTTGAGTCTGTAAGTCTGCTGTTCTGTGACAGCAAAAATATGGTGAGACTTGAAGTCAGAAGACTTAGCTAACAGTCTTTAGTGGCTCACCTTTATGCTTTTTATTTACTCATGTGGAAGCTGAAGGTCTTTATTTTTTAAATAAGTTTCATTTGGTACTTACTTTCATAGTAGTATGTTTAGCTCAGATATTGAGTTTAATTTAAATCTGATATTGAGTTTTAGCTCTTGTATGCAAAATTTAAGGTGAAGGTGATATTGAGAATTGCTCTATAGGAAGCAAACTTACCAGCTAGTGTTGAATCGTATCAGGTTAAGGATGAATATGAAATTCTTATTAAGCAGCCAGTTCATGATGCTCTTATTTGTGTTTTAATAGATTAATATAAGAAAAAAGAGGATCTTAAGTTTGTGTGTGCATGCATACAAATTAGTGCATATATAAGTAACAAGAAAAATTTTCCATATTATTTTGAATTTAAACAAATTTCTTCATGCAGATCATATTGTAATTTAGTATTTTCCAAAGGTTCAGGAAGGTTTGGCAGAGTCTTTTGCTGGGTTTTGTGCTATTTTCTGTCAAGAACTCCTGTCTGAAGAGTTCTTACGTTTTCTATGAATTTTTGTGAACAAAAGCTTTATGTGAACAAAAGCGTTTTAGGTAGGAGGTTCTCTTTCAAGGATAGTATCCTTTTAAAGGATAAATACCATGCCTCACAAATCTCTTGCTAAAAACATTTAGTAAACTTGCTCTTTCAATAGAGGAAGTAGTAAAAGCAGGCTGTAACAGATGCTAGAAAAGGCCTTGCAGCATTTGGTTCAGACAGTTTGTTGTCTTTCTCCAGTGATTTCAAGTGAGAGGCTGAGGAGGAGATGAGCAGCTTTGCTTTAAGCTGGATAAATAGTCACATGTTCTAGCTGGGCATGGAAGAGTGACCATGTAATTTACCTATTTTTGTTCCTACTAACCACTTCAATAGACTTTAAAAGCAAAGTATCTTATGCTTTAGATTGGAGTAATTCTGCTTATGAAAGAAATTGCCCTTGTGAATTTGTTCAGAGACTCCTGCAGGCATATTCCTTAATACTTTAGCTGTAGGACTCCTGCCACTGCCCTTGTGTTGCCTCAGTCTGAATACCTGTCTTGCTTACCTGAATGCCTGTTACTGACATTATACAATCTTAATACCTGTTGTAATAATGACCAGGCTGATTTTAGAACCATCGAATCATTTAGGTTGGAAAGGACCTTTAAGATCATCAAGTCTGTTAACTGTTTTGACAACATCAGAAGATTTTCTTGACAAGAACTGCATTCAAAATCTGAGCTATTTTCAATAGCTTTTTTGGTCCAAATGAATGCATTTTGCATGTTATGAAGAGAAAGCAAGGTGAGGGTATGACCCTGTATTGGTATAGGTGTTGCAAGTTAAGGAAGCTGCCAGGAGCTATGTGTAGTTAGAGTTTTCCCTTCAGTTCCTGTATCAGCTGGAGCAATATTATCTAGTGAGTAAATGTTGTATTTTCTCATCTTGTTTTCTGAATAAGATCTTCTCTGTGTACCTCTTTGTGGTGGTGTTCAGACCAAGTTTGTGATTTTGAAGAAACTCGTGGCTGTTCAGGCTTAAAGTGCTTTGACCTCTGTTACAGGGTTGTCTCAGAGCTAATGGGCTGGATACCTTTTTGGTCATACTACCATTCTCCTAGAGCACATTAAAAGGAAAATGTGCTGCAGCTGTTAATTGGAATGAGAAGAACACAAGATTGTGTGAGTTGGTAATAGAATTAATATCCTGCCATGGATTGCCAGGCATAGTGTGTCTTACATTGGGAGCGTAGTGAATCCCATGAGAGGAGTTTTCCTTTTTCAGAAGCTGTTCTGGCAGCCTAGGTTCAAGAAGTCTACATCTAACCTACATTTAATGCCTGCTTGTCTGCTTTTCATAGTTAGTGTGTCTGGGACAGCAGGCGTCTCACAAAATATCTAATTATGGACATGTGCAAACACCACTTCTTTTTCCCTCCTCTCCTCCTTTGTGAGGATGAAAGCACATCCCTTTAGTGCCCACTGAAGCTTTAGCAAAATTGCATGTTCTACTTATCTAAGGGTTCAGAAAAGGGTTTATATGGTAAGAAAGTGGAATCTGAGCTTCCAAAATAATGGGTTTCTATCACACTGTTAATTTTTATAATGATTTAAGTAGCAAGCCTTCTGCAAACAATCTGGAATTGCTTTCCCAGAATGTCATCTCACTCAAACTAGAAGAAAAAGGAAAACTGTCTGTGATAGTCAAGCAGGTCCCATATTACAGGTAAAGACCAGTGCTTGATATCTGTGTATTTGACACTGACAGGAGACAGCAAATTAATTACTCATATTCTACTTCCAGCAGTGTTTTGAACTCTGTATCAACAGTAGAACATTCCGGTGTGAGATGATTTGCCAAGAAGATTTCAGTGCGAATTTGAAGAATTTTAGGCATATGAGAATGCAGTGATATCTTAATAAGGAAGATAATGGACACTGGCACAGCCAAGCAGTGCAGCTGTACTTCAGATTGTCAATGAAATTTCTTTCTTAGGCACTGTGGTGGGTTGACCCTGGATGGCTGTCAGGTGCCCATCAGAGAGCTCTATCACTCCCCTTCTCAGCTAGACAGGAGAGAAAATACAATGAAAGGCTCATGGGTTGAGATAAAGATAGGGGCAGATCACTCACCAGTTACTGTCATGGGCAAAACAGACTTGACTTGGGGAAATTAATTAAATTTTTTTACCAAACATATCAGAGTAGGATAATGAAAAGTAAACCTAAATCTTAAAAATACCTTCCCCCACCACTCCCATCTTCCCAGGCTTCACTCTATTTCTGATTCTCTACCTCCTTTTGACAGTGGCACAGGGGACAGCAAATGGGCATTGTGGTTAGTTTATCACGCTGCTGCTGCTTCCTCCCTGGTGGGAGGTCTTCTCCCTGTGCCCCAGTGTGGGGTCCTTCCCACGAGGGACAGTCCTCCACAAACCTCTCCAATGTGAGTCCTTCCCATGGGCTGCAGTTCTTCATGAACTGCTCCAGCATAGGTCTCTTCCATGGGGTGCAGTCCTTCAGGAACAGCCCAACAGATCCCAAGTCCTGCCAGCAAACCTGCTCCGGTGTGGGCTCCTCTACGCATGAGTCTAGAGGTGCTGCCAGGAGCCTGCTCCAGTGTGGGCTTCCCACGGCATCACAGCTTCCTTCAGGCATCCACCTGCTCTGGTGTGGGGTCCTTCACAGGCTGCAGGTGGCTCTCTGCTCCACCATGGCACTGCTGCCTCACCGTGATCTTCACCATGAGCTTCAGGGGAATCTCTGCTCCATGCCTGGAGCAAGCACCTCTTCCCTATCTTTCACTGGCCTTGGTGTTTTTTAGTTCCCATGGGTTCTTTAGCTCCCATGTTCATTTTTTTCTCTACTCCGGCTGTAGTTGCTTCTGTCCAACAGTTTCTTTTTCCATCTTAAATATCTTTCCTGGTAATTACCACTGATGGCCTTGGCTGGTGGCAGGTCTGTCTTGGAGCTGGTATGGCCTCCATCAGACATAAAGGAAGCTTCTAGCAGCGTCTCACAAAGCCACCCCTGTAGATCCCTGCTACCAAAACCTCGCCCTGCAAACCCAGTCCAGGCATGAACCAGTGAAGTCCTTTGTCCTTCATACTAACAAACCTCAAGGTTGTAGTCTTATTATCATGCATAGACACCTCATACTTTTGCTGGTGCTTGTTTTGTGCTCCTATGTACTGTAGAATCTATTGCAGTACTGGTAGAGAGCAAGAAGTTTCTGCTTTTCACATTTTGGAAGCAAACCTCAAATTCCTGTTGTCTTGTTCTTTCTGTTGCTTGAGCTCTCTCTTTCTAAACTGATGGTTTTCTTTGGTTTGCAAAAAGTGATTGAAAGATTGTCCTCATAATGCAGTGCTGGTAGCTGAAAAGCTAACGTGACATGGCTGTATTATCTTATAGCTGCTATCTCAGTGGAGAACTGCTGTTTAGAACAACTCCTTTTCAGCATTAGTAGTAGTGCCTGCCAGCTGTTGGGCTTTGGTTGAACCTGTTCAAGGCCTCAGGTTCCTTAGCTGCCTTGTTATAATTCATAGTACTTGATCTTTTAGTATACTCATACACTTCGTTTGACTTAGGTATATGGACTAGGCTTCTTGTCATCTATTCCAAGTTGCCTTTTTGCTTTTCTAAAATTTAAGTATTTAAAATAAAGGATTTTTCAGGTGTTTTTGTTACTATTTGGATGTATTGGCTTAGACTGGCTCTTTGCCTTTTTAGGATGTCAGTTGTGTGTTGGGAAACATGCCCTTGCCAAAAAGGAAATAACGCTTTTCAAGTTTTAAACAACTCACTGCCCTCCAAAAAACCAGTTTAATTGCCCTTTAAATTCAAGAAGGACAGAAATTTGTTTACTTGTGTATAAATGTGGATTATATACATTAGTATCTCAATTCTTTATATGCAGTGTATGTGAACTTTCTTTTAACTGCCTAATCAATGTCTCAGGTTTGGAGTCTGGATTTGGACCTCTCTTAAGTGCTTGTGTGGTGCTAGTACTGTACCTCAATTTATGACCTATCTATAGGCTATTGAGAAGCCTTGCAGCTGTGGAGACTGCAACTTCAATTTTCATCCTTCAGCTGGTAAAATTTGAGGCAGCCAGATTGAAACGTGCATATCCTGCAACCAAGAGAGCTCTTCTGGAGTCTTGCTGTAGTATCCCAAGTATATTTACAAAAGTAGGCACTAAATGATTTATATCAGATTTATGGTGTTGTTAGCTTAGTACAAGATGCTTGTTAGGAGCATGACTTTTGGAATCTTTTGGTCTGATGTGGAACATCAGTTGGTATTTTGTCTTTCTCAAGTAGCAAGAGGAGAGGATAATGCAGATGGGAGTAGTACATGAAGGAATGCTGAGGCATCTAAATGGACAAATCAGTTAGGTGAGAAGAGATTAAAAAAAACTGATGGACGTGAAGGGGAATGTTGGTTTTTTGGGGTAGTGCCTGGTGATCCTTTAAGCTTTCATATCTTCACAGGTAATTCTAAATAGATTGTTTAATCAGGTGAGAGTAGCACCCTCACCCATACATGAAGAATTCCACTTGTTTGCCTTGGAACACCAGACTAGCTGAGAAATATCTCACTTATTTTGGTGGAACCTTTTCAGGATGCCATATTTTGGAAAGAAGTAATCCTAATTTTAGACGTGTTGGAGTAGTAGTAGTTTTCCATGTATGTATATTTTTTTGGGAAGCCTGCATAGTGCTGAATTTATTGAATCTGTCGTAATATTTCAGACCTAGTAATTTAATGCATTATTATTTTCTCCTATGCTTTGAAAAAAATATTTTCAGAGCAGATTACTTCAACACAGTTATTGCATGGCTTTGTTCTGAAATAGCAGTGGATATGTGGCTTGCTGTTTTTTGAATCAACTTGTATTTCAGCAGAAATTAGTGCTTTATGTGACATGTGTTTTGGATTTGTACTTTTTAAAAGCCTTGTGCTTCTGGACAGGCACCCTTAAATTAATCTGTGGTTCTAACTATTTTTGTTAATTCCCCTATTTTTTTCTTATCCTGTTCTTTTACGTGTGTTGGTTTTTTCAAAAATACTTAAGCTCTGGGCACCAACTTCCTAGCTAGATTTCTCCTTTCTACTTAGAATTCCAGTTTAACTATAATTGTGCTTTGACTATTGGCTGTAGAAGCTGATTCCTCTTCTTTTTGGAATCTCTTCACTCATCCACGTGTTGTCTGAGTGTATCCTTATCTGATCAGTCTCATTCCACTAAATTATATATCGAATAGCTATCAGCTGACTTACTGTACTGATCTTTCTGAACTATAGCCAGTGCTTTATTTTTTTCCAGGAGCTGTGTTTTGGGACTAGAGAGTGTCCAAGACCCAGTGTCTGTGTTTTAATGCCATGTCAATGCACTTGGCAATTTCAACATTGGCAACTCAACATGGAGAGTGAAGCAGCAGAATGGGTTCAAAAATTTTCAAAACTGAGTTGTTTGGGAAATAACATGATGAGAATTCAGAATCTCAAAATTTAGTTTTAAATCAATAAATGTTTATAAACATATTCTTTCTTTTTTTTTTTCAATACTATCTTTGCTGATGGAAAATATTTGTTTTCATTTGCTGAAAGTTGAAGTGTTATGAGCTTGTTGCATATGGGCTACTGCTTCTGAAAACAAGAGCTTGATAGCAATCTATGAGACTTTTCCTGGAACTGGAGTGTATTAGGATTAGATTTGTTGGCATAGAAGGTGCAAGCTGTGCTTGGGAGTGTGCTCTGACAAGCATTTCCCCATATCTTAGTTGTGGAAACTTGTATGTTGTTGACCATATTGTTATCAAATAGGGCACACGGAACAGTCAACCCATTTATTTCTCCGTCTCCCCCTGCTTCCTTTTTTATTCCTGCTTCCATAGCATTCTCTAAAACTACTTCCAGAATTTGACGGTGACTTACCTCTGGTAAGTCATGCTCCATTAAGAAAAGAAAAATTGGAAATCAAATTATGTGACCCAACAGCTGTTTGACCCCCAGATATGCCCATTTCTCTTTATGTATGCATATGAAAACTAATAAACCTATGCTAAATGCCCGTGTTAACAAAATATATATTATTTGTTTTAACCAAAAGCAGGTGCTTCTCTTCTCAGCATGATAAGTCATATTTCTATGCTCATCTCTGAATGAGTTCTGGCCTGCAATACAATTTCATTCCAGTGAGCTGCCTCTTACACCTTTTGACACTTAGAACCTGTACATATCCCACTTTGCTTGTGAAGTAGTTTGAATGTTGACAGTTTCAGTAGCCTTGCCCATGTGAAGGGGAAGAGTGTTTGTCTCAGAGGAAGCCCATGTTCATTCTTTTACTCATTTAAAACTGTGGTTCTTTATTTTCTACTTTGCTGTTCTAAAGTCCTTTGCTTGGGAGATTGTGATGTTACTTAACAAGTGAGGAAGCAGCAACACCACTTACCTTTTGTACTGCCCTGCTGTGGGAGCTTGTTCTTGATCCATCCCTTTGTGTGGGTGTATATATGTGTGTTTGTGTTTATGCCTATTAAAGACAACTTTCCATCGGACTTTTTTATTTCATTATTGCTTGAAAGTAAGAAGGAACAGTTAGGACAGGAAATACAGATTACACTCAATACATAGGTAAACAGTTGTTTTGCATGTGTTATAATTTCTCATTAATCCAGTTAGTAAGGCAGTGAGAGCAGGCAGGGGCCATTTGCTGGTTGTTTTGTGGGCAGGCACTGTCACACATGCCCAGCTGAATGGTAGTCAATGTATATTTAACTTGCTTCCCTCAAACAAAACCACTTTTTTTTTTTCTGAAGTTCTTTCATGGGCCTATCTTCACATGTTCTGTTATCACTAGAAAACTGCAGCCCTCAGACTATTTTACACTACATAGTACAGCTATACTCTGGAAAGTTCAAGAGAGTGAATATTATGGTTGTTTATAAAGCAAATCAACTGAATATGCTGTGTGGCAAGAGGAGATGATATATAAGAACTTTCTAGGCTGCAAAACGAACTTGGAAACTGAATGTCAGGTTGAACTCCTGGCAAAGCACCAGTTAGAAGGTGAAATGTTGAAATGTAAATAATAGTTTTGTTCTGTACCAGCTATGATAGTATCCAGTAATTTTGCAGTGAAGTGGCTGTGCCACTAGGGAATTGAAGGAATTACATACAGCAAACCAACATCATAGTGAGGAAATGGATGGCATAATTTAAATATTAGAGCTAATGCAGCATTGAGCGATTTAATTTGTATTTTAGAACTGTGGACTATTTTGTGGGTCTCAAAGTTGTGGATTTGAATGTGAATCCAATAGAATTGCTTTTAGTGCAGTTTAATATGCTATATTGCTGGAAAAAAATCCCAAATAGTCAGCAGGTTAGTAGGTAAAAAAAACCCTACTAATACCTTTAACTAATGCTAGTGATTTGCATATGCTTATGTATTTCAGATGGGTTTACCTGTGTTAAACTGTTTATTGCCTCTGGGATATGTGTGAGTACAAAGAGGCTTTGTGTGTCTAGGTACATGAGTTTTCTAAAATCAACTTTGAGTGCTCATGTTCAAGAAAACTTTGTCAAACTGACTGGTATCTCCAAAAGGTGACAGGGCTGTTGGCTGTTCAGGTCTTCTGGACGTTCATTCAAGTCCCCTTGAAGATAATTCTTTGGCTTTGTATGTCATGCTTTTATTATCACATCAAAGTTAGCAGGGAAAATAGCACATCAGCTTGCCAGAAACTTATGTGTTAATACATAATGATTTTTGATATATGTAAGTAACCTAAATGCCAACACTTACAAAGATAATTACAAGTGTTCTCTTTGTAAGTTTATGTATTGGGAGACTATCCATGGAGACTGAGAGGAGGGTGATACAAGAGTTCATCTGTTTGAGGAACTGTGCTGCAGGATAGTCCTGGACAAGAAACTAACTGAATTGGTCTGTGCTATCCAGCCAGCAGATCTGTTCCTCCCTTCCACAGCCCCTTTACTTCCCTCTGGTGTTGTCTTGGGGTGACTCCATCATGTATATCCCCTATCACGGCTTTATGCCAAACAATTAATTTTGTGTCTTTTCTGTGCCTTTAAACTGAGCTTGAGAGGGAAGAAAAAAAAAGGACCAAGCAAACTTTTCAAAGCAGTGTCTCAAGAACACGGAGATTACACTCCTCTGCGTGCTCTGGCTGCGGTAGCACGGGGGGAGCATCCGGCTTGCTTCTTCGGCCAGTTTTTGGGTTTTTTTTCCTCTTCTCTCCCCGGCGTGAGACAGAAAGCTGAATTTTGTTTCCTGGGACTTTGGTTTTTCCCTTCTTCTCTTCTGGACTGCTTGAACAACATCAGAACACATCGGGAGAATCTTCCCCGAGGCCCAAGGGGGTGGGCCCTCACCAACCCAGCTCCGAGGAGAAGAGAGACCACACCTACAGAAGGACTCTGAAATCTTCCCAGGTTTCTCTCTACAGCGAGAGATTTCATTANTTATTGGTAATTTCACTCAGTTTGTGAGAAGAGGAGGAGATGGGGTTTCCCAGCCTTTCATTTCCCTCCCCTTTAAATTTGATACATTATCTTTTGAGAATGTTCAGTTTCCCCTGGATGTTAAAGAGACCGTCTTCCTGGTAGTTTATCTAGTAAGCTTCCTTTATGTAGTTTGTAGCTTGTCTAGAGGTGTATACAAAGCATTTGGAGAGCAGAAGCTGGTGTATCACTGATGAGGCTGAATTTGCATTTGCTGTTAACTAGCTCAGGGTTTAAACCTACACCAGCTGCTTTTAGAATAAGGTTGCCACAGCATGTCTTCGCTGTTCATGGTGGTGCACCAGGTAGAAAAGGTTGTTTGGTTTCTTTTTTGCCATGGTTAATTTGGTAAATTAGTATTTGGGAGTGATGTCATGGTATGTATTCCTGAATATTGGAAAGGAACCCATTTGCATAGGAGCAGAGACTGACAGTGATTGCTGCAATGTCAGAGTTGAAACTCAGATACCACAACATTGCTGATTTATGTTCCAGAAAATAGGTTTACTAAGACAAATGTAAGTACTAACATGTGAATGGTCTATTAGTCTTTATAAAGTACAGAGGACCTGTTCTGATGTGTAGATACAGTTGTATAAAGTAGAAAAATTAAGAGTAATCCCTGTCCATTTAGTGCTCTTTACTCAACTTTTTCCCTGACCTACTAACAGCAGCAAAATTTAACGCCAATAGTCAGTGTCTTTGTTCCAAGGTACAGGGAGAAAGGATTTATATATCATCTTTGGCATAATTCCTAGAAGTTTAGGGTCATATTCTGATTCAGCTTTCCCAGTGTAGGTCTGGACTACTTCAATTGATTTACTTTGGAGTAATTCCAGATTTATCCCAATCCAGCTAACATCAAATCAGGACCCTACAGTCCAGCTTTGTTTCATGTAGTTGGGTGAAGAGTTTGGATTTGTGTGGTTTAATGGAGAATGAGGTGAGGTAATGCATTTAAAAATATGTCCTTGGTGAGGAAGTAGTTTTTCCTCATTTGTTGATAGATTAAAGTATAGATAAATTTGTTGGAATGTGTTTTAGCTCCTCGTTACAGCAGAACCTACTGTTTGAGAATGGGCATGATTACAGATTTTGTAGTGGAAAAATCCTGTAATTTATTCACCTTCAGTAAAAGTATCTTAAAATTCCAAAAGACAAAATACTCTTAATTCTTTCAGTACAAAGTATACTTTGACATTGTAGCTTGTTCTTTTTGGAAGGAGTAGTGTTTTCTCTAAAAGGGTTTAATTGGATTATAAATTATCAGATACAACTTAAGCAGAAGAATTCCCTTTACTCACCTATTGCTTGTGACTTACCTTGCAATACCTGCACTTGAAGAGTGGCTCCTGCTAAATAATTTTGATGCACAACTGATTTAGAGTGTGTTTTGTTTTGAAGACTTATGGATAATAATAAATTCAATCTCAGTGAGCTTCACTTCTTCCAAAAGAATGGGTAAATGTTTAGGTTTAAATGTGTGTTTTCTTTTCTGAGGAAAAGTCATTGTCTTTCCTCTTTACAGGCCGTAGAACCTCAGGGAAATTGTACTCTGCTACTGGCAGTACTCAGGACCATCTAGTCTTGCACCAACTGTTATAAAAGCGTGAACTTCAAATGTAAATGTTTATTTCTTTGCCTCTGGAGAACATTGAGCAAACTTGATTCCTTTATTGAGAAATATGAATTTTTCTTTCTTCCCTGTCCTCTGGCATGTTTTAGTGGTTCTGCCACTGACTTGCTAAGAAACCGTATTCTGAGGCCCTCACCTTGGCTTCAAGGGATCCACTTGGGTTCCTTTGCACATGCAAAGTTCTACAGAGCCCAGAATGCTATGAGGTGTTATCCTTCATTTTCAATTAAAATCCTTATGTATTGCACCCATTTGGAGGATGAACAATGCAAAGCTGGTTTTCCTTTTTTATTTTATATGCATGAATCATTCTTCTGGAAGTTTTTGTCATGTAAAGGGTTCTATTGATCTGAGTTATTTAATTTGCAGGTATTTTCAGTTAAAGCTGAAAATGTCTTTAGGTTTCATTAGATGTCAAAGTCTGTTAGGCCTGTTAACCTCTCAGCATTAGTCAGTATTTCAGATTAGTTTAGGATTTCCAGAAATGAATTAACAGCTGCTGTAGCAGCAGTAGTGTGTAATTACTTAGAATTAAACCCCAAGATCATTAGTTCTGGTATTCTAGAAGTGTGTTGGTAATGCAGGACTACTTCTCAAAGAACCACAGTGGTTTTCCATGCAGTTCTAGGAGGTGAGAGGCCTTCTGATCAATGCAATCAGTGTTGCTCTGCTGTCTGCTATGGGGGGCATAGTAGGCAGCAGTGTTCCAGTCCTTGGGTGGGTGGGCTGCTTTCAGGCTTGTTTTTTATTCCCAGTGGCAGGAGAGTGTCATATTTCACAGCTTCTGCAACACTTTCTGTAGGTGAATATCATCTGGATTGTGTTGTGTATGTGTGTAGCTCTGCTGCCTTCTGGAAGTCTCTGCCTTCCTGTATCTCTACTGGATTCCAGGTGTTTAAGCTTTCTACCCTGCAGTTTTTCCCAGCAGGGCCTGATGAAGACCTGAGAAAGCAGGCAGACAGGGGTGTGCTGCTGGCTCCATACAATTCATTCAGCCTGTTCTTGATGGTCCTCTTCCCATATGTTCCTCAGATATGGACAGCGATGATGTTGTGGGATAAATGCATTGTTCTGGCAGTGGGAAGTGGACATCTTTCCTGGAAGCTCTTCAACCCTTTTCTCAGCATGCATTTAAAGATGGGCTTATTATATGATGAGGGAGAGGCTACAAGCCCCCTAGATAAAATGGTTGTGGGGAGCAGACTGCCTGTTCCACTGCAGTCATCTGGTGTGCAGCTGAGGTTCTTAGGAGAGGCAGCCAAAGGGAACAAGCTAGATGAATTGTCCTGCCACACTGCATATGGCCTGTGGGTTATGAGTTGTTCATCGTAGATATTTGCTTATGATCCTTAAGAACATTAAGATTTTGCAGTAAAACTTTAGAAAAATACTTAACAGCATGAAAAAAGTCTGCTTAAGCCACAATGAACTCTCTAATTCTTTTTACCAGCCTTTCACAAAGAGAGAGCATCTGGTGGACAGAATAGATCAGAGTCCTGAGTGCATATGCTAGTGGTTTCATTGTCATCAACAGACATTACATTTTTGTTGATTTATTTTGTGCAATGACTAAAACTTCATTTCCTGCTCTGTTAAGGATGTTCTGCTTTGCTTGACTTGTACAGAAATGAAGTGTGGTTGTTGTATCCATATAAAAGTTGAAAGCAATTGCGTGGCATGGAGTTAATGGTGGACATATCTTTTATCTACTTATGCATATGCACCAGTTCTTTTCATCTGAAATCCTCTAGTTGTTGATGATGCTAAATCTTCTGCAGTTAACTTTCCCTTCTCAGGACTGTAATCTAAAGGTCAAGATACTGTAATCTATTCTTCATTTATTGCATATCAAAGAGTATTCCTCTCATAAATGTGGCTTATAAAACTTTAGTTTATTACCCATATACCGATTGTTTAAGCACTTCTGTTCTGAGTCAAGTAGAACCAAGTGAACTGTTCATATAGTTGTAGGAAAGTCAGAGATTCACGTCTACTGGTGTCTGTATAACCCATCAACTTGAAAAAAGAATATGCTATAGCTGCTGAGTCATTTTTCTTCTGGCATTTTTGATGAAAACATAATTTCTGTAAAATGGTGGTTTTAGTGTCTCTTTTGTCTTGGGGAAAAAAAACCCCAAACATTTATGATACTGCATTTGGAACAGCACAGGGCAGTATTTTTCTGCTTGTCAAAGCAGGGCTCTCATGTTCTCTATTCAATATTGAGCTGTATCTAATTGAACCAGCTCCTGTGTTGTGTGTGAAGTGTAGCTTGGATGTCTGGTTCTCTGTTCTGGACTGTGTTCCTGGCTGTGTTTCCTCAGCAGCATTGCTGTCTTTTTCTCTGAAGTACCTAATGAGGTACATGAATCCTATGGTTACAGGGCACCACCAGGGAGATGTTCTTTTGGAGGAGAGAACTGGCTACACCCAGAGTTTATGTGTCTTGTGGCCGCATTTTTTTTCAGGTGCATGTTTTCTTGTGTGTGAAAACAGAGTACTTTCATCAGAAAAAATAAAGTTGTGCTGCTTTCAGTAATGTTGGAAAACTTTATTTGAAACAGAAATAGCAAAATACAAATTTTCAGAAATCTGAAAGTGAACTTTGATGTGTCCAACTAAATGTTTCTTTTTCTACCACTTTTCATCTGGATCTTGTACTAAAAGCAAGTGTCAAGTATCAAGCAAGTATCCTGTGAAACCTCAGGAGCCTGACTGAGTGAATTGGCCTGTATGTTAGTATCCAGTGAGGGACAGACTTGCCTCAGAATTGCCAGCTCATGAGCACTCATCTTCCCTCTGGCTGTGCTGGACCTGGCTAGAGGTTGATCATTCTGGCCCACAGATTCTTAGTTTAGGATGCAAGTATAAGATTCTGACTCTGTTTAAGGGTAAACTGCAGCTAATTTGAAACTAATACTAAATGTCTTTACATATTGTTCAACCAATCTGATGATTATACTAATACCAGGATCCTATCCTGTCCTTGGCACCAGTGGGATTGGTATGAGTTCTGTGAGTGTTGCTTGTTAATAGAAGATGGATCATGGCTCTTGAAGTATTTTTTTATGATCTGCTGACACTGGTATTTCATGATTTCAGATTTAGTAGGCTTCTGAATTCTCCTGAGCAGAGAACAATCTGATGTGCTCCCTTCTCATCTTTTGTGGGAAACAACTTGTAGGCAGTTTTCTGGCTCCAGAATAAATGATGGCTAGTGCCACAAGGAGAGGGGAAGCTGGGGGAATTGCAGCTAGCAGTTATGAAGAGATCCCCTGCTTGTGAGATTCCACTCTAACAGAAACATTAAGGAAGCATGGTGTGGTGGGATTGAGCTTTTTGGGTGGTGGTGCTCTTCTTTCAACTTTGACCTGTCCTGCTCTGCTTGACAGGAGTTAAAATGGCATCACACACATACCTGTTCCATTCTTGACGCTTCCTTCTGCCTCATCTTAAAATGATCTTAATTTTTCTTTTTTTTCTGTCTTAGAGTTTTTGATCCCTGTTTTTATGATTGTAATATTCTTGGATATCTTTACTCAATTAAAACTGCTAATAGTGATACTTATGTCTTTAACATGTCACACACTAGTATTTTATACTTTTGTTTTTCCTTTTGAAAAAAATTATTTCTTGGATTTGTGCAAAAGGCTTGCTATATAGGTGGAAATGAGGACATGCTTAGGTGATTGTTCTGCTCTTTTCAGTTTTCATTCCTGTCTCTAAGGAGGCATGTAATGCTTTAAGTGATTTATAAAGTAGCCTTGTAAACACATTCAGGTCATAATAGCGTTATAACTTCCTTTGTACATGATTGTTTTCATCACTGAACGCTCTTGTAATGAATTCAAGTGTGATATGATCCTGATATTTGTACTGACTTGATGTAACTTCTTGCACTAATCACATCTTAATATTTATTTCTGTTCTTGAATATAAATTCATATCAGGTTTGCTGCTGTTACTAAGTAAGAAATGGTTTTGTTCATGCAAGGTTATCCTCTTTTTTCCTGCAATTTAAGAAACACAAATATATTCCCAAACACATAATTAGCCTTTGCTCTGGTTTTGGTTCACTGCAATGTGCAGCCTGTTCAAAAGAACAGGGACTTAATCTGTGTCCTGTTCTGATTCTGAAAGGCACCATATATGTAAAAGCAAATGCTGAAGTGTGATGCTACTTGCATTTTACTATATCCTGATTAATCAGTGAAGATTCTAAATGAGCAACAGATCAGTCTTGCATGGTGTGGAGATTTTTTTTTTTAATTTGTGTTTGCACTACGGTTTCAGATCTTGTTTTAGCAATGGTAGGAGAGCAGGTGGGAAGACGTGGAAGGGAGGAGAGCAGGAATGCTTATTGACATCCAGGTCAGCTCATGCATGTAGCAGTTTGGTAGGCTAGAACATTATCATTATTAGGAGATCTCTCAGATAGTTAAACCTATTTTCAGCTTTCTGTTCACCATGTACTTCAGATCACCACTTGCTGTCATACTTGCTGCTTTGTAAGGTGGTGTTCTGCTGCCTAAGCTTATTCTTGACCTTTCCAAACTCTCCTTCCCTGCTTCAACCACCTCTTTCATGTGACAAACCCACAGTGCTTCAATTGCTACTTCATTTTGAAGGTTAATATGGATTTATTGGAGCTATTGCATAATTGATTTTGTTTTAATTAAAGGAGTGCGACATGAGTAGTATAAGCACGCTCCCCGTCAGAAAGCCAGCCCTTAGAAACTTCTGCAGTCCTGAACCAGTTTCTATAAATATTTGCTCTATTCAGAATCCTGATCTAAACTAGGCTGAAAATTAGCATAGGAACTGATTAGAAGACAAAGGTAAATTTTCCTAATTCTTACAGTAGTTGGATATGTTTATTTCTTCAAGATTAATGAGTCTTAAGGATTGAGAAGTATTTATCTGACAAAATAAGTTATATAGTACTGTCTCTCTGAGTTTAATTTTACGTGATAAAAATGCAAATTTGGATTCTATTTGGATGAATTTCATAATTAAAAAAAATTGAACACTTGCACACTTTCTTGTGGGAGTTTCAAAGTACTTGCATTTGGTTTGGTAGCGGAGATAGTGTGCATGAAGTTTTTTGATGTTGGGGTTTTTTTTCTGGCAGTAAAAATGCAAATAATAGTTGTCTTTATCATACTTCTGTTTATAAATGAAATAGTTTAAAAACTCTCACATTAAAAAGTTTTTAATGAATACTAGTTTATTTTAGGAAAAATTGCCTTTTCTTTACCCTCTTCGGAATGCTACTTTTGTCATGTTTTTCTCTTTATTCTTTTGGGAGCTTTAATTTCTAAAAGAATGCTGTTTCATGTACTGCTTAAATATTTGATGTTTTATCCAAAGCTTCTCATATATATCTATAAAACCACTTTATACTCTCACTAGAATGTTAAATATTTAAGACTGAAGTCAATACATCACTGTAATGTCATGCCATTATGATCCATTTTATTAAGCCATTGCTTTCCCAGTTTCTTAACTAAAATTGCTCCTTTCATGAGAACAAAGCTATATACTCAATTTAACATAGAGAATGGTCATTTGTAATATGAATTTAATAGAAATTTAAATGACAATAGCAATGTAAAATGCAAGCATTTTTCTCAGGTTTTTTTTTTCTTGCTATAGTCTAAGACGTGGAGAAAAAAACTTATTAGCAGTAATGTACCTTGGAATTTGGTTGAAAAAAGGGTTCACTGTGTGGTTTATTTATTTATTTAATTGTTATGTGTATGAGGCTGCAGATATTATGTCCCCACACATTGAGTTGCGTTATCAGTAAATCAGTTCTTTTACTCCTGTATAACAGCAGCTGAGACAATCTTTAGCTACATGTAAGTTGCTGGAAAAAGTCCCTAATAAAACTCACGAGCTTATCAAATTTTGAAGCTAGTCTCTAGTGCATGTAGATAGTCAGAGACAATGCTTGCTGGGGCTGAACATCTGTTATATTGAAACTAGCTGCCTGCTGGTGTTTGCTCTGTGGACAGCTCATTTTCATTCTTGCTGGGGCAGGCACTGCCTTTTGTAGGATGTGCAGAAGGCTGCTTGTCGCTGTATGAGATCAGCTTGGGGACAGCAGTATTGTGCTTCACTGGCCATTCTGTAGCTGCTGAGAAGTCTGCCACGTCCTTGTCTCCCAAGGTTGGCCATCTCATCCCCTGCTGTCCGTGGCCCTTCCCTCACCTTGCCTGTGGCCCAGCAGCTTCTGCAGTTGTCAGAACTTGTGTAGTTTAGTAGCTTTACCCAGTGTGTTTCACTGCTGTGTATTGCTCTTAATGAAATTCTGAAACCAACAGTTTGCTTGGCCAAAGATTAATTTGAAAATACTTAACCATTTTAATTCTGTACTTAGTGGCATTTACGCAGAATACCATGTGGGTAGCAGGTAGTTTTATGATTCTCTGGGGGCATGGTTTGCTATAGCTGGTTTTGTTGTACTCTTATTCAATAAAATGTTTTATTGAATATCTCATAACAAGCTGCTGTTATACATTCATGGTGGTATTTTGTAATATTGCTACAATAATCCACCTGCATGGATTTCAGCAGAATGCTTAATGAATTTAGCCTCCCCCTACTGCTGGTGTCCCACCCTCAGTTGGAGAATGTCCCAAACTCTGCTTGAAAGGTAATACTGGGGCAAAGTAAATGGGAAACTCATGCTCCTTTTGCCTGAGAAACAAAGCTTCTTCCTCCAGAAATAAAGGGCGGGAGGGAGAAAAGGAAAACTCAAACCTTGCTAGATATGTAGAGGTAACAAATGTTCCATTCATTGCTTATCTGAAATGCTTTAACATAGCTTCTTCATTCTTCTTATATTGTCTCATGTGATTCTGTTGCATCGAGTTGTTCCTGTGTGTATCTGAGGTGCACACTGGCACCTGGTTTCTGACATTGTGCTGTGGGATATAAAGATAGTTTAAAAGGTAGTCATCTAGATTACTGTACATTAGTATGGAGAAAAACCTGTTTCCAATAACTTTTATAGGTCTTGCAGTATTTATTATATATCTAGTAATAGCTGTGTGTGTAATTGTCTTTATATGATCAAAATATATTATTGGACATACTTTTACATTCAGATGCCAAATTAAAATTTACTGTCAAATGTGAGGTTTCTTTTTCCATTTAATAATGCTGGAGCTAAGATCTACCACTGTGTGCAGTTCCACTTAGTATTTTGTAGTTGATTGAAGTATTGCTGCAAGATGTTAATGGGAATTTTCTCATGCTCCTTGGTTTGGCTGTTGTTCAGAGACCAGTTTTCATAACTTCTTCCAAACTGTTTCAGTAAACTTACATACTTTATGTATCATAAGCCACTTAGTAAATTTTGATCCCTTTAAAATCTTGTAGAGAAACAACCACACATTTGAGTTTTACATAGCAAAAGCGACATACCAGAAAGAGAATATGGGCAATGTCTACTGGTTTCTTTTTCTTTCATAGATTAAGCCAAGTGACTGGCCATGCTATGATTTACACTCTTTGAAGGCTATAATTTTTTTTGTATTAAAGATGCTGTTTTTAAAAAGCACTTTGCTTTTTGTTTCTACCATTTTGCTTTCAATTTCCTTTGTATTTTATCATCCTTGTGGTATCTCACTTTTATTTCTGATCATTGACTAGTTTTGGCACTATTATTTTTTTGGCGCTATTCAGTAGTCGATGTTGGAATAAACAATTATTGAAGAAGCTTCCTACTGTCCTGTATGAATAGGATTTTAACACCAACAGGAGCTTTTTGATCATCTCATCTGATTTTCTTACAAGAATGTGTCTATAAATTGAACTAATTTTCCCTGAGCTTTAGGGTTACCATAAATCACTTTTCTTCTGTGGGCTAAAATATGGCACCCAAAATATTAGTCTGGTGCCTAAAAACATTTCTTGGGTAGACTTATGAAGCATTTTTAAAAACTCGTTCAGGATGTTTGTGGGCTAAGCAGCCGTAGGAAACTGAACGTCTCCTTGCGTATTTGGAAGTATAAGAGAAAACTTCCTCGTGGTGGTTTTATGATTCTCTCTGATACTGCCACAGGGTTGGTGCTCTGGGCTAATGGCACTTGCAGCAGGGGAACAGCATGAGACTGTAATGTGGAAGGCAAAAATAGAATACTTCCTGCTTTTCCCTCCTGACATTAGGAAAGGGACGAAGATTTTGTGTTCAGAACTTACCACAGAGGTTGGAACACCATAATTTGACAATTTTAACAGTAGTAAAGCTAGGAAAGGACTCAACTGGACTAGTGGTCTGTGGCTGGAGTATACTTTGAGATATCAGGTAAGATGAGCTATGTATCTTTTGGTTGTATGAATGTGTTGGCTGGGTGGACTTAGCATAATGGAGTGTATTAAGCCAAGTGTAATATTTGCATAGGAGCTGTGAGGGACAGAATAAGGGGGGTGGAGATTGGAAAGGAAGTGATGAGTGTGCTGGTGCTGCTCAAGTCCTCTGGGATGTGATGTGCACCATCTATTTCTGCATATTTGTTTCCTCAGCGCTGTGTGGAACATGCCCAATCTTTAGACTCAAAAAGCAGCTGTTGGAGTTTTCGTTTAATTCAACTAGAAAGCCCCACTACTTTTCAGTCCTTTATCTTTCTTTCCTGCAGTTCTGTCATTCATGCTGCTGATGCAGTAGTCAGCTAAAATTCATTTTGGAGGCCGTCAATTTGTGTGACTTTTGAAGTTGAGTTTAGAGATGGTTAAAATATTTTTGTGAGAATTTATTCTTGTTCAAACAACTCACAACATGCAGGTGTTCTGTGTAAATGTTCCCCTCATCTTTGGTCATTTTCCCTTTGGGAGAGAACCCCAAGCTACTGCCAGGATTTACTCTCTGTGGTTGCTTTCTGCAGCTGTAAATCAGCATTAGTAAGGAAAGAGTGATAAGGTGCAGTACCTTGAAACTTGGTAATTCTCAGCCTTTTTTATGTGTCCTCTTTAGCCTTCAAGATCTTTTCGGATTTTAGGAATGTGTAAATAATGAAAATGGTTGCTGTCTGTAAATGCCTTGATGCGACCCCTTGAAAATTAGTGCTGTGTACCTTATTTTAGCATGCCAGTCAGAGGTAACTGATGGGATGTTATCAGTGATTTACCTTGATCAAAACTCTCTGAAAGTGAAAAGCTACTGGCTGTGTTCATCTTTAGCACCTAATTGCTGTGCAAAGCTTTTGTTCTAGAAAAAAACCCCACTTGGTCCTATCATGGAGTAACTAAGAAATGTGTTTAGTCTTCTGCTGTCACATCATGCCTGTTAGGTTTGGAGAGATTTTCAGCTTGGAGCATAAGAAGTCTTCAGTCTGATACAAGAAGAATGTATTATTGAAAACCCAAATACATTTCTGTTCTGATTGGCCTAAAATGATGTAGTGGTGAAGATGGCTTGCGTTTTGAAAGAAAAATCTAAGCTCTGCTTGGTTTTCTAAATCAAGCAATTCTTACTTAATAAGTATGTTTTTAATTGTATGTTTTTAGCACTCATTTACTAGACCAAAAAAACTCTAAAATACCTATACAGTTTAAAAACCCAATCAGGCAGGAAGATGTTTCGCATTGAAGTGTAAATTTGAGTGTGGGGAAAGAACGACCCAGGTAAAGATCTTTAATTTACATGGTTAGTTAAAAACAGTCATGGATGTTAATTGCAACAGTAACAGACAAAATTTTTCTCCCTAACATAAAATATGTAACATGCAAAGTTTTTGATGAAATACAAAGTTTCTTCTCTAGTAAAGTAGAACACTGTGAATACCATGGACGAATATCACTTATTCAATACTTCTCACCAAAAACATTCATACAGTATTTTGCAAAGTCAAGTACAGGAACACAGATTACTTGTGAAAAATGTGCTGTATTTGGCATCTCTGTGTTTCTTCTCTTAAATCTACTTTGCATGCTGGATCTAAGGGAAAAACTGTAGTATGAATTCAGTCCATGGAGATAGTTATGGGATATTTTGTTCAGGGAAGAAGTTGTAAAACCATGTCTTAATAGGTAATGATATTAGATATCTGAAACTTTAAGCAAAAGCTTATAAATATGTAAGTATACATGCAGAAACACATATGTAACTGCATGTTGGTTTAGCTGTAAGCATTTTGACATGTACTGTGTATGTATTAATCTCTTATTTATACACTACACTGATGAGCATTACGAAAATACCTTAATGAAGTTGTCTTTTTTGGAAAGTAATTCAGGACTGCAGTCTAGTACATTTGCAAGTAGAAGCAGAGGGTTTATGATAGGCAAGTGTGCATGTAATGTGATTATAATTCAGCCACAAAAGAGCAGTGGAAGTGGAAGTATCGTTAGGTTTTATGTCACAGATTAAGTTTTAGTTGGAAATGACACTTTTGTAAGCCTGCATCTGTATATCTGTATGAAGTACTCATAACTTGAATTTGTAGTTAAATGATAGCATTGTGACTGGTGTTGTTGCTTTTGTTGTTGCTTTTGTTGTTGCTTTTGTTGTTGCTTTTGTTGTTGCTTTCGTTGTTGCTTTTGTTGTTGCTTTCGTTTTTGCTTTTGTTGTGGTTTTTTGTCATCTAGAGTTTTTTTGAAAATTGTAAAATGATATGTGCAATTGATAACTTGAAAATACCCTGTATCATGATTTGGCATGAACCTTTGTCTTCATAATATTGTTGCTCTTTTTTCTTAATCTACATTGTTACTAATTTATTTTTCAAAGAGCTACTGGACTCCACAGGGTGTCTCTCTTCAGTATTGCATCTCTTATTTTCTTTAGCCACCACATTGAAATTGCAACTCTTTAATTGTATTTTAAATTAATTTTTACACATTTTTTCTACTTAAACTGTATCTTTTCATTCTAATGCTTGTTGGAGTATGGTATAGCTTAAAGAAAGAATATCTGTGGGTAGAAATCTGCTGTTCATTATTCGATACAAGTCCTTGCCTACATGTAAGTGTGCCTGTGTGCTTCCACAGAGGAAGCAGGATTAGGATGAAGTTCTAACTGCCAGGTGGTGTTTCTAGAAACATAGAAAGTCCCAATGTAGGGAGCACAGTCAGTATAGTTAAAAACACGGATATTTAGAAATCCTTGTGTGGCTATGTTAAGACTCATATACATAAGATGCACTGCCACAATCATGTCCTGTGGTAACTTCCTTTATATGCAGTGTATTGTTTCTTTGGACCTTTTATTGCTGCTTACAATCTGATTTTGAGACTCACACGAAAAGGACTATTTAGGCACTCAGTGCTTCAATATTTGTTCAGTGTGGAGGTATGTGGTTCTTTGCATCCTGTCTTCTTTGCCAGGAAATTTGGAAATAATGTGCAGGCCTGTTAACTGTATGAAAGCTAGATGCATTTTTTTCTGATAAAGTATAAAACAAATACTTCATCTCTTTGTTCAATGAATCACAAACTTGTGTTCCTTCCACAACAGTAAGTCTTGAGAATCGGTTGACCATGCTTACATGAAAAGATTTCAGAATAAAGCATGACTCAAAATGATGTGTTTTAGAGCCTTACATTTCCAGAGCACTTTAGAAGTATGTATGTGTCAATACTTTTTGTTGAACAAACATAGTTTTTGAAACGATGTTTGGCTATTTATTTTAATGGTATATAAGACACATTCAGAAGTGGTAGTTGCAGTTTCCAACTTTGTTCAGTTTACTCTGTGAAATATGGAGTAAAGATTTGGTCCACAGGCTGTTTGAGGGAGAAGGAAAAAGGGGAGAGTAATGAGGAGACCTGCCTGGATAGAATAAATCAAGAGTGTCTGTCTGTGTGTGGTGGATTCAGGAGTGAAAGGACCATGGTCTGTGCCACAGGAGGGTGCTGAAGCATGAACGTGATCCCTGGGTGATTGCCATGGGTGGACAATCCTCGATTGTCCTAGTCCTTAAGTTATTGGTATTACCTAAAGTTTACAGAAAGACTTATCTATAAAATGAGGGGTTTGCCTTCTGACCCATGAAATTTTCTGTTGCTCTTCAGGACTGCAGAAAAAAGCATCTGTCAAGAAAAGTTCTTTTAGTTTGGCATGAATGCAGTTGCACTTACATGAATTTACAGTATTTTGAATAGTACACCAGTTTTTGAAGATGCTGCAACTATGCACCATTGTAATACTTTGTTTAAGAAGTGTTAGTGAAACCAGAATGAGTTGATGACTTAATGGTATGTTACTTGTGATTATTTGTGTCAAACTTAAATTTATAAAACAGATCTCATGATGTAAACTAATAGATAAAATCATGATGGATTAATGATGTAAGAGAATACTTCTGTGAGTTTTAATTTCTTTTTTAACTTTTTATTTCTTGGCTGATGTTATTCAGTAGTTTTGTTCCAGATGTTGTTCCATGTTTTGATTTGAAACAAGATACAGTATTTTCTTCTTCCTCACGAAATGCTCCCTGAGCTTTCCTTCTTGGCATTATGTGAGATTAGAGGATATTTCCAAGCTTTTTTTACTTTCCCACATACATATTTTTTTCCCCCAAGTTGTTTTCAATCTTATTTCTCCATCCTGTTGTCCAGTTTTTAATTTCTTCCTGTTGCACGTGGCCGGAATCACAGTTGAGCACAAACAGTAACAGTCCTGTCTTCCCAGCTCCTGTCAGAGTGTTTATATGTTTTGTTCCCTTGGGCACTCAACTTCATTTCTTTCTGACACTCACTTTCCTACCTTGTTTTAAATATGTATTTACTCTTTCATTGCAACTTTGACCAAGGATAAAATACATTTTCCATTCAAAATGGTTGGCCCAGATTTGGAAGAAGGTATTTTTTTATTTGATATTAAAAATAATCCATTTAGTTAGTATTAAGAAAGGTATATTTGAATTCTGAATGTTCAAATTTGTGTAAGGCAGTGACATGTGCATGGTGTTCACTGGAAAGAATAACAAATGTTGAATCCTGGTATAAAGTCCATGCTGCCTCAGAGGAGGTACACTGTATTTTAAATTAACCAATGTCATAAAAAGTTGCATGTTATGTTATAATATAGACATCTTATGTAAAACTTTGCAACATCTACAGTGTAGTGCTGACAGCTGCACTTGACTTAATATATAGCATTCTGGTAGTATTGTGTGATAGACTGCTGGCTATTTTAGAAGATAAATTACTGTTTATTTAGGTTTAAGTTAATGTTTCAAGAGCTTTCTTACTTAAAAAGTAGAGCATTATAAATAGCAATAAGTTCTCTGAAATGCTCTACACATAACAGACTGACAGTTGCAAAAGAAAAAACTGATTATAAGTAGAAAACCTGTAACTACATGTTTTGAGTAAGTTGCTCTTATGTATACCTTTTAACATTGATTAACCAGGAAGTTTTTGCAGCCATTCAGCCAGCTTTGTAGTTTAGTCCAATAGTTTTAAATAACGTTATTTAAATAAGATGTAATTGATAAATTACATTTGGTGAAAATCTGTACTTCTCCATCATGGTGTCTGAAGTTTAGCTTAAAAAGCAAGAATAAAAATAAAGTACAAATTTTCAAGTGAGTTGTTAGAAATACAGCAGAGCTATTAATGTGTACTCGAAAGTTAGAAGACAAGCATTTTTGGAAAATTATGCGGAAGTTTTGCTTGAGACAACTAAATAATGAAGCTCTCAACTAGGCTTCTGTGTTTAAAATTTTATAAGTTGGAAAGTAAGGATACTATGCAAGTTAAGAAAAATTATGTTTCAGACAGGTGTATGGAAGTATCTAAAATTTGATGTACAGTTATACTCAGTAGACTTTAATTTGTTAAACCTGTCTGGGTATTCATACATAGCATTAATACAATTATGTAATGTAACATGTGTGTTCACAGAATGCATGAAAAGCATACTACATGAGAAGAACTATTGGAAATAAGTTAGAAAATGAAGTTTTATTTTAACATAGCACTAAAAAGTGGTTTTTTTGGTAAATGCTATTATTGCTATTACTATGTTACTGTTATTACTATATTAGTATTATTTTTGTAAAGATTGTGCTTAGTTTTTAAAAAGGAGAATAATTTTTATTAGCGTTGTGTTGGTGTTCCAGTCTCCTTCTGTAGATTGTATTTATGCTGAGATCTTACTTTTTCTTTAGTGAAATGCCCATACTTCTGAAGTTGCAGAATGCAGTGTTTCAGTCTTCCCGTGCCTATAGCTGAGAAATCTTTCTACTTGAACCTTCCTGTACTGGCAAAAATGTCCTGAAAAGTGCTGCCTTGGGAAAAATTCCCTGTTGTGTGTTCTGTGAAGAATGGCCACAAGCTCAGATTTTGCTTGGACCTATCTCATACAGTAACTGAGGAAGAAAGGACATCTAGGCTAAAATCTCTGATCCAAATGCTTTTCAATTGCATTGGGTTTTAAGATTGAAATCTTAAGGAAACCAGATGTGCATGGCTTTGTCATTCAGTCTTCTCTGCCTCTTTTTTTGCACTGCCCCATGAAATTTTGAACCTCCTGTGCAGCTTCAAACAATTTTGATGGAGAATTAGTCACTGTAAGGATAACCTAAACACTTATGAAAATCAATAGCAGCTGGAGAGACCCCAGTGGGTATACTCTTCCTTTCGACATTGGCATGTTTAATTCATTGCCATTTCATTACCTCTTTGCTGTCTTTCTGTCCCCAGCACCTGCCAAAAGCCAAGCACGAGCCAAATGATGCTCAGCACTGAAAAGAGCTTGCTTGGATAGCAAGTTCTCCAGGCAAAGCTTTGTGCCTCAGGCCTTTCACTGTTATATGTCAGAGGTTTATTGTGATGATGGAAATTTGAGAGCTGAGGGTTACTTAATTTGCTGGGACCCTGCTGTAGGTCTGCTGTTCAGTAGTGTTTGGGATTAGGAGAAAATTTGGTCTGGACAGTATTCTACCTTTCTCTGGAGGAAGTGGGTGGCAAGGTTATGTTGTAATAAAAATTATTACTACATCCTTGGCAGGTGCTTGGTGGAGAAAATTCTTGCACATGGGGTCTGGCTTTCTAATAAAATCCAGTAGGAAATGTGTTAGAGGAGAGTACCCTCTAAGGAAAGTGTGAAATGGAGCTGAACTACAACCCACCAGAACCATGCAGGGAAACAAATACCCTCAATCATCTACCACCACAAAAGAAAGTGATGTCTTGGTGCCAGTTGAAATAGTGCTGGAGATGAGTGCTAGCCTTCTGGCTGGTGGAAGAGAGTATGAGAGAGTGACCTTAGTGGATCAAGCTTTTGCTAATGGTTCCCAGGTGTTGTTTAATGAATCAGTGATATGAATGAGCCATGATTACAATGATGATTTGATGTCGTGGTGAACACTGCAGGAACATAGTTGATAAATGCTGGAGAAGTAGTTCTCAGCCATTCTCAATATTTCAGGGTACCTGCAACAAGGATGAGAGTTTGTCCAGTCTTTGGTACAGTGTCTTCCAAAATAGCACACACAAATGTAAGCAGGTGGTGTAAGAAAAGTGTTTGTTGCAGTGCTGACCAGTTCTGTAGCTGGACCTGTAAGAGAGTGAGATGCTCTTCTAAGAGACCCCAAATTGTGTGTTAGGCTGGATGACAGTGAAACAGACTGGTCTGGAGTTTTCATGTACGGAGATAAATTGTTTGAATTTGAAATATATATCCTATTTTGTTCTGGCTTAATTTTCAAGAGATTTTTGAAATAGGTATCAGTTCTTTTGTCACTCTTAATTTTATTTACTTGTTTCTGAACACAAGTTGGAAAAGACAATAAAAATGTTGTGGGCCACTTCTTAGATTTGCAGTCTGTTCTCCCGAGTGTATTTCCTGTCGCTCTTCACTCCCAGTCCTTCAGGGTTAAATTGTTTCAGTCACCGTTCTTTCTCATTTTCACTCACAGAGAATACAGGGGGCAGAATGACCCATTTTGGCTCACATTACCAGTTTTGCTGAAGGAGCTCACCTAGCACTAGTCTTTCTGCTATGCCTTTCCTCCTGATTTTCTTTCAGTCAACCTGATGTGAGGGTTATTTAGTTAGAGTTCTATGCACTGTGACTTTTGTGGAACAATCATGTCAGAATTGACTTTTTGTATCCCTTCCATCTTTGCTTCTACAGTGATACTAAATCTTGAGTATAGCCTTCAGTTGCTACTGGTAGTATTTCTTATTTTGGCTTGGTTTTGGTTTTGTTTTTTTGTAGCTCTGAGAGCTCTAGTCATGGGTCAGACTTCACTTTGTTTGATATTAAATGCAGAATAATGTAACAGAAGTAACACCACCCACCCATATTCCCCCAAGCAAAGCACTGCACAAACTTCCTGTAACACGAGAGAATGAAATCTTGAAAAAGCTTATCCTAGGAGAAATTGCAGAAAAGTCATTTTGAGATGTTTATTTCTATTAAAAAGCACTTACATCATGGTAGGTGGTCTCATAATTTTTTAAAACTACAGTAAATGTATCACAAACTTTACTAGATGATCAGTTAACAGTTCATAATATAACTTTCTTTATACAATAGAAAGAAGATATTTGTACAACTACCCTCAAAAAGAACTTGCAAAGTAATTTTATTTGTTACTCTGTCTTGAGTGTTGAGAAATTGGGGTATATTTCTGAGAACCACTTAGTAAGAACAGCCTGTTCTATTTATCTTTGTCTCTATGACCTTATCGCTATAGACTTTCAGACGCTTGACAGCTCCTTTTCTTGTAAACAAAGGAATGTTCCTTTCAAATACCCTGGATAATCAGCTAATCAAAACAGTAGCAACATTACAGGGAGATGTTGTTGTCCAGAAATCAATATGAAGATGGCACAGGCTTTAGGAATCAGTGCAAACAGATTCCTTACAAAGCTTCCTGGCTTACCTTTGGGGCTGCTGTGGCAGCTTTTTAGCCTGTCCACAGCATTCGTGTGGATTTTTAACTTGTACCTCTATTTTAGAGTAGACTGTGCTATGCTAATGGAGAATTAACAAAACATGGCTTATGCTAACATTGGGAGGTCGATGTAACATCTTCATCTAATGCAGGTGTCTTAAGCGTGCCTTGTTGGTCATCGCTGCTGGTTGTTCCTGTTAATTTAACATCAGCCAAGATCACATGCAGCAAGAGGCACATGGAGGCTGACCCCTTGAATAAATTATTTCTTGATTGCTTCAGTTTGTGTTCTGTTAACCAAACTTAAATCTAATTTATTTGCCCCACTCCCTGCATCTCTGCCCCAAATTCCTTGGTATTTCTCCTTTGTAGTCTGGGACATAATATTAAGAGTTTATTTTTGACATGTTTCTACATGAAGTAGTACTGAAAAAAACTTGGGTAGAAAAAAAGACTTTCCAGCATGTTCTCATCTGCCATAGAGAAGGACAGCTCAGTCTCTGAGCACTCACTCTGAGATATGTGATTTGAAAAGATTTAAAACTGAGTTTTGTTACAGTGAAAAAAAAATGGACAGTCTCAAATAGTCTTTTGAAAGTACTGGAAGTGTATATATAGAACCTATAATTTCTATATGTAATACAGAATTCCTTTAGGTATTCTGCAAAATTGCAACACAACCTGATTTGGCTGAATTGTCTTCAGTATTCTATACTGTCATAGTTTTAAAGTTAATGTGAGTTAGGGTATTAGATCACACCTTGCAAAAGAGGTACAGATGTCATATTTAGGTCACTGGATTTTCTCTGTTTCAGTCTTACGCTTCTAGTTTGCTGTTCATGAGAAAAATAATAAAATTACTTTTCTGTACTAATTCCTAAGTAGTGCTTAACCTGTGTTAGCCAGCAGAAGTGTTATTGTGAGTTTAGAAGTGTAATATGAATCAATTTCTCTGTTTATGTATAATGCATATTAGCAATTGTATAGTGGTGGAAAAGAACCAGATACCCTTTTGAAAGCAAGATCTTGGTGGCACTTACCATTTTAGTGAAACTTGTGTGTTTTAAAGATAGTATTTTTAAAAACTTGTATTACTTCTTGTTTCATTTTCACATACAGAGGAATTATAGTGCAATTTGGAACGATTTCTGGTGATTATCTAGTTGAACTTCATGCCCAAAGCAAGTCCAGTTAGAGCAGATTGCTGCAGGGCTTGGCCATAAAAGTGCTGAATAACTCCAAGGACTGAGACTCCACCACCTCTTTGGGTAGCCAGTTCAATACTTGATCACCCTTCTGATGAAAAAGAGCTTGCCCTGCTTGGAATTGCTGGTTTCAGATTTGTACTGTGAAAAGATGAGTGGCAACACAGTCTGGCTCCCACTTCTCTGTACCCTCTCAGTATGTAGCTGTAGGCAGCAGTCGGATCACCGTTCTCCAGGCTGGACAACCCTAATTTATCTCAATCTTCTCTGAGAGAGAGCACAGGGCGTTGCTCCTGCACCCTAACCACCATGGTGGTCCTCTGTAGGATCTGCTTCTGGAGTGTCTTGGAGAGCCCTAGACTGGGTGCAGTATTCCATACACTGTCTCACAGGGAGCTAAAGGCGGAGAATACTTGGGCCCCTGGCTTCAGCCTTGCTTATACAGCCCAGCACACAGTTGGCCTTTGCAGCAAGGACTCGCTGGCTGACTCATGGGCAGCTTGCTGTCCCCTGGGACCCTTGGATTGGTTTCTGAAAAGCTGCTTTCTAGCAGTTTGGCTTTTAGTCTGCAGCTCCAGAGCGTCTTGATCCCAGGTACTCCAGCACTCAGCATTTACATCTGGATTTCATTGAGTTCCTGACAGCCCATTTCTTCAGCCCCTTGAGGACCCTATCAATAGCAGCCCTACCCACCAGTGCATCAGTTCCTCTCCCTAGGTTGGTGCTATCCAGTTTTGATAAGGGTGCACTCTATCCCATCTTCCAGGTCATTAGTATGGATGTTAAACACCATGGGCTTAGTACTGATCCCTCAAGGGTGCCACAGGTAACCAGTCATCAGCTGGACTTTGTACCCCGATCACAGCCCTTTAAGCTCAGTGGTCCAGCCACTCTTTCACTGAGCTCCCACTCTCCTGTTGATATCTCACCAGTCTGTGAGATGTCCTCACCAGAATGAGGAGACTGTATCAAAGGCCTTGCTAAAATGAACACATCCTGAATGTTGCTTCTAGCCTTGCCACAGGCCAACTCTCGGCCATAGGAGCACTATCCACTAGTGGGAAATAAGTTCCACTCTCCCAGTTTTTGCATCTTGCCATTTAAAATACGTTTTACAGAAATATGAATGGATATCTTTTAATGACTTGTAAAGGATATTAAAGTTATTGTTTTAGAAATAATAAAGGATGAGAAAAAGTAAATTTTATAGAGGAAAAGGAAAAAATGGGGATGGAGAACACTGCAAGTTTGTGTAGTAGGTAACTTGAATCAGTTTGGGTTTTAAAATTTTAATTAATAATATTCATTGGTTTTAAACAGTTTCTTGTTTTTTGTTTTTATGGAACCCAGTTTCTTTGTCTAACTTGGTTTTATGAAGGCAGAGGGACAGTATTTGCGTAAATAGCCAAGTGATCTCCAAGAGAACATTATTTTCCCACAAAGTATGCTGCTGAGGCATTTTGGAGATCTTGCAGACTGAATAGGATTTGTGTGTTTTAACATGAGAGTGTGTCTTTTTTAATGAGAAAACTATTTTGAATTTGGAAAGCATAATGAACGAAGGAAAGAATAATGAACAAAAATTATAAACTCCACTTACTAGGAAAGATCAAAATAAACCTCATCTGTTATGTGTTCAGGTATTGTCAGTTGTAATTTGCTCTAAACCCTGTAGTAATGGTTTTAAATTGCAGTAGAAAATTGACTGAGGAACTCCAATATAACTTTACTAGCCTAGGTGTCTTTAGCGTGTTACTTATGACTTGCATAGTTCTAGAACTAACCATAGTGCTTCATAAAAACATTTCAGCTGACTACTGGATCTGACACATCTGTCAAAAGTGAAAAAGGAGCCTGGTTGTGCAAAACTGTATTTATCATATTTGCATAACAACACCCCAAACCAGGGCCTCTTGTTCAAATTTAAGTTTTCTAGGTTTTACTTACTATACAAGCTACTGGGAAAAGATACTTCTGTACATGAGTTATCTTATCTAAAAATCATCACTCTAGATATATCATGAGTGTTCTTAGTTTTCCACTGCTGAGACTATTGGTTTGGAATCACTATCATTAATGCTAAAATGAATGGGAATTTGTCAAATCTCATTCCATAACTATAGTTATTAGCACTTTTAGAATGTAACTCCCTTCCCACCACCATTATGATTTTGACTTTGACTTTTAAATGTTTGTCATCTGGTGTGAGGTGGATTTATGGGAGTGCAGTAATTTTAGTGCTTTTTGGCTGGGTGTTTCTGATGACATCACTGTGATCTAGACACAGCGTGTGACTCTAGTTGGTTCCAGTTTTAAATAGTTTCATAATTATGCTAGTTTTGGCAGTTTCCTTGGAACTTTCCCCATCTCTTTAATGAACATGTTTTACTTCTGGGCTTATGAGACAACCACATGTTTGAGAAATTAATAGTGTGCTCTTAAAAGTTAACATTGAACAGAAGTGTGCAGATACAGAAACCTTTTGGATATATGTGTACTTAGGAATGTAGTTTTTGTAAGTTCATGGCCACTCTTATCATCTTCCAGTAATTGGAGAATACATTTGGCTTATAAAGTATCAGTAACTCTTGTGAAAAATGGTGTGTTCATGCTCAAAAAACCCAAAAACAACCCATGCAGCTCTAAAATATTTTTGGTAATTGTGTAATGTAAGGAAATGAATGGATGTTATCCCAGATTAAAAAGAAACCCACCTTTTTTTTCAAATGTCAGGTTGAATTTTTAAATGTAGGTGTACTCTGTTACTTCATATGGATTAAGTCACACAGGTATATTTCTGATATAAATTTGTTTTGTGTTTTGGCACCCTTTTGGAACATGTACATTTTTGCTTGTGTTTAGGTCCAACTTGCTGTAAATGATTTCCAACCATTTTCCATCACAACAGACTTGTAGCTCAGGGAAATATAAAAAGCTTATTGCATTTAATGTGTTTATAGGTTGAGATTTGAGACTTAGTTTCAAAATTAACTCTAAGGATTCTCCTCCCCTTTCCTTTGAAAAAACCAATCCCTCCTCAAAACCCAAAGTGCTAGTGTTTATTCCTAGCTCTCTGAAATCAGTAAAAGCTTAAACCACTCTTTCTTAATCTTTGCTTGTAATACTCAAAAATACTGCATAGGTATCTTGAAGTTTTGAGAACATGTATTGAACATAATTGTAGCAGTATGTAGATAGAAAAGTTAGACTTTAATGAAATCAGGCTTGATAGAGTTAACACTTCAGAAAAAGAACTTCCCCATTCCCTTGTCCCCCTTCTCTTTATTTTGTAGCTGACATAAATATTAAAAGTCAAGTGTAACATGATCCTGTCAGACCAAGGTGCAGCACAGCATTCTGTGCAATCCATGAGGGAGCTTGGGAAAGAAGGAAATGCGGTAATTGAGCTTGGGCTTTTCTGCAAGTTCAAAACATGAGTAGTTGTATAATCACTTATCTGAAAAAATACTTTCATGCTACACATGAAGTAGTTTCCAAGAAAGAGTATAGCTAAAAGTTATTTCAAAAATTTTAGATTGAGAGTGTATGATCTAAGTTTTCTCAGTAAACTGGAGAGGAAGAAGTGTTGAGCTCTGCTAATGGCAAAATACGTGTTGATGAAGAGGCTTCCGTCACACTGGGCTTAATGACAGCTTGAAGCTCTTGCTGTATCTCTGTCAGGTATGCCATGAAGAGAGAGGTGGTTTTCTAATGAAATTGCTCCATAGTTCAAAGTTCAGAGAGAGTCTTCAGGACATTTGCATTCCTCAATGAAAAGTATCACAAGTTTGTCAGAGATGAGTAAACAAACAAAACAAACAAATGCCCTCTAAACAGGTTTGATGCTCAGCACCCATTTTGGGGTTTTTATGCACTGGAATGAGACTTTCCTGTATTACTAAAATTGCCAAATAACCATAGATTAAAAAACATCCAACAGCTTGCTTTTCAATACTGTGTTTGTAACTGGAAAATCTCAATTCCTTTGTGGTAACTCGTCCTTCTTTTAGAAGCTATCATCTAGTCTTCTAATATATGAATATGTCTGTCTTATGCAATTGCCCCAAATAAGTTAAAGCTTCTATCTTAATCTTATTTTTTCCTCAACTAAGATTTTATTGCTCTTTTTTTTTTTTTCTTAGTGAAATGGTATTTCCATTTTATCAGAAAGTTTCCCTGTTTTGTTGTTCTAAGTACAGAGTGGAAGGAAAAAAATTTCTTTGGTTACCTTTGAAATTGTAGACTTGTATTTAAAGTGTATCATTGCATGTAACCTAATTTTTTTCTATGGAAAAAAAAATCCACATCAAAGAGCAAGTAATGTGAAGATTCTCTTTTGTAATTTCTCTGAGATTATTAGAAATACCAGGCAGCATGTGGGGAAACACATGATCTGTCCTGTACAAAAACCCAGCACAGTTTAAGCTGCTTGCTTTTTGGTGTTAAGAGGACTTAAGAATATTATAGTTCATACTGTGGTACTTGACATTTGTTTCCCAAAGCTTCTTTTTGTGAGCAAAGTGTGTGATATGATAAGTGGCATGACCCAGAAAGCATTTTTCACTTTTTCTGCAAGAGACTACATCTATCAAAGTAATTTGGCTTAGGTCAAAAGCTGTGTTTGCATCCTCTTTAACCTGTTCTTTTAATACATTTACAAGAATATTTGCATTACTTCCCTTGGCTCTTACACTTGAGCCTTGTAGTTAAACTGTCATTCTGGAATGTAATGGGAATACTACTGATGTCTTTAAAATCCTAGATTCAGCTAATTAAGGTTTTCTTGTGTCTGTGAATCTCATCTTGTAAGGCTTATATTACATTCTGTAATCATGAGCCATGTTTCTGCTTCTGAATTCCTTATGTTGAGTGAACTATATAGAAGCTCAAGAGGAACAGGTGACCTCAGTTCATTTATCTTTTCTGGGGTCATGTTTTACTGTTATAGAAGTCTACAAAAATATTTTGCTTTATGAATCAACTTCAATTAGCGGTATTAGGAAGGATGTGAGTCTGACATCTTGGAACCACCTGAGGTGGTTTCATGAGTAGGCATGTAAGCTCATACAATTAGTAATTTCTCATACTTGTTTTGGTAATCTGCAGGGCTCTGTCTCTGAAGGAATGTTTCAGCTGAAATGGAGATAGAAGAAATATATTCAATTGAAATGAGTATTTAAATGACAGGTTTTTTTTTTACAGCAAAGTTAGTGAAAGTATTAATTTTATGTTGTCCAGCTAGTTTTGCGTTAATTTCTGTAGTACAGGATTGAATTGATGGAAAAACAGTAACAGAAATTACAGAACATTTATCAAGTTCTCCCCACATTTGTTTTCTTTCTGTTTGGTTGACTTCATTGCTTTTCTTTTCCTCTAGCAGGAAGACCATGAAAGTTGTGGTTCCAGTTCAACAAACCGCAGTACCACAGAAAGCATGAAATCAGCAGTAAAATCACGACGAGTTCAGCAATCTGCTTCTCCTGACCCTGATTTACCTCCAGGTAATCCATAATTTCAGAAGCTGGTTAGGTATTTTCTCTAACTCAAATACAAATGTTTATTCAGATGGCCACAGTGTTTAAGTTAGATTACTATATTTTTGTCTACCTACAAATCACATAAAGGTTAGTGAAATACTTGTATGCTAGAAAATAGAACCAAATCACAATAAAATGTAGTTTAATGCTGTTAACCTTTCTTTCCATTTCATCAAATTTTTAAATTCACATAACTCATTTATGGTTCATCAAAGTAGCATCATAGAGTCATAGGATGACTTGGATTGTAAGGGACTTTAAACATCATCTAGTTCTGACCCCCAGCTATGGGCAGGGATTCCTTCCATTAGGACCAGCTTGCTCAACGCCCCATCCAGCCTGGCCTTGAATAAAACGTCTCTGGGCAACCTGTTCCAGTGCCTCAAAATAAAGAATTTCTTTCTATTTTCCAGTTTAAACCTGCTCTGTTTCAGTTTAAAACCATTATCCCTTGTCCTATCAGTACATGCCCTTGTGAAAAGTCCCTCTCCAGCTTTCTTGTAGACTCCCTTTAGGCACTGGAAGGTTGCTGTAAGGTATTTCTGGAGGCTTCTCTTTCTCAGGCTGAACAATCCAAACTCTCTCATGTTTTATTCCTGTTTTTTATTGAGCTCTGTATCTACTGGTAGAGATTTTCACCAATTTTTTTTCCCCGGATATGGAATTTGAATGTGAATGTGAAGTTTGGATGCTGAACTTGGAGATATTTTATGATATAAAAATGCCTAAGGAACTGTGTATCTGATTACTACTGCCTCTGAGTTTGGATATGAAGTTTCATGCTGAAGAATAAAATTGGAGAGTACTGGAATGAATTGCAGTTTGCCTTCTTGGGACATACAATTTTAGATGGGTTAAAGATGTGGGAGTTTTGTGTTAGGCTTTCTTGCTGTCTTTTGTTAACAGAAGGTTTATACTTGACATGAATCAAAAGACAACATTGAAATTTAGTGTCTGGAATACTATGTGCTATAGAGTATCATCTTGCTTTGGAATGATTACTTGAGGAGCCAGGTCTGGAGGGTCTGTTAGAACTTTGAGATCCAGTAAACTCCAGTGCCTTGGAATTGCGGGAAACCATTTCCTACCATGGACAGCGCTCCAGCTGTGGCAGATCCTTGACATTTGGTTCTTTGGGTCACACCTGCAAACAACAAAAGTCAAAGGCTACCCAGAAATTGTATGATTTTATTTCTTTCAGTGACATTTGTAGGATTTCTGTAAGTTACTTCCTGTGTTGCAAAATTGTATTGATACAGTTGTATTAATTCTTGTAAATTACAAAGTTGTAAATACAGGTGGCTTTGGTTTTGAGTGGATAAATAGCACTGTTTAGTATAGAGTTCCTATGTGGTAAAATGTCCTAAGCTTTAGTTAGATGTGGAGTAATCTACTTAGGGTTTTTTTGTTTGTTTGTTTTTTCTTTTCTTTTTTTTTTTTTTTGAGTCCTTGGAGGATGTGTGTATCATATTTGTGCTGTATTTTTTTTTTTAAGATTTATTTGCCCTTTTGTTTTAGTGTCCCTGGAGATGAAGCTCCAGAGGCAAAGTTTAGCTAAAAATGTAGTTTTGACAACAACAGACTCTTGCTAAACTGAAGTTGTTTAGATGTGTCCTGTCTGATGCTATCAATTCTATGACTATAGAGATACAAAGTTTTTGGAGTGTTGTATCTGAAACTCCATTTTTAGTGCTTGATAAACAGTGCAGCCTCCTGGGTTCTGGACAGTTTGAAAAAAACATACTTGTGGATTTTGTGTTGCACCTCAAGGAAGAATTTAACCATACAGATTTTCTGGTGGTTTTATTCACTTACCGTAGAAAACCTGTATTTCAGTGGCAAAGATGCTCATAGTGTTATTCTTAGAAATCACAGGAGTATAAGTAACCTTTACCTGCTTTTCCCCACTTGTATTTGAAGCAAAACCCTTTAAAGAAAACCAACTCCAAACACGAAAAAACAACAAACCCTTTATTATACATTAACTTGCTGATGTTTTCATTATTTTGCTTTGAATAGTAGGAATTACAATTCCTTAAAAGATTGTTCCTCACATTTGAAAATCTGCTTCGAGTATATTTGAAGCTAAACTTAACCAGGAAGCTGATTCTTGCATGATACATCTAACAATATACTGTACCACTAGCTTGGAAATACCTTCATAGACAGTTTTTAGGAAATCCATGACCCCTGTTTTATTTGGAAGATAGAACTCTGCTCCCTCTCTTTGTGAGCTCAGCCAAAAAGACATACAGATGAAAATGGTGTTGCTCTTTTCCTGAATACCTCTGGAAACTATCAGTACAACTTGCCTTTTTTTCCTTCTATGATGTAATGTTTTTGTCATTCACAGCAGGAAAATGTATATTAGATTGACTTTGAAAGACCCTTGAAAGCAAAATATTGAAAAAACTTTGGACCTGTGGAGGGACAGCTTCACTTTCTTCAATGAAATTAGTAGCTTGCTTTAAAATCATAATTAAATAACTGGTTATAATTTTATAGTTGCTAGTTAAATAGTCTGCAAAAATATTTCTATGCTGAAATTAGGAAAAGGAGCTAAATGCCTTGTGCTGCCTTCTGTTTATATACAGGTCAGTTTACATCACTCTGGTGATGAATATGAGTCTCTTATGCCCCTTAATTATTGAAATAATACACCTGGTTTTCTGAATTCATATAAACTAAAAATGTCATCGTTTGAAGGAGTCAGTGAGAAAATCCTTAAAAACTAGTTATTCCAGATATTTTTCAGTAGTTTTAGATTGGTATGCAAAAAAAAGCAAATTCAGGTTATGTTAGAAATCTGACAGTACTAAGCTCTGAAAACATTGAATTTGACTGCATTTCTGGATTTCCTTTTTCTGGTCATTGAGGACTTTGAATCCTGAAGAAAGGAAAAATGTCTTATGTCAGCTGTGCAAATTTGTAGTTGTGGAACTCAGGAAAATCACTTATGTAATGTTAAAACTTTCCATATACTCTAAGGTGAAAAGTTATATTTGAGTATGAAAAAGATGAATACCTAGAAAAAGCAGAGTAGAGTGGAAGCAGCAACTTAAGTATTTTTGTAGTTATCTGACAGTGTTTTGATGTTAATTTTAATTTTTAATTTGAATTAAAGTTGTCAATATAAATGAATCTTATTTAATGCAAGTTTCAGAAAACTGCTCTTGATTCCTGTGGATTTAAGCCTGTATCATTAGCTGGCTTTTTTCAGCATAGTCACCAAACTAGAACTCGATAGTGTGTATAAATGTATTTTTAGATGTGTGTAATGTTATAAATTTGAAAACAGAAATTTTAAGGCTTGCTTTTTTCCAGCACAAGTGAGTCGGATCCGTGGTTAGATCCAATATACATGAAAGACATGAATATGGGTAGTATTTAGTTTCTTTACAATATTGTTAAAAATATGAGAGTTTGCCACATACTGTGAATTCCCAGATGAGATGATTTTTCCAATCACATTACCTCTAAAAAGCATGTAAATGGATTTGTTCCCAACAGGCTTCAGTGCAGGTGCTTACTATTTGGGTTGTTGACAGAAATTGTTTTTGAAATGCCTCACAGGGGTCTTACTGAACAAGAGGTGGATGTATTAGGTTTTAGAATGAGAAAGTACCAGGTGTGTTAATGCTTAGTTGACTTATAAAAAAACTGAGGGAGTACCTAGGCATAATATATGCACACTTGAAAAGTAACCTAGCAGCTGGTGTTCACTTTTCCAAACCTATTTCTAAATATCTCTCAAGTAAAAAAGTAATTGTTAAAATTCTTTGTCTACAATAATCCATAGTGTTCTGTTTTCTTAATTAGTTTGAAAGTTAATTAGTTTCTTATGCTCTATTGTATCCGTGGTTTTTAACAACTTTTTTTTATAGTAGCTTGCGTTTCTAGGATGTGATTGACTTAACAACTACACAGAATGTTAAAGAGTTTTAAGTCATGTTATTTTGTGGGTAAAGAAGGTACAATTATACATAGTTTAAATTTTGATTTAAAAAAAAGAATGCAAGTTGAAAATAATGAATATATTGAAATAATGATTTTTTTTTTTTACTAAATAAATGAGTCTACCATGTCTTCCTTATCATTCCCAAGAATTTTTTTTATTTTATAGGTTATGTTCAAAGTTTGATTAGGCGTGTTGTAAACAATGTCAACATTGTGATCAACAATCTCATATTAAAGTATGTGGAGGATGATATTGTTCTCTCAGTCAATATCACTTCTGCAGAATGCTATACAGTGGATGAGTTTTGGGATCGAGCATTTATGGACATCTCTGGTGAGTAGATTTTTTTGGTTTTACTTATCACTGTGGAGGCACTCTTAAATTCATGCAGAAATTTGTAAGTCTCATAAAATGGCTCTTTTTATCAGAAGTAAGACAATTTCTGCCTGTTTTGATTTCTACTCATTTTTTTTTCTTGTCCTTACCTTAATTCTGATGAGCCAACTGTAATAATATAGATTGATTCTTACTGCATCCTTGTATGATCACGGATAATAATGTGCTACTGCTCATACATACATGCATCATACGAGATGGTTTGTAGTCCTCTGCTCACACTTGCCATCCTGTGATGGTATTTGAATTTGTGCTTGCTGCTGGCAGTGAGTGCTTAGGCAATTTTTGTGAATGAGCAGTAGCACATTAAGGCATTCCATTGCACTTGTTGGTGATGATCTTAAAACTCTAGACAGGCTGGCAAGAGAGGCAGTAAAATGTGCTGCACTGTAGTGAGCACAGCTTACCAGTTGCAACATATGATCCTTTTCACTTCACATGTTCAGGGGAAAAAAGCCCCCAACTTCTGACTCTTTATCTTGGTCTTCAGTATTTGAATGTTTCAGTCCTTGAATTGTCAACATTCTCCTCTAAGTCTCGGTGTTCTTACTGGCATTGGGTAGAGGTGGAACTGGGGCACAGTAACTGTGCTAAGATCACACAGATTTCAGGTAGAGTGAGGAATTCAATTACTGTTTTCCTGAACCTATTTTTTTGTTCTGGCTAAAATAATTACGAACTAATATGACAAAATCACAAAATGTATTTCCTGTAAAGATCCCTATAATAGTGCTTGTTTCTTTTGGAGGGTTCAAAAGAAAACTTTGGGGGATAATATGCAAAATTATTTCTGGGAAAACAATGAGAATGGTATTTATTGTATGCTTCTGCATGAAACAGTACTCTTCTTTTATAAAAAGAGCTAAAGTACAGCAAACGGGGTGAAAATTTTAATTGGGTGTACCTAATTTGTCCTCACTTCCTGTGCATTCAGCAGAAAAAGTCTGACACAGGAAATGCTTCTCTTTTGTTACATAAGCAAGTACTTTGCTGCTGATTTAAATATCAATACCAAAAAGCTATCTTGTGTTGCTTTCTTATAGTTAAGAATCTATATGCATGACTTACTTTTCTTATGCAATACATTTGTTTAACCTGTACTCTTCTTTTAAAAGCCACTGATCTGGTACTGAGGAAGGTGATCAACTTTTCTGACTGCACAGTATGTCTTGATAAGAGAAATGCTAGTGGTAAAATTGAATTTTACCAGGAACCTCTGCTGTACAAATGTTCCTTCAGGACTCGTCTGCATTTTACTTATGATAACCTCAACTCCAAAATGCCATCAATTATTAAAGTAGGTATCCAAAATAATTTTTTTTTGCTACTCACTTGTGAAGTTTTGAGGTTTTTCAAAATATCCTTTAAAATTTTAAGTAAGATGAAAGTCTTATGCTGTTGTGTTTAGCGAAAGGAATTTTTCAATTGTGTTTTGATCATGTGATGCAATTAGTTTATGTACAGAAACAGCACGTAATTAAAGAAGTTATGCTCTCTAATATTTTCATAAACAGCACATAATTAAGGAAGTTGTGCTCTCTAATATTTTCATATTTTCCTGGAGTTTAAACAAAACCCATAATTGTAAGGGGGAAAAGAAAGTCTGCAGATAATCTGTTAAAAAAACCCCAGTAGTATGCTTTAGGGTGTCTGCAGTAAGTTGCAAAGGATTTTTTTGCCTTAAGTTATTGTTTCAAATGTAGCTCCAACTCTCATGAATAACAAGAGACTTCAGTGTATTAACACTCTGCAGTGAACCACGTGAGATGGATTAGCAAGCCAAACTCAGCTCCTAGTGACCAGGGGTGCAATATTATTCACAGACATCTGATACTAGGTGACATCTTTACATTTTGCAGTGCAGAAACAAAGTATTGAGTTGGTGGAGAGATTAAACTACCTTACACTGTTTTTTCTGCTCTGAGTTGTCATACATGTAAGGTTTGTCTTTCCTCCTCCCTACTCTCAAAGAAACCAGGGGTGCCCATCTAATCAGCTGAGAGGTTTTTTTAAATTAATATGCAGACAATGTTAATAAAAAATAATCTCCACGTGTATGCATTGCAAAATGGTAAATGTTGAGGTAAGTTTTGATGGGTATTTCTCAAGGATATAATAAGAAGTGTCACTCAGTTCATTATATGATTCAGGAAGTCCTAGGCTGCTGTGAACTTGAGGCGGTGAGTTCAACATGTCCAGTTTGTCAAGTGCCCTCTATGCCTTTGGTTACTTTACTGTGTGGGAACTGTACGCATTTGGTTATTTCGACAAATTTCAAGATTTGTGGATGTGGTAATGACCATATGAGGATTTATCCAGCTAAGAATAGTCACAAAATGCTGCACACAAATGCCTGGTGGTATGCACGTTTGCAGAAGCTTCTTTTTCATGTGTGGATCTTGATTTATGCCAAGACTGATTCCTCATGCTAGTAAGAAAAGCTTTCTCTCCCCCTTTTTTGTTCAGAATAGGTAGCAATTTTGAAAGTTTACCTATTTTGAGTTTTATAAACAAGGAGCTGTGTATTCAATGATACTAGGACTTTTAACAGTGTACCTTAACTTCACAATGCATATGAACTCCAATAATAATAAGGATTCTTCTTATGACTGTCTATAGCTTATCAGTTACAGGCTTAGGTTCTGTGGTGACAGTATGATTGCTGCGTATAGACAGTAAATCTTAATGTTAAAAAGCCTTATTCTTAAATAGCCAAATAGTTCTGTTAATTTTGGAGAAGTAATCTGTACTGAGCTCATCCTATATGCTAAGTTTGGAGAGCAAAATTTGTGGCCAAATTACAAGTCTCTGACAGCACACTTCAATGTAAATGCTGACAGTCTTCCATATATTTTAAAATTATATAGTTATAAAAAATGATGATTGTTATTTTATTGCTTACAATTTTTAGTGGATACTGGACTGAAATAAAACTCATACTAAAATGCACTATGATGGACTATAAACTTTCCTGGTCATCTTTGTTGGCCATTTATTGCCTCTGCCCTATTTTAAGGCACGTTAGTTTGTTCCAAGATGTTTTAACTTTTTTTTTTAATTTATACTTTGATTTTGGTTTTGGTTATGTTGCACATAGTTTACTTAGTGGAGTTGAAAATGTCTAATGTTAGACAGTAATTTTGTTACAATGATTTTATTTAATGAAAGGTAGCTTTCTTATCGTGTTTGGCTTTGTCTTTATGGAATGAGCTCATACGCAAAATATTTTGGAGTATTTAGCTGTTTTACAGCTAGAATTTTTAAAGAAGGATAAGTTTTCACCCCAATAATTACAGTCTTTGCAAAGCTTTTTTTCATTTAGTGAAAAGTATGTTAACTACATGTTTGAAATGGAATATTCAGGAGAGCCAGTTTTCTGCACTTCAGTTGGAATTAATTCTTCCCCTCATTACTTGGCCACTTGGAACAACGTTTGGAGTGGGAAAGAATCAAAATGAAGAACCTTGTATATTAAAAACAGTGTATCTAGAGTTTCTTTGGCATGCAGAGACTTTAAAGAAACTCTAAAATGGAAATGCTCTTACATCACATATGTGAGAAATTTCGTCAGCATCAACTTTAAAAAACAAATACATAAGTGTTTCTGTATGTGTAAACATGTTACACTTGACTTTTCAACTGAACATCTCTTGTGTGACAACCCAAAGAGTGAATGTTTTTGGTAGTCATTGTTTGCAGCCCTTTGCCTTTTGTTGTATTGCAGATCTTGTTTTTGGAAATAGAATGCCCATAGCAAATGAATATGGAGTTGTATGGTTTAAAAGTGGGCTTTAGTGATGACAGAGCTTTGTTATTATTTGCTTTTGTTCTCTTTTCATATTATAGATTCACACATTAGTTGAAAGTTTGAAACTTTCAATCTCTGATCAGCAGCTTCCTATGTTTATACGTATAATGCAACTTGGGATTGCTCTTTATTATGGAGAAATAGGCAACTTCAAAGATGGGGAAAGTGAAGATTTGGTTTGCCACACAAAAGATATTTTGGGAAATATCACAGGTAAATACAGCTTTTAATTTGTAAGAAGAAATGTTAAATGTTTCTTTGCTTTTTGTGAATGTAAATATCCAAGTCTAGTTCTTGCCAAGTATCTCGTAGGTCTGCAGTATGCTAGAGGCAGTTTGTTGTGCTGGGTAAGTATGCAGTGCTTTAATGTCTTTGATGTTATGTTCTATAAAGATTTCTGATGGTCTTAACTAAACTGAGGTTAAATATGGTCTAAGAAGACCATTTTAGGAGTTGTGACACAGTAGGGTACTTTGGATTTATCTGTCAGTATACCATGCAAACAAGGCACCTCTTCATAAGCAAGTTTGAAACTGGCAGCAGCCACATTTGAGCTAAATAAGAGAAAAGCTGAAGTGTGCTTTTTAATTTCTTTGAAAATGGTCATTCAGAATAGATGTATCAGAACTTCTGTTCTAAGCAGCAAAGTATTACTTTACACTATGTTTCCCATATTTCTATCCTTTTACACTGTCTGGTCTCAACTGCTTTTTATTTTCATATAACATGTATTCCCTCTTCTACATGATCTTTCATGGTAACTTGCTGCAACACGATCTTTTCAGGAGCATTGCACCGATGAGGGATGAATTTTCTTTACCTTTGTGATTGCTTCTCATCTGCTGCTTCCCAGGCACATGGGGTGACTCCTGGGGTGATTCTGTGCAGGGCCTGGAGTTGGACTCGATGATCTTTGTGGGTGCCTTCCAACTCAGCATATTCTGTGATTTTGTGAATTTATTTAGAGATTTGTATTTTAATTTTAATCTCCTCAAGACAGAAGTTTTGGTTATCTTTCCAAGATTGGATTTGGATCTGGGGGAATAGGAAGAGAGCTTTACCTCAGCACCCAAGAAGGTGATAATGTCTAGAAAATTCTTGGAATTTCATTTGAAGGTGACACAGCTCTCATAAGCTAGCCTTAAGTTTATAATATTACAGCAGTTTGAAGCTTTGTGTAAACTATTAAATTAATTGATTTTTTTCTGTTTAAGAAATACACCATTTTAATTTGTATTAGAAGACTATAATTTTTTTTTATTTTATTCTGTGTTGCTGTCATCTCTGGTTTCAGAGAAATAGATACATGATTGATAAATGAAAGGAGTGGAAATTTTTTTTCCAAAATACAGCCTTCACTGTTGGTTGGCACAGATAACTGTTTCACTCTTATGTCAGATGTAGAATTCTCTGTCATGTTACTGCTATGTGGAACTGAGCAAACAAATAAGATATCTGTAAATAGTTCTCTCTTGTTTTCTCTAAAGCTTGGTTTTCTGCACTAGAAACTCTGCGTTGCAAGAAACGAGGAGTTCATTACACAAGACTTGTGATTAGAAGTAGTTAATATTCTGGAAATATTGGCTTAATATTCTGCTGAGACTTAAAAAGCATACAGGTTTTAGAAAAATCATTAGTGTGTGTTTTAATAACTTCTTGCATCTAACCAATGTTTTGTACTATTTACAGGAGAAAGTGTGAAGGAGTTTTCTCTGAAGCACTGCTTTCAGACAGAGAGTTGTCTTCGTATCATGAATATCTTTCTTTTGTTAGCATGAAATTTCCCCCAAATTTGGCTAAATATTCATGCCATAGAGAATTACAATGTGTTTAGAATTGCTTGAATTTCGTACCTGCATTCCTGGAGTCAGTAAGGCAACTAGGGCCGTGTGAATACAGGAAAGATGCAGGAAGAATAGAAAAATCATATGAGTCAATATGAGAATAGCTGGGATGGGTAAGCAATGAGTTTCAGATGAAAAGATTTAAGGATTAGAGACAGAGTAACTGGGTAATGAGAAAATTGGAATGAAGCTTTAACTGTGGAAGAGGACAGAAGTCAGTAGAGCCAAGCGGGTTTTACTTGGCTTCTTTTGGTTAAGGTGTGAAATGAGTGGTGAAACAAATATAGTTTAAGCGAAGATTAATGTTAAAAGGCATCTGCCTACAAGTATTCAGTCTCTTTTGCATCTAGAATTAAATTTGAGATTCTTAAATCCAAACATGTGTAAAATCTTTGGTAGTCCATCTCATCATCCTTATTTTTAGTGTATGTCTTCAGGAAGGTTGAATTGCAATTGCTGTTGGTCAATCCCATTTGCATTCTTTTGAACAACTGTGAATATTACTTTCTAGCTTTTCATAAAATAGCTATCTAAAAAAGAAATAATATACTGTAACTTCACACTGTTGTGCACAAGATTTTTCAGAAGGGTCAGTGATTAGAGTAAGATTGCAAAAGAAGAGATCTTTAATTTCCTACGCGATTTTTGTTCAACTATGCTGTGCTCTAACATTATCATTGTACTTGATTATATGAGCATATGTATTTGACAGAACTATCTCCTTCAGAGCACAAGACAGATGGCACTTGTTGGATGGCCAAGCCAGAGATGTAGAAGCAGTTCTAGAAGCCCATTTCTATCTTTACTGCCAAATATTTTGCTACACAGAGGCTAAAATGGTCACTCCAGTTATGCTTGTTTCCAGTGTCTTAGTTGGCAGTTTGCAGTACCTTCTTTGGTTTATAGCAGGCAAATTCTCAATGAGGAAATGGACTTTAATGTCTGTGTTATTTAGTGATACAAGAAATAATACATCTACAGCTCTGTCCTTGAAGTATGTACTAAGTTTCGCTCATGCAGTTTCATGGCTGATTGAATGAGATGAAAATTCATGCTGTTGCCAGCAGATAGTGATGCAGTCCTTCCTTCTTCCTCTAGTGCCAGCACTTGTATTCATGTAGCCACAGGCTAAGCTGGATCACCTGTGCCTGGCTGAAAACTAATACAGACAGAGATATAAATAAATAAATAAATACCGAGAGAGTAATTTTCTACTCGGTTGACTCCAGATTTATGTTGAGAGATACCAGTTCCCAGACTCTTATTGCAGCTAAATGTCTCAAATACTTCAAAAGAAAGTAAATTTCTGAAGATCAAACTTGATTTGAACATGCAAACAGTGAGATGCAATTGAATATATATAATATGTGTATATATGAAATGTAATATATATAAAATGTATTTGTTAACTGGAATCACTGCCCTGCGTTATGGATCAGGATTGTTCCAATGTGAACTTGCTATGGATGGCTAGAAAGAGTGGCTGTAGAACCGTGAGGCAGAGTAACATTTTGTCCTGTAGCAAACTCATGTATGTAAAACAGGGTTTTGTCATTATGTTTCACTATCCTATATGTTTGCAGGTGATGAAGTGGTTAATGTAGTTAATTCAAAGCAAAGAGATTTTGTTTCCCAAGTACATATTATCCTTCATATATTCCTTGTTATAAAGGAATTTACATTGTATTTATGTTTGAAGTGTTTAGAGGATGTTGTGTGTTGCTTATGAGGCTTATAGGCATTTCTTCTGAAGTTCGGTGATTATATAGTGGCTACAGTAGTTTTAATTTAGTGATAGAAAATAGATATATCTTCCTCTTCAATTTTCTGTCTCACAGTACATAGATAGAGGAGCTGGGCTAAAATGGTGCTTATTTTAATGGTTTCCAAAATATTAAAAAATATAATCCAGACTATTACTTGGCATATTTTACTGTTGTCTCTGTGTACTGCAGAAAGGAGTATGCTAAACGATGGCTGAATTTTATGGCCATGTAGACCAAATGTTATGCATGATGCAGGTTCTACACCTCCGCCTTTTTTTCAGTTTTTGCCACACCTTCCACCATTTCTTTTGTGCTTGCCAACAGCAGTCTGTGCTAACTACTTGAATCATGCACCTTATCAGCTTTTTTCCTTCTATAGCTGACAGTTTTTCCTCTTGGCTTTTTCCAAGATTTTACATGCACCTCTTCTGTATTTGCTGTGTTTTGAGATTTACGTTTGGATTGAAATCTGATCCCTGACACTTGTGTGAAGAGAGCAGAAAGGAAACTTGCATTGCCTTTGTGGGAGGAGGTGTCTTTGCCTCTTAAGCATGTGCAGAGAATTCTCATGAGTGGTTTTTTTTACTCTTTCTTCCATTATGCAAGTATAAATAGAGTAAGAGGCTAAAGACTAATTAGACTAAAAAGGTCTAAAACTTATAAGAATGGGATCTCTGAGTTTAAAAATAGGAAAACAGAAATGGAATATGCCTATTTCTGTTCTCAGTTAAATGATTCATTAAACATATCCTTCACCTACAGGAACAGTACTGCATCCTGTACTGCCTATAGTAATTCTGAAGTATTTAATAGCCCTCATGAGTCCCATAAGAGTGGTGATGAAACCAGATATAAGCTATTTGTGCTCTTTGTATATGCAGTTTTACCTACCTGTTTGGATAATGAGTCTTAGACTTGAATCTTTGGGGAAATTCTTGTTTTGCTCTGTGTGCTATCTCTAATAATTTTCATAGAGACCAACATTTTGACTCTGGCTCACAGATAGATACCAACTTTTTTGAGCGTAGATAAATTTGTATCTTTGAGTATTTGAAAAACTTAGTTTTAAACAAAGGAGGACTGCAACCTTAAGTTTTGTATCTGTGTTGTATTTACATTTTTTGCATTAGACTGTTGCAGCTGAAGTACTTTTAAATTTCGTTTTAAAATTGGTGACTACAAGATCATAATATATCATTATTTAGTAGGGTTTAATTTTGCAGCTTTAGAAGGTTTTTAATGGAAGAAACCTTGAAAGCTTGTGATATAGATGGCAAATTCTGGTCTCACTGAAGATATGTGATACTAGAACTATGGCAAAGACCCTTAATATTTTTGGAGGAAAATGTTAATGAGTCAAAGAAGTGTTTGAAAACTCATATTCAGTGATTTGAAATTTCTACTGACTTTCTATGATTGTAAGCCAAGTACCAGTGAATGCTGTGTGGAATACTGTCCTAGATAAATTTCATATACCATAAATTTGAGTTTAATAAATAAATTCTCAAATATGGTTTATCTGAAATTTAACTGGGTTTTTGTTTTAAAAGGCACAGAAGATGAAGCAAGCTCAGTAATGCAATATCCTGCACAGTATGTTAGTCAAGATCCTTATTTACATCAAGATGATGACCAGCAACAAGGATGGGTTTCTTGGGCTTGGTCTTTTGTTCCTGCTATTGTGAGTTATGATGATGAAGAGAATGATTCTAGTGGAATTGATGATGGAACAGCAGAACAACAGAAGTCTCAGTCCCTCAAGGATCCTATTATTTCAGTTGGATTTTACTGTACCAAGGCAACAGTGACTTTTAAGGTAAATATTTCTCTGTGTTATAAAGCATTCATTTGAGTTGTTGAGGAAGTGCATGAAGATTTTCTGAGTGTTTGTACATTGTTTGATTCAAGACAAATATTGTTGGTGTTACGATGGGAGTATTGTATTAATGAATAACAAGAAATGTGAATGCTGAAAGTTCCTCTTCCATCATACTGGACTGATAATGGCAATGTGAGTCGGTTTTGTTATTTGAGCTAGAATTTGAGTGTGAACTTTATTATATTCAAAGGATACCACTTAATTTACTTAGATTAATATTTTTTGATGGGAGAAAAAGCCTAAAGGCTTTCTATAAATGTTTACTGCAGTATTCTGTCCATCTGATGTTTATACAAATAGGTATTTTTTAATAAAATTTTTTGTTTATAGTTTCATAGAGCTAGGATTTGAGGAATTTTTAGAGACTACCCTTTTTTTAGACTATTGTATGTGAAAATATGAATTTTACTTGATAATGTTGAATTAGTTTTCTATAGGTTGAAATTGCATTGAAGAAAAAAAAGATAAATAGCATATATAGTCTGAGCTATAAATTGTGTATGTCAAGAAGGATTTAAGTATTATCTCTAAACAAAGCTGAAAATTGTTGCTGGCCTTCTCTCTAATATTTTGTAAGCTTGCAGAAGGCAATATGGAGAGTCTGAATAAGATATTGAGATGTACTGAGAGAAATTAAAAATTAAGGTACTGAATTAGCAGAATACCTGTAACATTTGTCAAACTGTATGCAAGCAATTTTATGTGCATAACTACACAAAGTGGCTCTTGGCTTTACAATTAAGCATGTATTAAATCAAGGTCAGAACTTTGCCACAGAGTAATTTAGGATTATTTTTATGACTTCAAGCCTTTCAGATGAACTGCAATACTTTCATAACTCTCATACAAGAATTATGTGCCTGATTATATACCCAATGCCATCAGGAGCTCCCTGTCCCATTCTTGCCTGTTTGGCTTGACATCTGTGCACAAGAGTGTTTTATGGGGCTTCATGCCTAATTTAGCTGTTTTTGTTTGGTGGTGTAGAATGGCATTTAGCTGCTCAGCAACTGTCAGAAAGGGTAAGACAAGTGACTTTGGAAGCTGTAGACATTCTGTGGGGAGGTTGATGTTTTAAGCTTCAGCCTTCTGAAAAATTTGGTTGCAAAATTTGAGGATATCGACAGCATTCAAGCATTCAGTCATGTTCTTTTGTGTCAATCTGTTTCAGCCTTCATTAAAAGAGGCTAAAAATAAATGATAGAGTGTTTTTTCCCCCTCCATTTATTGTATCGCTGGGACACCACTTGAAACATGAACAAGCCATCAAAACTCAAATTTCTCATTTATCATGGCTCAGCATCTTCTTTTGCACTATGTCATACAGTAGTAATTTTATGCTCTTGTTCCTCATGCAAGAAAGCTCATTAAAAATAATATGAACTTCTTTTTTGAACATGTGTTTTGCTAGAGAGGGCTTTCCTAATGCTTCATTTGCAAGTTCACACATTTTATATTAGGAAGTGATTAGAAACTACTTAAAATGTAGCATTTTGCATTCTATAAATTTTAAATGTGATGTATGATGCTAATATGGTGACAGAAGGAAAACAGAATTCATTGTTCTGCTTGCATGCAAAGAATGTATGGAATTAATTTGTGGTTCATCTTTTGGTTAAAAAATGAGGTCAAGTTTCTGCATTAACATTTTGAATAGTTGATATCATTCCAGCTAAAAATCATGCCAAATTAAATGTACTGTTTTCTAATAATGGTGAAAACTATTCTTGTAATTTCTGAGTTCTTTTAATCAATTAATTGCTTTTCCTCTACAATAATTGCACACAGGTGAAGGGTGATCAGTGATTTTTTTCATCCAATTTTCTCGGACATTCGGGTTACAAAATTTTAAATTGAAACAGCATCCATGTGTATCCAGTCTTGAAAATAAAAGCGTGTTGATATTCTTAAATTAGAATTTGAAGTATTTAAACTGTTCAGCATAAAATAATTTGTGTGTTGTCATGCCAAACATAATATATTCAATATTGCATTCCTGTTTTCTTTTTTTCTTAGTTGTAGGTTATGTGCTTTTTAACCTGTGTGTGTTTTCCCGTTTTGAATTTTTTTATCAAAATCATGCAAGAAATACAAATGCGTGTTGCTCTCGATTGCATTGACATGAAACAAAAAGGAGTATGGTTGTAATTAAATTGTGTCTGTAATGTTACCATGATGTTTAATTATTTTCTGGGAAGAACGAATAAAGTATTAATGGATTTTTACAGCAGTTTATAAGCTCATTTGATATTAATAATGCAGCTGTGTATCTGTTCATCTTTTCACACAGTTTCTCTTTAGATAAGCAAACTAAAAATACTATAGTGGATTTTAAACATGCTGTTATAGCATATTTCCACCAGAAGTTGAATATGAGACATTCCAATATGGATAATGTGTTTCAGCTGTTTAATTGCACCTGTTTCCTGACAGTTAATATATATTTGCCCGTAGTTTACTTTGTCTTTATCAGTTCTGTGTATTAATGACAGTACTGCTGTTTAGTAATAATATTGACTTTTATAAGGTGTTTATCCTATTGTTCTGTAGCTCACTGAAATGCAAGCTGAAAGTAGTTATTACAGCCCTCAGAAAGTAAAATCCAAAGAAGTTATATGCTGGGAACAAGAAGGAACAACAGTTGAGGTAATTTTTCATTGACAGGGCTTTTTTGATACATTATAAGTAATATACCAAATAGTTTCCAATAAAATATTTTTTCATTATTGCACTGCTGATTTTTCATATTCCATCATACTGGATGTGTTTATTGTAATAATCATGTAGATATTAACCCTCTAGACTTTGGTGCTGTAGTGGTTCAACACTGTAGTAATCCCTTCCTTTCAAGTGCCCTGTATGATTGGTATTTATTAAAACTCTAAATATATAAGCTAAGCATATTTTGCTTTGTTTTTGTCCATCTTCTCTATTTCTTGTGGATTAGAAGGCTTAGTATTTATGGCATTTATTTCTTTTCCTCACTAGGTCCTTATGAAAGGTGAACTTTTTTTTGATTGCCAAATTGGTTTTGTCGGTTGCCAAGCTATGTGCCTTAAAGGTATTATGGGAATTAAAGATTTCGAAGAGAATATGAATAGGAGTGATGAAGTGAGTATGTTGAAATATCAGCTGATTTGCTGAAAAAGCAATTCTGTTATTCTTTATTAAAATATTTCATAGTAAAAATTGAAAAGACTGCTGTTACCAATTGTGATGTTTGGATGTTACTGTCATATAGAACTCAATGTCCATTCCTTAGAGTTGAAAAGAGAAATATCTCAGACTGAGAAGAGGCAGAACATAAGACTTTATTTTTTCTTTTTGGATGATAACCCATTGTTGCCTTTGTCGGCATACTTTGATTTTGTATAACAAATTAAAATACGTTTGAAAATCTTTGAAGGTACTTAAATCAATGGAAGATTGGAAGGGAAAAAATGTGAACACTGCATGCTGAAGATAATAGAAATGTGGTGCAAATACTGAATGAGTGTCTTACCTCGCTTCTCAGTAAGATTGAGAGCAGTATTACGTGAAGGAGCGAGAGAGACAGTATTAATTTTTGTATTTTAAGAAGATGCATATCTTCAATTGCTTAACACAAAATCAAGTATCCTTATGAACTACTTCAAAAATATTTAATGAAGTATTGCATGAAATTCTAAATTCAATAATGATGATTTTTAGTTGAACTGTAGGTAGAATAGTGCCCTAAAGTATTAGGGAGAACAGCAACTATTGTCTATGTTTAAATTAAAACAAATAATGCAGCCAAGAAGAGACCTGTTGACTTCATGTTAGTGCCCTGTGAAGTCTTGGAAAGTATTTTAAAGAGAAAAATTAAGAATATGAAAGAAAATACCAAGTGCCTGTATTTATGTCAAGTATCTCCTAATCTGGGAAATCATATACTGTCCTATGATAGGTATGATGGGGCAGCTTCTTATCTTTCCCCTGTGAGAGCATCACAGGTGGGCATCCATCTCAGGTGTTTCTGTATGCAGTACAGAAAACAAGAAAATACCCTTACACAGCTGCTGAGTGTGACATTGTTGGGATTTTAGGGATGCAGTGGGACACACTGCATGACTGGTGTGCTGCAATGGATACATACAGGCTTTTCCAGGAAGAAGGGGTGGGGAAGCAAGGGTGAGCTAGCTGTAAAAGTGCTATGCTGGCCTTGTTAAGGACAAGGGAGATGTGGTTGGGGATGTGAGGGTGGACAGCCACTTGGTCTGTGGAAACTGACATTGTCAGGTATAAAAGCGTGAGAGAATTGATTTTTTTTAGACTGAGGTGGGTGGGTAAGCAAGAGAATTTCACAGAAACACGGAATATTCTGAGTTGAAATGGACCCAGAAAGAACATCAAGTCTAGCTCTTAAGTGAATAGCCCATACAGGGATTGAACCTACAACTGTGGCATTATTAGCACCATGCTCTGACTAACTGAGCTAATTTCCTTTAGGTTAGTTGATAAGGGACATTTTGAGTTTTATTCTTACCCATTTTTCTGCCACTCTCTAGTCTAATCCATGCTTTATGACAGTGGTGGTGATATTACTTGCCTGTCATCTGTGTACTGCTGTGGTTGTGGGATTGTGCCTTTCATTAAGGTTCTGGCTCTGCCTATGATCGAGAATAGATAGTTGGAAAAAATAAGTCTCCTAAATAACTTACTTGGATTAATAACTCTTGTTAGGAAAGTTGTATTGATTTCAGAAGAATAGAAGTCTGGGAGAAGGCATGTTAAAATCTAGATGACTAAAGAATGATAATGTAGCAGTGAGGTCATACATGGAAAAATCGGATTGTCTTGAAGGGGATGGATACAGCATCTGAAAGGATTGGCCAACCAGAAATGGAGTATGCAGTGACAAGTTTGTGTGTACTGAAGAGGATGGGGCAGGATTTGTAGCAATGATGATCTGAGGTTATATTTGCTGTTAAAATGCAACTAGTATGTTCTCTGTTGTGAGTTGTAGAATATTCATTAGCTCAGGCCATTTTTATTGATTTGAAAATGGGGAAGGAGTGGACAGGAGCTTGTGTTATACAAATAATTTCATTGTTGTATCTTCATTCATCATGAAATAGGGTCTTGAGGGATGCTACTCTTTGTGTGTTATTTGTGTGTTGTGACAGAATTGAAACTGCTCTATTAACTTGACTGTATATTTTTTTTCCTCTCCTGCCTCACTTTCTACTGCCTCATGAAGGAGGCATGCTTCTTTAATTGTGGAGAAAATTTGAGCGTGAAAGGAATGACATACCTTACCAATTCACTGTTTGATTATAGAAGTCCAGAAAATAATAGTATTCGTGCAGAATTCATATTGGATGCAGCTCATCATAAGGTCAGAGAATTACATTTTTCTTACCAAAAAAATTTCCAGTGCTCTGTAGTGGATTTCTTGTAATTATTTAGATCTGTGTAGTGTTAGAGGACTGAATTCTCTTTACTTTTCCACATTTAACTGAGTCTTACTTTGTAGCTGGCCAAAAAAAAAAAGTAAATCTGTTTGTGTTAAAAAAAAAAAAAGACACCCACAAAAACCAAGCCAAAGAAAGAGTCAAACTGAAAAAACATGTCCAGAAGAAACCTCAAACTCCCCTCCTGCCCCAAAAACTGAATTAATGTCATAGTTTCCAAAAGTGGTAACCACAGAACATTTTAAGAGGAAAAGAGACATATGAGAGAATATTACCAAAAAGTCAAGCTTTACCAACACATATTTTAAACCCAAACAGTAAGTAGTCTATGGTCTTCAAACTAAGAAGTGCTGTCAGATTTGGACAGTGTTAATTTTATTGTTTGGGTCCTATATTTGTCTACTTAGAGAAAATTTTGCTAATTCTGCCTTTTGTGGAGACAAATTTTCAGTCACCTCTAGTCTCTGTTGTTGTAAATTGTGCAGTAAAACTTTATTCCCTGGTTGTCTGCAATTATTAAAGACTGGTTGCAATGACCAAGGTGGTCCTTTCCAGGTGTGTTCATAGGTGGAGGTCTGTGTTGTTTATTGTACAGATAAGCCATTTACAATTTGGAATGTATCTAATTTCCTTTTAATTTAAATTTTACTATTTTCACCTTTTTAGTACTATTGATGAAGTGTAACCCTGAAGAATCACATGAAAAAATGAAATCAATAAAATCACAAGTACTTAAATTCAGACTTTTCCTATAGTGTGTTTTAGTTTTAAGCTTTACTCTGCGTTTGGTCTGTCTTCAATGCTTTTACGATTTGCCTATTTTTTTGGCAAGAGAGGAAGCAAATTTGCTGTGTAATGTGTTGTATTATGTATAAATCCCAATGTTGGCATCAAGTCTTGATAAGTTTCCTGCTGTTGAAAGATAAAACCATAATATTCCTTGAATAACACTGCCAAATTGAATGAGCTGAGGTTTTCAGTGTATTTAATTAGGTTGATGCGTTGCATGTAAGAGGTCAAATGAAGAATATTTACTTCATCAAAGGTACTAATTGACTAGATGTTATTGATGAATTGGTCAGCATGTCCACAGGAATTATGGATGTGCATTTGTGTGGCCTCAAATGGAAGTTACATTACCTATCAGAAAGGTGAATTCTTTGGGATGACCTCTGTCCTTTGCTTTGATAAGCCTTTCCCTGTGTTGATGCACAAATCCAAACATGAATATATCTCTCTAATACCAGTCTATCAGTTGGTAGTCTCAAGATGCTTTCCTTATACAACATTTTCTTTGTTTGCTTTGCTTTGTTGGTAGGAGACGTACACAGAGATAGCTGGAATGCAGAGGTTTGGGGCTTTCTACATGGATTACTTGTACACAATGGAAAGCACCAGTGGCAAAGGTACATTTTTTCTCTTTGTTTACCCTGATAAATAATAGAAACAAAGACTTTTAATGCCCAGATGGTCCTTGACCAGCTGTCCTCTAACTTACCTCAGATTTACCATCGGGGTGATCATTAAAATGCTTTCATCTTCATTGATGTCTTTCAGAGGCTAGTTGTTTTGGTTAGCTGTCGATTGTTGGTATTCTTCCTTTTTTATTTTTCTTTTCCTGCGTAAGTAATCATAATGATATTTTTTATAGCCAGTTACTAAATTGAAAGTAATTCTTTTGTAGCAGTGGTGTTCATAAGGTATGATGTCTTTTGGTTTTTCTAAGTTATTATTAACTTTGCATGTAAAAAAATATCTTTTGAGAAACCCTGGTTGAAGAATGAGATTGATTATATACTTAGCACAGAAGATGAAAAGAACTATTGTTTTTCTTCTATGAAGAAAAATTCAAGGATGCGATATAGTGTTAAGAGTTGTCTTTAAATATACGTATCTAAACAATTTGATGAGCAAATGTTAGCCTAAACTATGTGCACATAGATATTGGCCAATTCTAAATAATTTTTGAGATTCCTATCAATTCTTTTCTAAGTCTGAGAAGTGTGTTTAATGCAGTAAGTATATCTACTTTTGTAGTGTAACAAAAGCTGGGACAAAGGAGTTAATCTATCAGCAAGTAATATGTTTATATTTTTAAACATATATTCTTATCATTAATTGTGATATAATTTTCCCCTCACTCCTCAGAAGGCTGTCATCTACAGCTGCTGCTCTGCAGTTTTATTGTCAAATTAATAATGCCTTCTTCCCCATCTGTGTATGTATTATTGTGAATACTATTTCTCTGGATATCTGTTGGGAACTTCTTGCTATTTTGTGACTGAACATTTATCTATCCTTGCTTCGTAGTCCAACTCTTTTGGACTGGTTTTTGTTTTTTTATGTTTCTGTCTCTATGTAAGAGAAATCACAACTCCTAACGTTCGGTTGTGTTTTCTTGACTTGGTGTGCATTAAGTCTAAAAGTAGTAGGAAGGAACCTTCCAGTTCCTGAGAGGATGGATCATGAAAAACTTTGAAAAATAAGTAAATGATGCTGTTGCCTTCAGCAGTAGAGGCGTACACCAGGAAATTTAACAGTTCTTTCCTTACTGAGGCTTTCCTCTGTACCATGAGAGTGGAGTGAAGCTCTGAAAATGTACAATTAAACTTCTACTGCGGACATCTTCTGGTTTTAATAACGATATAATGTTTAATTGCACATTGAACTCCTATGTAGAGAAGTTGAAAACCTCGGGTAAGCCTTATCTCCTCTTTGAATCTTAGTATAGAAATTTAAATATGCACAGACTATGTGCCTTATGAAGAAAAATTGATTTTGTGGAGTATTGTGTCTTGTTTCTCTGAATGCACAAGGAGTGTTATGATCATATCTCTTCCTGACTTTTAACTAACCCTTTTCAGAATTTACTGAACTCGGAAGCACTTTTTTCTTTTCCTCAGTGCCAGGCTACTCATATTTTCTGACTACATTTTTCCCTCCTTAGCTTTTCTTCCAGAATGCTTTCTCAGAGCCTTGGCTTCTATTTTCTCCAACAGGCACCAGGAAAGCATCTCACAAAATGTAGCTTGGCTTCCTATCAAGTCTTACTGTGTGCTTTTATTTCAGTATTACTCCTTTAGTTTCAGCAACCTGGCTACGTAAAAGAATGGAATAATTAATTTTTAAATTGTTTAAATGGTTGTTGTTTCTTTAGGGCCAAGAACTTAAAATCTTAAATTTTCAAATAGTTTTGTTCCTCAGAAAAGCAGATGTGATGCTTTCTGCTAGTAATTTTCTAGCTAATTTTTCATATTGTGAGTTAAATGCATAGTTGTTAAATAGAATATAAATGAATAGGTGTGAAATATTTATTTAAGATGAAGGTATAAAGACGTTAAGATTTTGAAAACAATATAAATCTGATGTATTTTTAATGTGTTGTTTACATGAAAGTTTGCATTTTACTGTTTCTTACTTTGGTGTAACTGTTTTTAGTTACAATTAGTGCACACCACGTACCACAAAGAAACTAACACAACTAAAGTCATAGGAGGCAGTTACTGTGATTGTAAGATTTTTATCTGTCAAGGCAATTTTGGTTTGACACATTCTTTGCACCTTTAACCTTTCCTGAAGCATAGGATTACTGATTAAACCACAAGTGCCTCCTGGATAACATTAACCCTTAGGAATTTCATCTGTCACTTACAGAAGTGCATTAATCAATTTCAGTATTTTGAATGAAAGCAAGGTAGTCATGCACAGTAGTCTTATTTTGAAATTCTGTCTGTTTTCCCCTTCCTTTATTTTCCTGGCTTTTGCTTCGTATTTCAGTGCAGAACAATTTACCTGAAACATTACATAGCCTATCAGTTCCCTGGTCACTGATTTGCACGACCTACAGACCTAGCAGGGCATGCTGTTGAAGTTACCTTTTGTTTGTAACGTGTACCTCTCTGCTTTGCTGGCAAGTTTATGATGCAGCACTCATTTTGATATTTTTTGTCGGTTAGAATTAGACATATGATTTCCAGAGAGCGTGAAACTTCAGTGGTTGAAAATTGGGGTTTTTTTATGTATCCATGAAGTTTCAAGTCACCTGTGATCACCTGCTTCTGTAGAACCAATAGATTTTGTGTTCCATTCTCTTTGCACTTAATTGGAATTAAATGGAGCTGTTCCAGAAAGTGCTTTGTATAAATTCTGTCACTTAGATATCTTGTTCATATGCATTCAATATATACAAGCAAGTCTGGTTTTTCTTCTTTGAAAAAGTAGGCTGTTACTGCTTCTGGCTTTATTATTTTTGGACTTACTATTTTTTATGTGATGTTACAGTTTTTTACACTGTTTGGTAGTATTCATCTGAACTGAATACCGTGTAGAATTGGAAGGATAAAACTTACGTATGTTAACTGCCTATAAAATAATTGCAGAAGTCTGTATGCTGGGTTTTAAAAAACTCTTTCTCAGGATGTATTCGAAAGGTTGTAACTCAGTTCCAGCTGAAGATTTCAATAGGTTTTATAAGGTAGTGTCCTTCTGTCCTTTTGTCTTTCTTTTATTGTTCTTCTTCTTCTCAGAAAAATGACAAACCAAGGGAAGCAGAGGCTATAAATGCTCTCCCCGTCAACTTCTGTTGGGCTTTTAAGGATAAAGTTAATTCTTCAGCTGAGTGTATAAGCCTCTAAAGACCTGCAGAGCATTAGGCCAGCTGTGCATCAAATTTGGCATAGTCTCAGTTTATTTGAGGACCTTTTTTCTCACCAGTGCTTAGAAGCAACAATGTTTTATGGAGTATGATTTAAACATAAGGGAAATAAACCCCTATCCTTGCTTCCTTTTCCACCAAGCTCAACTTCCCTCAGTATAAAGGGTGTTTTGAATGAGTGCAGTGAAAAGAGTCCAGTAAAGGAGAGAGACAAAAGGGTAAATGACTGGGTTCCTCTTGGGCAGCCAGAAATCATGGAATTGTTAAGATTGGAAAAGAACCTCTAAGTCATTGAGTCCAACCGTTAATCCAGCACTGCCATGTTTACCACTAAACTGTGTCCCCAAGTGCCAATGTATATTTTTGAACACTTCCAGGGATAGTGGTTACAATGCTTCCCTTGACAGCTTGTGCCAATGCCTGTAGCCAATTTCAGTGAAGAAATTTTTCCCAATATCCAATCTAAACCGCCCCTGATACAACTTGAGGCCTCCCATCCTGTAACTTCTTATTTGGAAGAAGAGACTGACCTTCTGCCCCTGCTACACCCTCCTTCCAGGTAGATGCAGTGAGCAATAATGTCTTTCCTGAGCTCCTTTGCTCCAGGTTAAACAACCCCAGCACCCTCAGTTGCTCCTCATAAGTGTTGTGCTCCAGGCCCTTCACCAGCTCCGTTGCCCTTCTGTAGTCTTAGAATCTGTTTAATCTTGATGTTTATTTTGTCAGACTGTTCATTTATGTAATGGTCAGCAAGACGTTTAATGTTTAGTGCTTGTGTCAAAGCAATGAAGACACTTTTGAAGTGATCTATTAGGAAAAGAAATCAGAGTGAAGTTCTGCAAACTAAGTATGTTAGAGGGGTAGGGGTATATTTTTACAAGTCATATGTGACAGGAAAACTTGAGCTTCTAAAATCTGCATGATTTAATTGAAGAATTTCCATGAAGTAAGTTTAGAGAAATAGTCATGCTGTTTGGTAGCTGATGAGTAGCCTGTGTACAGTGAATGTGTTATTTTGGTCTACCTTATTACCCTACTTTACTAAACTACTCATTTATCTCTGTTGGCTCTTAAAAAAAACAGTCTGAGACATAATGATATAAGAAATTTTCTTTCTTGCTGCCTGTACACCAGTGAATGGTGGTAAATGTGGATGGAAGGAATGGTTTATCTTAGTTGGCAGTCTGGTTCTTCTAACCTTGTCCAGGCAGCTAGCCTTTCAAGGGCCCAGATCAGTCATGTCCCTTTGCAGCACACCTTTTCCTTGATTATTGAGGATGGATATCTTTGTGACAAGCTGTAGAAAGTTTTGAACACCACGGCTCTCACTGACATGTGGGGTTAAGCTGCCATAGTAGTTTAGACACCTCCAAAGAGTCCCAAATTTGAGAAATACGAAGTTCATGGAAGAGTTCGTAAGTTGTACTGTGCTTGGAGGCAAGGCAGAAATTTGCCCTGTTTGCTCTGCATTTACCAGGAATAATTTTGTTAAAACCCATTAAACCAGTCATTGTATATTTGTGTGTTATATTTGCATTGTTATATTTTTCTGTATATTTATAAGTCTTTGATCACAGAATTTGAAAGTAGCTGATAAAAATGTTATGTCCAATTGTTTTGTGTAACTTTTTATAAAACTTCTTGTAGTTTCTGGGAATCAACAAGACCTTTCTTCAGTAAAGAGTGAAGATTTTGGAAATGTTCAGGAGATGTCAACAAAAAGCCTCATTGTGGGTCCACTCAATCTTCGACTGGATAGCAGCGCAGTACACCGGATAATGAAAATGATAGTTTGTGCTCTGGAACATGAGTATGAACCATACAGCAAAATTAAGCCAGGTTTGCTCCTATTGCATATACACAAATATACTGAATTAAACCAGACTCCATTTAGTGCTCTTGAAGGTGCAGCTTTCAAATAGTTAAAACTCCAAACCTCTCGAGGATTTTGAGTCCGAAGAGCAAAATGTAAAATAAAGATAAAAATAATAACAATATCCCCATCAGTGTTGGATATACTTCTGAGATAATTTCAGGCACTTTGAAAGCCCTTTGTTTTAATCATAAGCCTCATGTTGAGTAAGAATGGCTTATTTCATTGTCTAATCTAGCTTTATTTTGGAGTCTTAGAGAAGAAAGTGTTCCTATTGGTATTTATTAGTTAACAATAATAGTCATACAGGATGAAAATGCATGGAAATAAGTTATGGTAAACTGTTAAGGTGGGTTTCTGAGAGCAATATAGATTTCAGGTAGGGAAAATCCAGTTAGTATTGCATTTAGCCTTAGGTAGAACCAGTGTGGAATGACGTTTTTAACTGGGAAGGGGTGGGGGGGAGCTTTGCACTTTTTGCTAGTCCCTAGGCATTTCTAAAACATCAACTTTATATATTTTAGTGAAACATATGTCATCTTGATTTATTGTAGATATTATGGATGGAAATAGAACTATGCCAAGCTCAGAAGAAATAGCATCACTGGAAGAATACATTCCCACTAGACTTACAACCTTCACTGTTCTTAAGTGTACAATTATAATCCCTGTGGCAGAATTCAATTTACTAGACCACTTGCTGCCCATAATCATGGGTGAGAAGGTATGTATGCACAGATAATAATTCAGTTCTTTATATCAGCATGTGCTGTTCGGGATATATACATGTATATATTCTTACTGGCCTGTTATTCCATGTGCTGGAGTTATCACTGAGTTCTGGATCAGTTTGGTGCCCACGAGCCTTAAATTCAGATACCTAAAAGGAGTGGTGTCTGACTAGTTAGACTTGGAAAGAAAATAAAAAAGATTTGAAATAAAAAAGATTGAGTAAAAAAGATTTTAAAGCATCAGGCAAATGAAAGAGCAGTTGCTCTGATCTTTTGATCAGAAGAGTACCTGTTCTGGAGGACTTGTCAAGCTTGGTAAAGTGTGAAATCTTTTAATACATAGGCTTGATAGAGACTGCATAGATGTGAACAGCCAGCTCTGTGCTAGTTCCAGACAGGATGTCAGCAGGACTTGGGCATTTAACTGCTGAATGACTAGCTCAAAGAAACAGAATTTCCTAACAGCCTTTGTTTGTTTTATCTTTTGGCTGTGTGTAGTATAATACCAGCTAAAGAATCCTATACGGGTTTTATTCTTATAGGTCTCCTCCTTCAGTGCACAGAACTGAGGTACTGGAGGGATAAATCTGTGGCTTGTAGTGAAGACTTGCAGTAGGTTTATCTCTCATGCCAAAGGCTGGAAAGTGTTTAATGGATAAGGAAAGGGGTGGAAAGAAGAGCAAACTCCATCAATTCTTGAGTTAAATTTCTAGGAATTTTTGTCCAATGTTTCATCTGATAGGCTGAGAGAATTGTGGTAGCTCATCCTGAAGAAAATGCTTTGAGGAGACCTCGTTGTGGCCTTTCAGTACTTGAAGGGGGCTTCTAAAAAGGAGGGAGAGGGAATTTTGTAGAGGTAGATAATGACAGAACAAGAGACAATGGTTTTAAACTAAAGGAGATCAGATTTAGTTTAGATGTTAAGAAGAAATTTTTTATTCAGAGAGTGATGAAGCACTGGAACAGGTTGCTCAGAAAGGCTTTTTGCTTTTTAGCACTTTTTAATACATTGCACTGAGTAGTGCAATGGGTTGTGGTGCTTTTCACCTTATGGGCATGGGCAAATGTTATCTTTATAATGGGAGAACAGTCCCATGTTTGTTGTAGGTTTGAGGCAAAGAAGTTGAATTCCAGTGAACTTTTTGGTTGGTGTACTCATTACTTGGAGTCTCAATTTACATTTCTTGAATGAAGCCAAGCTTATTTAAAATAATGATTTTGAATTTTAGATTGAAAAGCATATATACATGAACTTACTGTCCGATTTTGATGCATATTTAATAAAATTTGTAGATTTGTAGTGTAATTTGGATTGGAAGAGATGTTTGGAGGTGTTCTGCAGGAGTTCAACGTCCTGGTCAGGACAACAAGAGCAGGTTGTTCCAGGGCTTGTTCTGTCAAGCGCTGAATTAGCGCCTCTTCTGTCTTGCTTCTTCTGTACCCTCCCAGTACATCGCAGTAGACAGCAGTAGGATCCTTCTCTGGCCTTCTCAGGCTGAATGACTTTAATTGTCTCTGTTTCTCCTGAGACAGAGCTCATGTGCTCGAACCCCATAACCACTTTGTTTCCAACAAACTTACTCTGGTATGCCCATGTCCAACCTGTGCTGGATGCCGTACTCCATTTGAACGGATACTATAAAAAATAGACTTGGATGTCTAAAATTGTGGTATTTGTTTTCTATGGAATGGCATCCTCTTTTGCTGTGATACTTGGCATGACTGTGAATACATAAAAGATGGCAGTGTAAAAGCTAGATCAGCATGAGATTATTATGGTGATAATGCTTTGGAGTGATAAAAAGGTAAACGAATATTTTCTAGGACGAAATATTTTGACTTTGCATCAGCCAGCTGCCAGATGCTTACCCAGCTGTTCTCACTGCCCTTCCTCAACAGAACAGGGGAAAAGAATGGGACTGGTCAGGGTGGAGAGGGAGATCACTTAGCAATTACCAGTATGAGCAAAACAAACTTGACTTGGGGTGATTAATTTAACTTATTGCTAAGAATCCAAATAATATATATCCCCAATCCCCCTTTTTCCCTCAGACTCAATTTCACTCTGTCATTCCCTGACTCTTCTACCTCCCACCCCACAACAGAGGGGGATGGAGAATGGAAGATGGGGGTCAGTCTGTAAAGCTGGTCTCTGCCACTCCCTCATTCTTGCATTGTTCTGCCTTAGTGCAAGTCATTCCTGCAGGCTGCAGTCCTTGAGGGAAAATTGGCTCCAGCATGGGCTCTCCTCAAGGGTGCAGTGCCCTTCAGGGCATATCCACCTGCTCCAGCGTGGGGAGCTCCATGGGCTGCAGTGTGGATCTCTGCTTTTGTTTTGTCTCTTTCTTGGGCTGCAAGAGACTCTCTGCTCTGGTGCCTGGAGCATCACTGCCTCCCCTCCTTCTCTGCCCTTGCTTTTCGTATTGCTGTTTCTCACTTCTTCTCCAAGTCTTTGCAGCCTGTGTGGCGTTTTTGCCCGTTCTAAAATCTGTCTGCACAGAGGTGGCCCCAGTTTGGCTGAGGAGCTCAGCTGTGCCTTGTGGTGGGGCTGTTGCAGCACTGGCAGGAACAGGCTGAACCTGGCCTGGGACAGCCCCTGGTGTCCCCTCAGAGAGGCTGCCCCTGCACCACCAGCACCCGGACACCTGCACCCAAGACAATTCTGGATAAAAAGTTGATTATTTTAAACTTCAAAGAAAGTATTTTGAAAAGATTTGAGGATTCATAGTATAATGCCATGGTATCTGTAAATAGTTTATTACATGTAGATTTGCTTGCGTGTTTGGGTAAGAACATACAGATATGAGAAATAATACATCTGTAATAGAATTATTACATGATTTTTCCCCCCTGCCCTAGAACTTAAGTGGACTGTTAAATGCTGCAAGTTTCCAGCCCCTGCGGCCTTTACCTTCCATCCGAATTTTGGTGGATAAGGTTAACCTGGAGCACTCAGTGCCGATGTATGCTGAGCAACTGGTGCACGTGGTCAGCAGCCTTGGCCAGCCCTCTGACAACCTGCTTCACTACTGTTACTCCCACTGCTATCTGAAGGTAAATGAGGGCTTGAGATGTGTTTCTTACTGCAGTGTGCTGAAAAAAGATAGTGTACATATAGTTAATCCTAAGTGTTCGCAGGTTTCCTGTAAGAATGTTTTCAGCTGATCTAAAAGGCCATAGAGTAAACACATTTCACAGAATTGTTGTTGTTTGGGATTGCTGCTTCTGACTTGAGCCAAGTGTTTTGTAATATGCACAGAGAACTTCATGTGAGGAAACTGCAAACTGAAGCCCCAAGGTTCTTGTGACAAGATTGATCTAAAATAATTCAGAAACCTTTTTCCTCATCTGGTATAATGCTCCTATGATCTGTGGATTGCTGTAAAACACACTTACGAACTTGATGGGATGTTGGAGGAAAAACCATCACTACTAGTAGTATTGATAGAGCATAACCATCATAGTGAAGATATGCAATCAAAAACTGCTAACAAACAACTTAATTGTTTTTCATTATAAGATCTCTGAATGATCTCAGTTAAAGATGCATTACGTGAGAGGATCTCTTATTGTGAGGCTGAGGGAAGCCTAAGATACGGAAAACTGTTTTGAGATGGTTCAGTTGCCATCTGCTCTGAGGAGGAGTTTTAAAGCAGGCCTTTCCAAAGCTTTTAGGATGTGCTTAGGCAGTTTGAAACCTTTTGTGTGCTACTAAAATAGAAATATTTAATACCATTACTGTTAATTTTTCTCAATTTCTTAGTTGTCTCTTCACTTCCATGCTGATATTTTAGTAAGAATTTAATTATTTAAATCTTTATTATCTACATACAAGAAACTGTGTTCCAGAATTTCATGGCAAGCTTTCAGTTTTCTGTGTGACGTGTTTACCTTCTGTCACATTTAAAGTGATTGGAATTGCAGTACTGCAAGCCATCTGTATGTTTTTCAGTTTGAGAGGTTTATTTTTCTCTTCAGAAAACTTTAGTAGCAAAATTTGGACATCAGCTTTGATTTTTAACGGGTTTATTTGCTAGCTTTAATAGTGGCTGAAGTGTTCTGTTCTTGTGAGTGGTGATAAAGCATGTTAAAAGGCAACTCTATGTCACTTTGCTTGCCATATTGAACAGGGAAAAATCATGAAGAATTTTTGTGATGAATCTTTCTTTAGCCAGGCTCTTACTATGAAAAAAAGCTTTGAAGGGAAGCTTCTAATTTCCTTAAATACCAGTCTTTTGTACCAGTGTTGTTATAATTACTCAAAGTGATTTTACTGTATATGAAAGGCAGTATGTAATCTGCAAGTTTAAAGGATATAGACTAAAGTATTTGAATTGAAAAATTATAATTCAGCATTTTTTAAAATTCAGCAAACCATGGTTAACCCTTTTTGAGCGAAGAAAATATTTTTACATGTATTTGTAGGGCATTATTTGAGGTAGATTTTTTGTAGCTGTATTTATGTTTGGGGAAAATGAATTATCTAAAACTAATACACAATTTATTTAATATTTACTGAGTATATTTATAAATACATATGTTATAAAATATTCTGAAAGTAATCTAATCATGTGATAATATACCATTTGACCAATTGAATTTGTTCCAGATATTTGGTTTTCAAGCAGCACTGACTTCTCTGGACAGTAAAGGACTATACTGCATCCCTGTTCCAGTTATCCCCTCATTCAGTACTGCTGTTTATGGCAAGCTGATCAAGTTCCCCAAATATTGGTGAGCATTAAGCCTGCACAGTGTGTTTAAGTTTTTATTTGCATTTTTTATGAGTGGTTTAAAAATGCCAAGCTTCATATATATATATCCGTAACCACCTCTGTCTCCTCTATCGTATTCTGCTGTAATATCTGTTATCATTCATGGGTTTCTTTGTAAGGATGGCTATCAATAAACATTTTAGACCCTTGTTTGGCTGGCAGAACTGGAGCATGGTGCTAATAACACCAAGGTCATGGGTTCAATCCCTGTATGGGCCAGTCACTTAAGATCAATGACCCCTGTGGGTCCACACCTTCCAACTCTGCATATTCTGTGATACAGAAACCCTGTGGTGAATGGCTTTCTTCTAGACCTTGTAGGTTTCTGGAACCAGTTACCATTCTTTCTTGAGCTGATACAAAAGCTGAAGTTACATACTGATGGCAAGCTTGATTTTTTTTTAACTGAATAGGTCAGCTTTTTCTTTTTTAAACTCAACCAAATAAAAATCAACAAATTGGAGGGTAAACCCCCCAAATATCCCAAACCCACAGTGTTTCTACTACACTTTTCTTTGTTTCTCATTACAGTTGGAAGTGTTTCAACATTGTGTTGAGATATTTAAACTGTTTGTAGTAGTTCAGATGTTAAATACAAATATTTTTCTTCTGAAAACAGTTTTGGACTTTATTCTGAAATGTGCTATATAATTTTTTTTAGCCTTAAATGCCATGGAAATCCAGTATTTAAATTTATCTCTACAGTTCAAATCATGTGATCATAAATGTCAGTGTGTAATAGTTTATATTAATAGGTTACATTTATAAAAACTATTTTCAGGAAAATGCATTTTGGTAATACTTGGGACAAGGTATTAGTTTTCTTTGTCCCTCATCTTGAGCAGTAGCTGTCTGTAATATTACTTTATGACAAAATCCATGCAAAAAAATTTTACATAAAGTGATAATAAAAAAGCATGTTAGTGGTTAAATACTTTGGCTTCAAACATTGTGTTGTACAGCTAATTCGTAAGATACATTTGTTTGTGAAACCGTAATGGATTATACAAAAAAAGTCTACATCTATGATTGTTCTTAGTGTCATGTAAAGAGTATACTAATTTTTCTCTCACAAGCTGTGATACCATGTTAAATGTAAATGGGTTTTAACATTATCAGCACACCACCAGGTGGTAGCAGCCTAACTGACTTTGTCGTATTTTCTATCAATAGTTTACAAAAGTATTAACGACTTCAAATTAATTGCTGTTGTGTTGTAACATTTTGCTAAAATTGAATGTTCCCAGGATACCCTATAATCAGCAGTAATTAGAGCACTTCAGGACTTTACAATTGACAACTTTTCCTTACTTTGTCTGACGCTTAACACTAAGCTCTGGTTAGTAATCCTGGTTAGCGAACTGTAGGAATAAATTAGTGTTGAATGGCAAATTTCTTTACTATATTATAAACCCCGTGTTTAGTTGTGGAAAATCAAAAATATTATTTTAGAGGTTAATTTTTAAAGACATCTGTCATCTGACAAGTTAATGGTATTCAAGTGCTGCTGCTTTCTCATGAGTGTGTTTGTGCTCTTCTGCATGTGCTTGTGCTCGCTCTGCTCCGTCTCTTGCTCACTCACACTTGGTTTCTTGTGCTTTTCCTTGTGCACTGTTTCACACTTGCCCTCACACTCTGTCTCGTGTTCCTGATTTTGCCCTTGCATTCCCTGTCTTGTGCATTCTTGGATTCTCTCATGCAATTTGCCTCTCTTGCATTCTTTGTCTCTTTCTTTTAAAAATGCATTGTACTACCATGCATGCCCTGCTGGAAAGACCTGTAGTTTTGGGGAGAGGAGGCAAGGGAATGGTCCTGCCTTAAAACAGCAAACCATCTATTGGCATTTATTAGAAGATACTGTTAGACCAACGCTTATTGTAATACTGGGGTCTAGTGTGTTTTGATAGTTTTCTCACTTTTTTCCTGTGATGTGATCTCTTTCTATGACTTATTTATTTATTAATGAAATAAAAAACTTTATAAAATGAACTTATTCCAACAATTTATCTAAACTAAGCAACACCAATTTGTGAGTAATAAAGTAGAAAAACAAATGAGTACAGCAGCAGCCTGGGTAAATGAAGTGTAGTTTGAAGTGAATAAAACTCCAGATGAAACGCATCAAATAGCACTTCAACTAAATCGAAATCAGCATGAGGACTGAGAGCTTCATTGAAGTCATGCAGTGAGTGAGAATTAGTCTGGTAGGATAACCTGGTAATGTCATTAAACTTAAATTCAGTCCTCCCTCCCAAATTATACCACCTGCTTTATTTGGATTTGTGGATTTCACATTCCACAGTTTCTTAAAGTACACACATCTGATGCTACATGTGTTCTTCTATTTCTTCGTAGAAAATACATACCACAGACCATACCTTTTAAAAACAAAGACATTTTATGAACTGTTATGGAATCCCTTAGGTAGTATGTTTTGAGTTAGCAGTGAAAATCTCAACTTTATTTCTGACATAAATCAGTAGAATAGGTTTCTTTTCTAGTTTCAGTACAATAATATCAAAATTACTGTTATATACAGTGTATAAAATACTGTAGTAATATTAATTTTTGAAAACTAGTTGATTTGACATTGGCAGGATGTTTTAACATAAAATTTCAGCAACGTCAGCCCAGTAAATTCCAGTAAGTGACCATAAGTAGCCATAAATTGCTGTTTTGTTTACCTATTAGATTGATGTCTCTTTTAATTTCAGTTGATACACTTTCTTCATATACAAGAAATGTACACAAACTCACTAGTTGAGTCTTGGACATCTTTTAAATTGCATAGCTAATCTGTTTTTATTGGAAAGTACAAACCATCTGGTCTTTTGTTTTTGTCAAGCGTAACAAGATGCAAAATACAATGTTAATGTCAATATTTTACAACTGCTTTATGTAGTGTTGCATGCCAGATTGTAAAGCAGCTTTCAGGAGGATGTCTAAAACCAACTGAGAATTAGCAGAATATGGTTAAAAGCCTAGAGTGGATGACAAGAATGTTTATTGCCAAACAGAAATCTTGAGAGGAATTAGCTGATTTTCTTTTATTTTTTGGCTACAATGTCTGTGGTAACAGATGAAGTACTCTGGTGTGAGACACTTCAGTGTTATAACCCTCTATCACTTATAAAATACCACTTCGTTGTACTTCTGACAAATGCTAAATTAACATAACAGAATATAGATTCTTAATAGCCTTCCTTTTATTTTTCTGATATCTGGTTGATAGTGAAGTGTCCTCTGTGTATTTTCAGCTAGGTATCACTCTAGTTATGTGTGTTATTATATTATTTTTCTTAACCTGTCTTCTCTAAACAAGCGTTCCAGACACTTGTTTTTGTTTTTCTTTATCAGGTCTGTAGGGAGTTTTTCACTTACTGTCTCTACCTGTGACAGATTTTGAGGCTCTGAGCTCTGGTAGAATGAGGTTATAAATGAGGATGACATCATTATCCCTGACTCCTTTCTGTTCATCTTCTTGGTCCTGTAGTCTACTTTCAAGAAATCTGTTTTCTTGATAGTGAGTCCCCTCTTTATTACTTGGAGATTAGAGCAATAGCTGCTGGTTTGCTGCCTTCAAGGTAGCACCAGTACAGAGCTGACTAATAGCTAGTCATGTTAAGTTTGAGTGTGTGAGTTAACCTTTTATAAAGAGGTTGAGGGCCTGCTGGGTAAATTATTGTCTAGAACCTCGTGGTCTGCACTTGAATTATTAGAGAGTACAGAGCATTTAATTGATTGTTCTTGAGCTTTTACTCTATCAGAACAAAAAATCCTGAATAGAAACTTGCAATTAGATCCTGATAATTATTGGTAAACAAAAAACAGTCTTTGAGATGCTAAGTAGATAGAATCTTTGCAGGAATTCTTTCTTTTGAGCTGTTCTCTGCAGACTGCCTTAAGAAATAAATTTTAGCTTAAATACATTCAGTGTGCTACTCTCCGTCAAGCTTCATCTTTCTGATGAAGAAGGATTTCTGGTAACAGGAGATTTCATTTGTGATGGCATTGTAAGTTCATTTCTTCAGTGTTTTTACTGAAGTGCTAATCATTATTGACAAAAGCTGGCAAAAGTTTAAAATTTGCTCTGCAGTTAAAGGCAGTCACATGTGTCATGTGCTGGGCACCTCAACTGTCCAGATATCTGTCACTTGTTTTACTTGTGAAAGCTGTGAATTACAGACCTGACATAGTTATTTTATTAATATGTGCACTTAACAGTTCTGAAAGATCACTTCAGAAATTTAGATCCAATGCTCTTCACATGGAATAAATGTATATTTTCTGTAGGCTCTTTTTATGACCTCTTAAGAACATTTATATAGCATAGCTGCTCTTAATATTTCAGTATAGATTTAACTGTAAAGGTAAACATTTACTGTATCCTTACAATCAGCTACATTTAGAGTAGATTGGCACAAAAGGTTATAACTGCCTTTTGGCTAACTATTATGCAAAGATTTTGAGAAATATACTTTGCCACCAACCTGAACATAAGCATTTTGTTTTCTTATATGACTTCCTCAGTTTTATTTTGATTTTGTCACTGTGTAGCTGTGAAATGGTTGCTTTGTACACACAATTTAGTTTCTCTTTTATTTTCTAGCTTTAATATTAACATTACAAAACCTGAGGATTCTAACTCCCTCATTACTACTATATAGGTTTTTGCTCAAACTTTTGTTATTGTGAAGGTGTTTGTATTTTTATATAGCTTTATTTCCATTTTCTTTCATCATGTGTCCCTTTACAAGGTGAATATCCCTCTCTTAATAAAAGCCATATACCTGGTATTCCATACAATTGTATTCTTATGAATAGAATTCATTGTTAGACTCCTTATACAATTGAGTAAGGTCATTATAGGTTCCAGTCAGGATGTGCACCTGCTCACGTCTGCTTTAGGGGTCATCTTGTAAATACCGTGTGCATTTAATGGTATCCTCATGAATTGACAAGGATGAGAGCAATTCATGTTGATCTGCAAGCAGAGTGGTAGATGGAGATCTGGCTTCTTACACAGTAAGAAGTCATTTAGCAAGGGAATTAGGTTCTGCTGACATGGCCTTTACCAAGAAGGTACTACTGTGATGACAGTAGGAGATTTTAGGATTTGCTGCTCACCAAAGAGAGGATTAAAAGTGTATAATGAGGGATCAAGTGAACTGTCTGGTTTTGCTACTTTTGTGATTAAAACATCTTTTCAGGGCATGTCCAGTGGTGTAATCTGCTAAGAGCTAGAAATCACAGTAGATTTGCGAGCTTTTTGAGTCATGAGATGTAGCTGTCATGACATTCAGTGCAGTTGTCCTGGTAAGAGGCAAGCAGATCCTATTGGCAGGTGACAAAGAGCCAGATATCCACAAGCTGTGAGCATTACATCATAAATCTAGGAAGTTTTCCAATAAATTGACACTTAGGTCTTGATTTTGGCAGCCTGTTTTATTGTCTAGTCACAGTAGATCAAGAGTAATGTCAATTTAGATTGGGTGTGGATTGCATTTCGCATGGGCAGTTGAGGGGCATGCTCATTTCTTGGGTCAGAAACAGAAACAGGTTGAAAACACGTGAAACTCATTTTGTGTTTCTGTTGTGACTATTAGTTGTGTCACTAATTGTATTTAACTGCCAGATGAAAACTTGGGGTATTCTTCAAAACACAGAAGAACTGGGGTTGAATGCCTGAACAGATGCATTCAGTGTATGGGACAGGAGAGTTTCAGCCACCTCAGCATTGTGCCAGTTCTGGATGTGGCACATGTTAAAACCTGTTGGAACTGTTGAGATTCGCCAGTGATGGAGGCTGTGCGAAAGCAGAGCACAACAGTTGTTCTCTTGGGTTCTGCAGAGGTGATTGTGTGCCTCACGTGTGAACAGTCAGTCTGAGGAGTGTGCTGGGTTGATTCAGGATTGTCTGCTTCTCTGCTACTGCCTAGAAAATGCATCAAAGAACATAATACTAAATTGGGTTTTTAAAATAATTTATTGTTAGCTGGTTTTGGTAGGACATTAGGTGAGCAGTGAGTGACACTTTCAGAAGTTTGATTTACTGTGCATCTTAATGTTTGAGGAATAGGTATGTCAGTGTTGTATAGCATATTGTGAACAGTAATGTAGGCTGATTTAACAGCTTTAACAAGGACTTTTCATTGATTTAAGATGTCTTGCTTTATAAAAGTTCAAGGGGGTCATGCTTGTTTATAAGGATGAAGATATTTAAAGAATTTGTGTGGAACATTTCTAATGTGCACTGATATTAATGTTTTAAGTTTCAACAAGAACGTTTTGGGGCACTTTTCAACTGCACTGTTCTGGAAGGAGCTGTTGTTGGTTACCAAGAAAAGCACTTGGAACAGGAGAGCTTTTGCATTCTGAGTACATGACTTGCAGCTTGATTAGAGCAACAACAAATTAACTTCAGTTGCAAACCTCTAGTTTAATTTTTTTTTTAATCAAGTCCAGATCAAATGTTACTGTTCTCAGCAGATGTGGCAGGCAGTGTTCAGCAAATCTGTTAAAAGTGCACTTTTAATCAATGTAAATTGGAAGCAGTTGTATTGTTCAGTATTGTCAATGAGGAGGAAATTCAGCAGAGCTGACACTAAAGGGTAGTCATCGGGAGTGTTTCCAGTGTAGTTATTTAGACTAATTAATTGTCAAGTCTCTTCAGTGAAAGTAAATTAAGCTTATTAACTAATATCTGTCCAGGGAAAGTTATTGCACATGGTGAATAGTTAATCCTGGTTTTTGTAACTGTTGCCATCAGGATTTGCTGGCATTTACTAGAAACAAGCAAGTGATATTTCAAAATGTGAAGGATTGTCAGGGTTGAAGCTGCATTTTGGTTAGAGACTGGTGAAAGGTATTAAAAACCCAGTCTTAAGGCTGAAATGCTGTTACATAGCATAGAACCTAAAGAAAAACTGAATCCCTAATGTATATTCGTTTTGCACTGGATGTATTTAGAAATTCTGTTTCTCTTAGAGGTAACACTATCTGTTATAGAAGGATCTGGTTAGGATTTTCAGTGATACTCTCTACTGAGATGCTTTACCCGTGTAGACTCTGGCTAGAAAGATGCAGTTCTTCACACAGAGTTTGTCCTTTGTTTCTCGAGAATTTTATCTGCAGTTTGGTGTCTTTTTTCTGCCTCTAAGTGTATCTGTGAATTATGAAGAGAAATACAGTCTCTGGGCTGGCATCTCTACTGCTAAATAACACATTGCTAGAAACCCATCTGTGACCCTGGGACTTGGTGTTTTCTCGTGTCCCAGTTCATATACACATACCTACCTGTAGCTTTCCCTTCCACTCCCAAAAGGTGGGAAAAAGTAAAATTAGGTCTAAGAAGGACATATGGTGGGGCTTCAGACTGAGGACAGCTTCTGACATGCTTGGGCCCTTCAGCACTGTTTGAGAACGTGCCAGCTGCCCTGGCCTGAGGCTGGCAGAGAGCAAACAAACAGGTCAGCAGTATGCCCAGCATAGACTATTACTGGAGCCAGCACTCAGCCTCAATAGCTGGCAAACAGGGATGCTTGACACATGCACTGTGGAACTCATTGTGGTGTCTTTCTGCTAGCCAGCCCCATTCAAATGTTGGTTATTACACAGAATTCGGAAGAACTGTACTTTAGTGTTGCAGTTGCTCTCTTACATTTCACCTTTTTCTTTGCATCTTCTTTTCAAGGTAATGCCATGAGAGTTGATAGGATTCAAAGCACTGTTTTAAGAACCTGTAGTCATTAAATAGAATAACTTGAGAAAAAAAATGGCCTTTCATTCATTAGGACTTAAAATAACTCTACAGGGAACTATATTGGATTATTCACCTTGTTTATGAAATAATGCACCTTGCCAAAGCTGTGTGTTTAAAGGCTTCTTGAATAAACTATATACTTAGCAGTTAAGCTACATAGAATTGCTGATTTTGTTTATCTTTTTACCATTACTGTCATTATGGTCACGGAGCATTGTTATGTGGCTGGCCAAGCTGTTGCATATCCTTTTTTGACTCTACAGAGCTTCACGGTCAAGTGGCAGGATTTACTTCCACCTGAAGTGAGGTACCAGAAACCAGAGTCTTAAATTATGCACCTACTCTTACAAGCATGTTAATGTGACTTGCAGTTGAAGCTGATAACCATGATTAATGATGACTGAAAACATTTTATTTAAAAAAAGCCGTATTTATCTTGACTCAAATAACCCAAATATAAAGGCTCATGTGGATGCTCAGCTGTCCGTAATACCTGAGTATCTTTACTGTGCCTGTGTTCATCTCTAGGTGAAAGAAACATGCTGTCCTGTGTCCAGTATAGTTGGTTTGCTGTATTGTCCTTATGCTTGTTCCCTCTGTGACCCAGAGGTGCTTTTTTCTTTTCTGCAGGAATACTCCTTCTCATAGATCAGGATCTCTTTGGTTCTAGGCTAAGTGTTTGTTTCCTTACACACAAAGAGTATTCATTCTCAGCATTTTTCCTCAAGCACTTCTATCCTAGTTGTTTATAGGTTTATATTTTTTATTGCTATTTCTTTAGCCTTTTAAAGGAAGTTAAAGTAACCTGTCAGGTGTACATACTGAGGAACAGTATTGAGGGAATACTGAGGTACAGTATTGAATGCATATAAACATTTGGATCTCCATTTGGGCCTGTATGTTTGGTAAATATTGTCTGGTTTTCATTATGTTTTAGTCTTCTAAAGGACACCAGCTTCCAGTTTCTGAACTAGATTTTTTAGCATGGCATGTTTTGGATGAGAATGTTAGATTTGAACAAACAACAAAAAAGAGAGCAAGTCAAGTCAGGCTCAGGTGGGATATGAAGCTCTTAAACAGTAAACTGTGAGAATAAAACCTGTTTTTCAGATTTGGAAATTGTTACACCTGTTGCAGATACTTCTGATATCAATGCAAGAAATGGAAAGGTTTATGTTAGTTCAGACACCAGTACAAAAGTTGTGGATTTGTTTTTCAATTGATTTTTTTTTCCCCATTATAACGTGTATGTTTTTTTAAACAAAAGCCAATATGATTCTTTTCTTTGATGTTTAACTATTTTTTTTTCTTTGAGTTTAATGGCTGATTCCAAAATGAACAGTTGAATAGAAGGAAATATTTGACGAACACGATTAGAATATTTATTTGATAATAAAGAAATATCCATGGAGAATGACAGAATTAAGAATCTGACTTTTGTATTTCAAATGAGCAAATATAAGTGGGACTTTTATAATGTCACTGACTTAGTCTGTTGCTCTGAAAGTACTTGTATAACTTTGATTTTGCATACCTGTTGGATGTAGCTGTGCATAGATATAATACAAGAATATATCTTTTTGATGTGCTTTACTGACAGTATCTTTTCTTCATTATGTGTGTATGTAATAATTTTGATGGTCTTGAAGACTCATTAGGGCTTGTGGAGTTTTTAATTAATTAAATAGGTATTATGAGACACAGTGAATAAACCAAAACTGAACACAGGAAAACTATATCCATGGAATTTGCTTCAAAGGTTGTATTATTTTTGAGCAATGAATGGTGCAAAGTAATGCTGGAGTCAGTACTTAAAGATGGTAAATTTAGATTTAACAATAATTGTAGTCTTTGAAGTATGAAGTATTATGCATTTACTGCGATTTGATGTTTTGCTTTAAGTAGCTTTTGACAGCCTTTAAAATTCTTTTGAGGTTGGTACTTAACGAGGCCACAAAATGGTAATTTTAAAGTCTTTATACTCTTTCTGCAGTTATGCAGTGTATACATGTGAACCATTAGCACACCTTGTCCATTCATGTCCTTGCTGTGGAAGACACTCTTGATCCATTCTTTGTTATATTAAAGGCTTTTCTGGTAATCAAAAAAACAAAACATGTTTTTCCTGCAGCTTCTTTTTGGTGCTATAACTTCTCTGTTAAAGGATAGTGGAATTGGCTTTTGAGGTACTCTAAGGCACAGAGTTAAGTCCTTTTATTTAGCAGTGAGGTTGGATTTAAAGGATCTCTCTTCCAACCCCAACCACTGTGATTTATTTTCTGGATTTGACAGAATTCAGATACAGAAGTACAGCTTTTTTTCTTTTAGTCTTGTGTATTTTGTTTGTGACATCTCCATTTAGGGCAATAATTTTGTTCAAATAGTAATTTTGTTTCACTAATGCAGACATATGCCTTCTTACTTCTCTGACTAGCTATGAAAAGTTGCCAGAATTTCAAGTAACCTTTTTTCCTCTGTAAATGTGTCCTTCTTTTCCACCAAAATATTTTATCTATTTATGAAAGAAAATAAACAGCATGCAAAAGTTTTTAGTAGAAGAAATTCACAGAAGCCCCCAAATCAAAACCCACTTACCTTTTTGGACAATTTTTTTTTCTGGGATCTGTTGTTAGTGTTTACTTGAAGTTGGGGTTGTGTTCAGCTCTTAAATCTTTAGCAAGGAATTTGAAACTGTGTTAGTTCCCAAGAAGACCTTTGAACTGGGTTTGTCAGTGCAGTTTTCTGCACTGAGCACCAGCATGTTTGAGCCCTTCTGGCTCCCTGTTTTACCTGCTAATGGCAACCAAATGGTTCTGTGTGGCAGATTTAGAGGATTGATTTAATGGCTGTTTCTGCTGCTTCTGGGATTGTGTGAAGGGGGTAGGCGGAGAGGGAAAGGGAGAGGATGGGGTTACTTCCCTAGACAGTAAAGCAGGCTGCTCTGTGGGAAGCCAGTTCCCCAAACCCTGAACCACCCCGGTGGCTCCTGAGATTGGATACACTGTAGTATCCAAAGCAATGGTACTGGATTTATAAAAGCTGTAAAAAAGAGTAATGCTTGCTTTGTTTTAATAAACACAATCTTCGTAGTTTGAAGGTTTATGGCCACTGGCAACTTTTACCTGGTTACCTCTGGTGATTTTGGTCATCTGCAGCTGTTTAGTTACAGCATCAGCAAGTTTCAGCTGTCTCCTTCTTGTCCCCCACCCACAACTAACACTTACCTACAAGATAAATGATGATGGAGAGCATTTAGTTTGGCATTGCTGCTTTTTCATGAAGGGTCTCTTTCTCATCGAAAGATACAAGGCACAATTAAAATGTAGGTGTACAAGTTCTCTACTTTTCACATGATTGATTCCCTTTGTACTACCTTTATTAAGTCAGTGATTCCCTATTGAAAGTCCCTGCTTCTTTCCAGACTTGTTTCTGGCTTTTTTTTGCCTGTAATACATTTTGATTATTGGCTACTGTAATCAATACTGATTTTTCTCACGGTCTTTATATTTGGATCTTGTGAAACATAATGGAGCTAAATGTTATATCCCTTCCCTTGTTCTTGCTAATACCCACCATCAACAACAGGAGGATTCCTACATCCAAGTAAAAAAGTTAGACCTTCTCGCAGAAGTAAAGAAAGACTGGATATTTAAAGTGTAAGTTATTTAGAAAGTCCTGATTTCTCACTGGGGGCATTCCATGAGGAAAGTTTCTTATCCCTTTTTTTTTTTCAGATCTCCACCCCACACCTTGTGGAGTTCTAAAGATGCAGTTCTCTAAAGATGTAACTTTATGCATATGATATATATGGTTTACACACATCAAACAACTTAAGTACATAAAGAAGACTGAGGTCTGCTTGTTATCTCCTCAGAGCAGGGAACTTGTAATTTTATTCTTTTATAGATTGCTTGTAGCACTTTAATGATTATTTCTGGAGACAAGTATTAACTAGTGCTTAGAAAAAGAGTGTGTTGCAAAGAAAGAAATAGCAATTAGTCACTGATGTCCACTTGCAATGTGATGGCAGTTCAGATCCCTAGCATCTGTCCCATTGATGAGTCAGTAAGCTGAATTTGATCTAAACATCCTGAATATGTTTCTCTAATGCAGCTGCAGGTTTAACATGTTCCTGCATTGCAATTTCAGCAGCCACCTTAGTTTATCATGTGTCCAAAAATAAGACTGAAAACCCCCAATCCCTTGTTGATGTCAACAGATTTTTAGTTCGGATCTGTTGCATTTTGAGGCACATAGGCAATGACTTAGCTAGAAGTGATCACAGACTGCTTTCTTGCCTGCTTTCTGAAACTTTTAATCCATGGGTAAAAAAACTCATCTGGTGCTTTGTACTTCTCGAATCATGTTGGGGGAAATTAGAACTTTCTTACCTTCACATTCCAGGTGTTCATTTTTTTCTTGCACACTTCCTTCTCATGGTGTCTCATAGCAGGTTACAATACAGGTCACTGTTTCTCAATTCTTGCTGCTTCACAAACTAGTATTATTATTTGCATGTGGCAATCATAATTTTTAATCTAATGGTCATAACTTTAATGTCCAGATGGGACAAAATTAATAAAAGTATTTTAAAAACAACCCACATTTAGAGCTTCTGACATGTCCAGAGTTGTGCATTCTTTGGTTAAAAGGGATTTTTTTTTTCAAGGTTTCTTCCTTTTAGATATATTTTGCTATTATGATTTCTTTTCTTGCAATATGCATTCATTTTTGCTTTGCTGTATAAAGCTGAATTTTATTGTTCCATTGAAACACACACTGTACTGAGAATTGAGAATGGATAGCCTCTGCTCATTTTCTAAGCCATATTAAAGTTTGTACTCTGCCTATGTTGTTTTGTTTTCACAATTGTTTCAAGGAAATCTGTGGAGATTTTTTTGAAGTTTGCATAGGACTGAACACTTTGCAAAAATTTTTTCATCACTGATAATTTATATTTCAGAACTGATGTTAAAAAATATATACAGAAGTCTGTTTTAAAATGATATCATTCTTCTCTTCTAATCCCATATCTAATATTTTTAGAAATACCAAGTTAATGTTTTGGTTTACTGAAAAAAAGAAAAAAATTGGTGAACCTTTAAGTTCATTGTTTCCTCCCTTGTAACAAATTGTAGGATTAACAGTGTTTCCTACAAATAAGAGGCCAAGGCAGCTGCAGCTCTTGAAAATTCCCCCATGTAAGAGATGATGTAAGATACCAAGCAGCCTTTAGTGAAGTCTATAGAAGAGCAGAAGTTTTGAAGACATCAGTCTTGGAGATGTTTTTGGAATGAAGTGTTCTAAAGCAAGTTTAATTGTTTGGGGTTTTTTTTGTAGTAACTAACTTGGTCCTCTAGCATGAATAATTTTGTGTTGCTTTCTGAAGGCTGAACACTGTGTTAGTATATGTGGAGGTGTGATGTGTTTGGGTTTTTTTGTGAATAGCAGTGACTTCAGTTTGGCATTTCAAACAGTAACCATTACCTTTCCCTTCCTACATATTCCCTTCAGAGGTTTGATATTTGTCATTAAGTATCTAGATGTTTCCTTTACAATAATAATAATATTAGTAAATGTTAAGGAAAAGGATCAAATGTTCTTTTTTTTTTCACTTGATACAAAACATCAGATTTAATAGAAATACAGATCTGTTGTAGGAATGTCAATGAAGTCTTTGCTCATGTCTTATAAAACCAGCATACGCTTTCTGGTTGCCTAAGAGGGAAGGTGTGCAAATGCTGACTGAAATGATTTGGGCATTCACATTACATTCAGGTTCTTCTAAGGCACAATTGCTAGGTTCTAGTAGCAGGTTACTAGCTTTGTTATTTTGGAAAAAGTGAACTAATAGTATTTTACTGTACAGGATATGAGTAATAACAAAAATCAAATTTTTTCAAACATTTTGCAGGTTCCAGCTTTGCAGTTAGGGACTCTGTATAAACCTCTGGACCCAGCTGTTCACCGCTATATTCTTTCAATCACTCTGAGGTGTTGATTTTACAAGAATGAGTTGCTGTTCCTAAAGTCTACAAACTGAAAATATTTCATAACAGGCCTGTGAACCTACCTGGATTGGTTATATGGGTGCCTATGCATGCTATATAATAAGGACCAATTCATGTTTTCATTCAAAAACAGCGAAGAAAACTATTTTCTTTAATGGTACGCCAGATTTATTCAAATATTTCAGCAGGTCTGTATTACAGTTTGTCAGCAGACTGGGTACAACCAAAGTGTATTTAAAAATCATTTAATTAGGACAGATTCATTTTCACTCCATGCCACTACACAGCAAGACTTGCTTGTTCATATTTCCTTAAATTTATTCTGGAACTTGTCCAAGTTCAGCTTTAATGAGTAGCCTATCCTGCTAGTTACATTAGGATTTATTTTCCCCTAGAGAAGAATGTTTGAATTGGTAGTTTTTTAACCTGTTCAGTTAAATGAACATATGTTCAGAACTGCATCTTAACTCTTGAGTGTAAAGACTTGAGAAATAATTATTCCTATTGTTGTTGCAGTTCTAAAAAGGAGTTTAAGTAGTAGTTTTAGACCCAAACTGTGTGCCACAACTTTTTTAATATGGTGAAGAGTTTTGATATGAAGTTGTTTAATGCAAATTTAATGATACAGTATAGAACCACAGATCTGACTTGGTTTACTGAAAAAAATTATTTGTACTTGTATTTTCACTTATTACTTAAATGTATCTCTTGGGTCATAAAACTTGGTTAAATATAGTTCAATACCTTATTAATGATGTATTTTCTGTATTAACAGGTGCAGGTTGGTGGCAAACTTACATTTTAAGATCTTTTGAGTGCATTATTTGTTTTTCAAAACTATTATAATAAATCCTGAATTATAATTGTACTTTCATCACTAGCCGGGTCTAGTTAAAATTTCCTTTAAGCAACATTTGCTGCACACATGGTACAGTGCTTCCCCTGCCTTGATGTTTTTTTCTATAAAAAAGGATTTATTTTCAGCTTCCCATTCCTCCAAACTTATCTGAAAAGGACCAGAAGTCTTTATTCCTATGGGATTTTTAAAGTACAGTATGTGTAGAATTTGTATATTGTTAAAAAAAAATTCATACGCTGTTACTACTCCTAAGGGACTATTTTATGTGAAACTTTTAAGTTTTGAATGTAGCATAGGTCAGTACAGTAGCTATAATATGTATTAGTTGAAGAGTCAGACTTTTAAAGCAAAATCTTCTGCACTGCTGTATTATGTGCTGTGACTGTCACAGCTCTTCAGTTTCCCTCTGAAATACATTAATTTATTAATAAAAATGTGTTTAGATGGACTTATTGCAGAGTCATGTTCATTCTGAAGTTTGCCGAAAAATGTTTTCTACCTTCTGTGTTCCTTCCCAATTTTACATTAGGAAACACATCTTTTGAAATATTCAGACACTTTGTTCTGAAATATTTTGTTTTAATCCTGCAAAACAATATTCAGAAATAAGAGGGGGGAAATAGAGAACATGTTGTGTGAAAGGATAACTAAAGGAAAAAATACCAGAAAGGAAAAATGTAACTGCACTTTTGTAATGAGATAAATAATAAAGGATTACAGTACTCAGCGTTAAAAAAAAAAAAAAGGAACACCAGGAAACATTCTGATGTCACTATGCATTGCATTTCTTTCCAGGTAATGCCTGCAAAAGTTTTTGTAACATGCATATCTAGTTTTCCAACTTCAATTCTGTGTAAAAGAAATGGGTTATGCTGTCTAATCTTAGTTTTAAAAGAAATTCTTTATTATGTATACCATTTTGTTTCACAGGAATGGATTTTCCTAAGTGCAGAATTGCCTTTTATACTCCTTTACCCATGCACACTTATTGTGCTTAGATTGATAAATTGCTGAACTTGGATTTAAACTCTAGGAAATTTTAGGAAAACAAGTCCAAATTCTAAGATGAAATGAACATCAGAAAAGGTTGCAGAATTGTGATCTCCACCTGTTCTTTTCACAGTACCCAGAGCTTTTCTTTGAGTGGCTACAGGCATGTGTGTAGGTTTGCACGGAGCATTTTTTGTGTATCTGAGGAGCTGAAATGGAACGTTTTATCTCATTGTATCCACAACACAGTGGTCGTGTATCCTCTTGTGCATTTGTGTGGTAGAAATGGTCAGAATATTTTCCAGGCTCTTCATTCCTTTTGGGTGTCTGAGTCAAAGTGTTTTTCTTTAATGGTGTGGTTTGTTTTGTTTTTTGTTGTTTTGTTGCTGTTGTTGGTTTTTTCTCCCTTTTTTTGTTTGTTTTGGTGTTGGTTTTTTTTTTTTTTAAACCAGGCAGCATTAATTTTCTGATATTTAGAAAAAAATGCGCTTTTTTAACGGATTTTTTACACCAGCAAATTTCAAATGTCTTCAGATGCATTCTTTTCTATGATTTGTACTTTTTGTGAGAAGAGCATTGTCAGGAAAGATTTGCAGTGTGTTTAAACTTCAAACTGAAACAGGAAGAGCTTCAGGAGTTTTGTACAGATATTTCTTACCCTTTTGGTGTCCTGCTGTGCTGAAGCTGAAGAAGAGCCTGGAATGGGGTCTGGTCATGTAGTCCAGAAAGATATGGACCTGTCTGTCAGCAGATGAGGCAGGTGGGAGATGCACAGTTCCCCCAAACAGGTCACATGTAACTTCTTTGTTCTAGCTTGCTGTTTGGTGTCCACGACTCCTATTAAAACAAACAAAATCCAAACAAACCAACCCAATAAAGCTTAATACAAGATCTCTTCTTCAAAGCCCTCTAATGAGTTTTGATTTTTCTAGTAATAAAGGCTGTAGCTATAGGTAGGTTCAAACTTCAGAGACGGATAGATTTATTCAAACAGTAGACTGCTCTTTTTGCGGGGGTGTTGTGGGGCATGGTGCTTGCTCATATGAAAGAAATTTCTGCTACCAGACACAAGGCTGAGTTCTCCCATATAAACGTGAAATGTTTTTCCTTCATCCATGTTTTTTTCTGCAAATGGCATTTGAAGCTGGCAGTATAATTGTGTCATTAGCTTCAAATGAGTTGCAAATCAGAGGCACTCTTATTGCTGGTTTCCTCCTGGTTCTCAGCATTTTTGAGACAGGTAATCCTGATTCCCAGCTTTATGAGGTTGGGAAACCTCATTCTAAAGAGTACTGATTACTATTACAGAAGGTTACAACATCTGTTTTTGTTTGTTCTTTGTCCTTCATCTGTATTTACATCTGTTTTCTGAGAATCTTACCTGAGTATCTTCTTTCGTAAGAATCAGTTTTTATTTTCATATTAAAATAGTGAGGAGCAATGGCTATTGTGGATGGGCTTTATCTGACACTTTGATCTGTGGTGTAGACATCCACAGCTAAGGAGTATTGTAATGTCCCTTTATAAGCATTGGGCAGAAACAGTGACCTGCAGAGACATTTCATTTATAATCCTCAAAACTGGAATGAATGGATCTCTGTGATGTCTCCATGTGCTGTTTTCTTTCGATTTACCTTAAAAGGTTCTAGACCACAGCGTTAGGTGTGGATGTTTGTTTATGCCGTAGGTATCTAACACTGACAATTCCTCTTGGTCCAGAGAAATTGGTTTTCACTTAGCTGTTTCCTGATATTGACAAGGAATTAAGGGAGGTGGTCTGTTTAGGACTTACAGTGAATGCTTGTATGTCCAAGTCTAAATTGAAAGTGATGATGTTATCTTTAGCTGTACCACTGTGTCAACATAGTAGTTGAAAGATGTCTTCAGATGTTCAGGATGCTTATTTCCAAACCATGGAAAGTTGCATCTGCAGCTTATGGGCCAAAAGTGTGAGCAGCAGAATATTTTATTACTCTGCTGCTTCATCTAGAGCATAGTGATCCTGGGTCTGAGAAGTGATGAAGTATTTTTCTCTTCACAATTGTCTTGGTGAAGGCCCACTTTCCCAATCAGATGCAGAATGTTCAAGAAGTCTACTCCTTGTTATCAGAATTTTGTGTCACTTCGTGTTGCTAGAGGTTTTAGAATTTGAGCATCACGAATGGCTTGCTTCTGAATTCATGGAGCCTCTTGCAGAGTCTCCTCTGCTAGTACTACCTCACATATGTTGGGTAATACAGCTGCTAGCATTTTCTTTTGGACTTAGATAGGGGATGTGGTGTATTATGGCTGGTTCTTAGAGTTCCTTGGAAGGTTTTGCTGATCTGAAGAGTCATGGAGTATCTGCATGTCTCTACATTTTCAGTCCCTGAGCGTTTTGGTAAAGCATGCTTTTTTTCCAGGGCCGATGGATTTTGTGTGCTGCATCAGCAGCTTTGCCTCATTTGAGGTTCTGGTTTCCAGTGGAACATTAACCTACTATTTATTTTTAAGGGGCTTTAAGCATGTCCCTGAAATTTTCTAATGGAGGAGATTCTCCAGAATGAGAATTGGCTAATATGTGCATCAGTGATTATATTTCATGGGATCATAGAATCATAGAATGGTTAGGGTTTGGTGCAACCTTTAAGATCATCTAGTTCCAACCCTCCTGCCATGTGGGACATTAGAGAAAATAATGCTAAATAACAGAAGAAGTAAATTTCAGTGATGAAGTGGGAGGTGATTAGGGCAAGAATGATAATGTTGAAAACATGCTACAGGAAAAGGCTCCAAACTGAGATGGCTAAAGAACCTTTATAGTTTTTGTTCAATGTAGCAAATCAGTCTGGTGCTTTATTTCAGGTAATAGTGTGTATATTAGGAAGAAAAAGTAAATTACTGACTTTGCTCTAGTTTTTGTCAAGCATTCTTGTTAATGGTGGATTATATTGTCACAGAGGAATTTATTTCCCAAACAAAGCAAATGTCCTTTGCCCTACCAAATGCCTCTATCCTCCTGTTGCTCCTCCCCAGCTGAAAGGTAAAAGGCATTGACAAATAGTGGAATCACTTAATGAGCTCTGTCAGCAAAATATGGAATGTGGGCTTGTTTGTGTTTTGATGTATGAATATTGTCTATATGTTTTTTGGGTCACTAGCCATATGTCATTTAGTGATGCACTGTAAGCTTTGGAAATAAAAAAATTTGGAACATTCAATTTTTGAACAAATGTTTTCTGTGTTTTTAGTATCTGCACAATTTTTAGTAGCTCTTTTTGGTGGAAGCAGGTGGAATTGCTTTTATTGAATATTTTAAAACCAAGAGATAATTAGATAAAAGTATGTGATTTTTTTCTGTCATGTTCTTGAGGGAGAGATAAAGTTAAATCATGTATCAAGTCCTGTTTAGGTTTCATTTCAGTGTCAGTAGAATCAGCTCTTACAAGATGAAATCTAATAGGCACACAGTTCCAACCTTACAAACTAACTTCTTGTACTCTGATATTCTGTGACTAAGTTTTAAAATCGTTATTTTTATGTGCCAAAGTAATGATTTTCCTTTTTTTCTTTTATTATTTTAAACAGGACCAAACGAGCTCATGTCCCACTAACAGAATGCATTTTTGAGCTCCCTAATTTGACAGTTCAAGCAACTAGAGCTCAAACCCTTCTGCTTCAAACTATTTATCAGAGCTGGTGTCATCCTGTTGGAAATGTCAGTTCAGTGGTGGTAAATGAAGCTTTACTGAATGAGGTTTTCCAAACTTCAGGTAAATATGTGACGCTTTTGGTTAAATATTTATTGTGATACAGAGCACTGTTAGTGAATGTGCATACAACTATATCCTTTAAATTCAGGTTTTTACTTATAGTGGCTAACAGACAGAATGGTTTTTTGTGTGTATATGGGTATTTATAGCTTATATTTAAAATCCAGGATGTAAGCTAAGCCACCCAGCTTCACTCCTTGGCACCAATTTCTGGATGCATTTAATTTTCCCATACAGGATAATTTTTCCATGCTTCCCTTGTCTGTAACATCCACTTTTGCTACCTTATATGGTACAATGTTATTACTTCAGGATCATTTAGAGGTGAAACTGGATTATTAAGGGCTTTATTAATCAATGGCATACACTGAATTCTTTAGAAGGGCTGCAGAAGTTTCTGATTATTTCATAAATAAATGTTACTTAACTGTTATGAAATTGCTGAAGATATGCAAGTGTTGGTGATGATTACATAAATAATGAAACTTGTTATCTGTCATCCTTTTGTGAAACACCCATAGATTTTGGGAATAAATTAAGGATTTTGACCAGTTTACAGAGGAAGCCAGAGTTTTCAAGTGCACAAAGGTCATCCAGAATTTTTTTTTTTATTTTTTTAAATTTTTTTATTTTTTTTTAGATTTCTATGTAGGCTGGAATAATTTAGGGCTATTATTGTTTATTTGTTGTGAGTAAACCCATAACAAGAATAACAGATATTTTGGAATATCCAGCATTGCCAGTCTTGGAGAATGTGTTAGGAGAATGATTTAGGGATAGAAAATTGTGATTTGAAGCAGAGTGGTGGATTAGACCACTGGAAGTATTTCAGCCTTGCTTTTCTTGACCCTTTCCATTCTTCTTTTTCACTCTTCCTGTTTATTGAAGTTAAATCTGTGTTGATCTAATGTTGCAAAAAAACTGCTGTATTTTTGTGTGACCCTTGGAATTACTGTTTAAAGTGCTTAGGTTTTCCATTTTTCATAAAAGTCACTTTTGTCTTCATTCCTTCATTCTATGTGGATCACCTGAGAATGAGATTGTGACATGGTATTTTCAAGTCCTGGTACTTGTGAAGGTAGCAGGTTTACAGTCCACACCATGGAGAAATCTTTGTGTTTAAGTCTGTCAGTTCAATGAACTGTGAAACAACTCTGCTAACAGTATCTTTGCAGAATAGAGATCTGGAGTATGCATTTTAAGTACTTCAAATAAAGTAAATGAACAATATAATGTGCTCGTTTTGATCTTCTCTTGTTCATGGCTTAACGTTTCACCTGGTAAATTTTACACTTCTGTAGTTGTGCTTGGCATTAACTAGACTGAAGGCAGCTTTGCATTCAAGGCTGTGAAATGATTGCTGTCAATCCCTTTGTCCTAATTTTTGGGTTGATTCTGTAAGCCTACAACCTTTTGTTGGAATACTGTTGTGTAAAATTTAGTATTATGCCCTGTTGGAAGTCATCCTTGTAATTAGGGTCAGCTTCCACATACTTTAACAGTAACATGTATGCGTGTAAGCCTCTAAAAAAATACGTGACTGTATTTGCACAGGGAAGTTGAAATTTCAGCTTTTCTTTTGCCATTTTTCTTTCTTTTTTCCTTTTTTTTACAACATAAATATGAGGATGATGCAGTTAATAAGGAACTTGTCAGAAAACAAGGCACATCTGTTAAACACTTTTACTTACATTCAACTTCGTTTCTCCAACATAAAACAAAAGCTGATGAATGTTTCTTGGGAGTCCTTGTTTTGAGTTCTTGCCTGCCACTGCACGCCCCAGTGCTCCTTTGGGCTTGTACAGAGTGGCCTTACATGGCTCATGTACTGGGCCTGGCAGTAGCCTGATAAGGTATTTGGGCTCCTCCTTCTGCCCTTGTGTCTCTGAGAATCTTTGTGGGTGAACAGATGAGCTTTGCTCGTGTAACCTAAACTCTCAACGAAAATATTGCCTTTTCCCAATGGTATTGTGTTTTCCATCTGAGCACAACATGTTTTTGGCTATGCACAGAAGTAATACTTCAAGAAAACGCCTCACCGTGTTGTGGATTGATTGCTTCTTTGATTAATTTAGTACAAATAATGGAAGTATAAACACTATTTGTTTTAATTGCTCTTTCCCTCTTTTCTTTTTCTTATTATGTTTATATTAAATGGTAGTGCTCTTGCAGGGAAAATGAATAATATGCTCAAAGATTCCCTTTCCTTCACTTTATCCTATTTTTCAGGGAATCTTTTTCTTGAAATTTATTGCTTATGTTCTGCTGTTACAGAGAATTATAAGCTATGTGTTTAATTAATACAGTGGCACAAATTTTCTTCTATGTTTGCATTTTCAAACTTCCAAAAGCCTTATTTCTAACTAATTAGAAATGTAGCAGGACAAACAGCTATGTCTATATCCAGATTTTTGCCCCTGTTAGAAATACATTAAAAAGCCCTCCCTATTTATGAAATCATTCTGACAAAAAGAAAAAAATAAAAAGGGCTTATGTAATTTACCTTCTATTTTAATCGGTCTTGTTATCCCAAGGTTTCCAGCAAATCTGCCTGCTACAGGCAGGATCACAGGATTTTATACATTCTTGGTACTCAATGCAACATCATGCTTGTTTTTTAACCTCTGAATGAAATGTGTCTTCTTACAGAAATGGTCTAGTTATTAGCTACCCACTCAGATCTATTCTACCAAATTTGAAATATACTGAGACTTGAATTTTTTCTTCTCTGGGTTGCTCCTTCCACATAGCTAGTCTCAAATGTGTTTGCCATTTTTTTATATAGCCTACAACTTTCTCAACTGCCTTTGTCTGTATTGCCACTTTTTGTGTGTGATTGAAGAGTATTATTGGACTGAAATAGTTGTTGCTGAGCTCTTTATGTCTTTGTTGGGGCTTTGTGCCAGATGCTGTTGAGAGTGTTCGGCTGCCTTAACACATCAGTTCAGTACTTCTTGAACTCAAAAATGATACCAAAAACCTTTGTAACCTCTCAGCAAAGATCTTTCTTAGCAGGAATTATGTTAAAAGCATAGTTGTATGCTTTTTCCAACACAGCCATCTCTTCCATTTCTAAAACTTTATCACTAAAACTTACAATATAGGCTCACAATATGGGCTAGGATGTTCTGTAGGAGAGGAACAGATAAATTAGGGAAAAAAAAAATGGAAAGGAAGAAAAGCAGGAGAAAGAGCATCACCTAATAAAAAGGGAAGAGAGCTGCAGAGAAAGATAAAACATGAAGAAGCAGGTAGAAAGAGTTAAAGTAGAAAAGTAGAAAGAATTAAAGTAGTAAAGCAGTAAAAGTTAAAAAAACCAAAAATTAATAGGAAGACAAGTACAGACACGAGTAGTAGGAGCAGAGGAAATTTCAGAGAGGAGCACATGACTATTGGCCCTTTCTTTCATCTGCTGTGGAGAGGCTCACAAGGTACAAAGGCCCCTTTGGGGACCTGTTTGCTTGGTAACGGCTCAAAGACCTTCTATGGATCTGGTTTAAAAAGGGAGCTCTGCACTGTGTGTTTCCACAAACATATGAACAGAGTTTATTGCTAGTATCTGGGGTTCTGTCCTGAATTTTCATTTGGAGCAGAAATGTTATCTTTCTCCAAAACTTCTTTCAAAGGTAGTTGAAGCTGAAGGTGGTCTAGAGATTCAGAACAACCTCTTGAGCTCTATCCTCTACGAATTCTTCTTGGTAATAGATTAATGGAATACCAGAAAGGGAAAATTGCTTGAAGATTAACACTCTTCTGTCCTCCATCTACTTTCCTCCTTTTGCTCTTCAGAAACCTTTTCCTTCTAGGAGAAAGACACTTTGCTCAAATATTCCCTAGTTTGTTACTAGATTGCTGTCTTCACTAGATCATCTGAGAGTTTATCTTTTAATTAACTTGCCCAAAGGCAAGCTGTCTGAAAAAAAAAAAAAAAATTGAAGTCTCAAAAGCAAGGTGTGTGTGTTTGGTTTCTGACAGATTGTAAAAATGAAGTGCCTGTACTACCTAAAATTTGTATTTGTCATACATATTAGTAAGGTCTCTTATCTTAAAAATTCCTGTAAAAGATGTGTACAGTACTGTGATTGATTAAGCTCAGAAATTGTGGAGGACAGACAAAATGAGATGTCAAGAAAGATGTATGATTTTTACACTAGAAATTTTTTATAAACATGTTTAAATATTAGGTCTGTCTTAACTTGAAACGATTTAATTCTGCTAAAAGCAGGTTTTCAATTATAGATTATATGGAATTTCTGAAAGCACTTAACTCCTTTCATTGCAATTACGCCTTTTGTAATCCATATATTTAAATTCCTAGTTGGAAAAAGTTCTTTTTAGGGTTCTTGGAAGCCAAGATAATTTTAAAAAAAGAGATAAACAATTAAACTTACTACTTGTACTTGAATGATAAAACCTATTCATTCAAGATTGATGCATACTGTCTGAAATAGTTGTGCAAGAACAAAAAGAATAGCGAACTTAAAATAGATCAGGAATACAAGTGACAAAATGCAGCATAACAAACAGAAAGTAAAACAGCTGCAAACAGCTTCTTGCTCTTTTTCATAGTTCAAGAAAAAGCATTACTAACTTTTTAATGCATTACACCTAAAATAAAAAAATAGCACAAAAGCAGTCTTCAATCCACATATAACTCTTTGGAAATCTATGTTTTGATTTAATTTTATAAGCCTTTTTGTATGCAAGCACAGCAGCATTGTTACATGTCATCTAAAAAATGTTAGTTCTTATGCTTGTGAAACATCCTGATTTTGCATTTCAGTCAATGTAAATGTGAAAACAAATATGAATTTGAAATACATCATGCTTTCTACATTATTGCATGTATAGATGTTAATATTATTACAATTATTATGATACAAATTTTGAAATAAAAAGTAAGTGTACAAATTACCAAAATATTGGGAAAAGGGCACCAGGTAAGATCTTTGAAAGGTTGAGCATGATTAATCCTATAGAGTAATTTTACTGTGTATTTTTTCCATTATTTGTTAGTAAGTACCTGAAGCACTCGGTTTCTAACCATTTCAGCCTGCCAAGAAAATACATACACAGTCACACATGGCTTTAGTTTACTCTGGAAAACTGGAACTTGCTACCACTTTTTCCGTGTCCTGTTCAGGTAGTTCATTATTTTGTTGACAGTTCGGTTCCATTAATCTGGTATTTTTGGGAAAATTGCTTGCAGACCTTACATTTCTCTACTGAAGGTGATCAAATAGGCATTGAATCCCTCATGTAAATGGTGTCTTAAAGTTAAAATAAAATCTATTTTCCAGAAAGTAACTGTAAAACTATTTTATGCAAGATTTCATGTGGGATACCTTAATGGTTGAATAATAAATTTTACCTCATAAAAATGAAATTCAATAATACAGTAGCTTTCTCAGCGCAGTAGCATCTGGTTGAATCTCATGAGAGCCAATATTTTCCAACTCATTAGGATCATGTCGTTCTGTATGTCGTCAACATTGACTTAGCCAAGCTACCTTTACTTACATAACCGCCAAACTATTAAATAGGTCTCTTGTGGAGTGAAGTCAAATATTCCTCTTATTTTGCTTTTGCCTTGGAAGAAGAGAAGAAAATGTACATACTGTAACATTTAAACATCTGGTCTAAACCACATCAGGGTAACAGTGAGGAAAGTAACAGGATTCAGTATTCTTCCCAGGTGGACATATAAAAAAGGGGTTGTGGAACTGCTGCATAGTTCTTTTAACCACTTAGGAAAAAGACTAAAATAAGTGACTTGCCTTTCTAATACCCCTGTTTCTAAAACTACTTTTTTCCTCTTGCTTGCTCCATTGCCACCAAACTCCAAAACACAAAAGCCAGCAAAAGCCCAACATTTCAAAGTTTAGTGGCAATGCAGGTTGTTCAGCTCTAATCACTTCCTTGTAACATACTGGCATTTAATCGCCGTTCCATATAATATGGCCAATTTTGCATTCATTATGATGGGTATGAATTGAAATTTCTGTCTAAAATTGAAGTGTAGGGGTGTATTCGCTTAATTGCTTGGGAGTGGCAGGACACAGCTGTATGAAACTTGCACGGTATAAACAGTTCACTGTCTTGTCTTGTGTGGGTGATTACCCACATGTGTCCTCATCCTTCCTACAGGCCCAGAAGGCATTGTGTAAGTAGTAGTATTTTTATTTGTTGTGCATTTCTGTGAAACTCTGGTAAATTATCAGCTCTTATTTCAGATGGAAAACCAGCATGGATAAGCAACCTAAGCACAATTTCTTCTTTAGCTTAATTTTTTAAGCTTAATTTATTAGTGTATAAGGTGTTATTTCCTCTTATAGCAAACATTTTCAGTGATATTCTGAAGTCATGAACTGAGTTGCACTGAAAGGAGATAGGTGGGACATTTTATCATTTCAATACGTAATCAGTGAGATTTATCTTGCTGAGTATCTGAATAAATCCTCTGCCAGAAGCAGTGGTTCTGTTGTGGCCTGAGATGAGGAACTGTCATGGAAAGTATGCATTGAAACCAGTAATTATGACTGCTTTTTTATCTTTTTTTGGTCTAATTAATATACAATAATAAGCTTTGAAATTGAAACATACAGTATTCTGATGAAAGAATGGTGGTAGGCATACTTAAAATGTTCATATGAGCTTAACTTTGATATGTAATGTTGTGCTAAAGAAACTAATATATTTAAAGATCCACATGAGACTTTTTATATGTCTGTTGTGTTGAAAGTGAATGTGTACATGCTGTCAACAGTACAGTGAAGAAGAAAAAGAAAAGGTAAAAAAATCAGTAGGTTGTGGAAGGAATACATGCATGCATGAAATCCATAGCCGTACATAAACGTATATAAGTTTCCTAAGTTGAATTGTTTCAGAATTGCAGGAGAGATCAGTTCAGTGTGTATGTTGAAATTAACAACAAACTCTTGAGTATGTTGGTGGGCTACCAAAAAACCAAGACACCTAAGCTTAGAGCTATAAATAGTGCCCTTACTCTAGAGTCTGTAGTTTATTTGCACAAATAGCAGTGGAAGCTGTGACTGAGAGCACCTGTTTTGTTTGTTCAGCTGCTGGTTTGATGTTATTTCTTGTTTTTGTGCTTGGATAGCAGAGAGGTAGGCTGTCTTTTTGCCTTGTTCTAGCTGCCAGGTACTGCATCAGGTGAAAAACTCTACAGGGAGGTTGAGAGGGCGGCGTCTTTTCTAAGAACAATAGAGAATATTGAGCCTAAACTACTGGAATTCAGTGTTATGACAGGAAGGCTAGGAAGAATATAAGTCTGGAATCTGCTGCATAATAGGAACTGGGAATTTTCTGAGGAGTGTTCAGAGCACACACAAAACAAAACTTCAGAGATAATAGAAGGAAAGGTTGTTTTTTTGTGGGAAGACCCAGAGAACTTGTTGTCAAATTTAGAGTGAACCTGGAAACCATCAGTGGTTGCTGATACAAGAATAAATCACGAATGAGAAGGCCAAACTGTTTTCTTGACATCTGTGTTTTTTAAGAAAAAGGTTCATGCAGAGGTTCTGCAGTAGAAGTATTGATGCCAGTCACTGCCATTTCCTGAACACTGCTCTTCAGAAGAGCAGAAGGAAGCTATTTCTTTGTACGTGGCAAAAAATAATAGGGCTGTCAGAAAATTCAAGTTGGAAGGGTCTCCAGGAAGTCCCTGCAGTTCAATCTTCCGCTAAAATCAGAGTCAATTATGGGATGAGACCAAGTTCTATAGGGCTATACCCAGTCAGACCTTGAAAATCTCCAAGGGTAAGAACACCCTCTCTGTGCAACCTGTGCCACTGCTTTACTGTTCTCATGATGCGAAAGCTTTTCCTTCATTCCAGGCAGAACCTTTCATATTTCAGTATATGACCATTGTCTTTCATCCTACTACTGTGCACCTCTGTTTAGAGCCTTCATCACAACCTTCTCATACATACGGGAAGGCTGCTGGTATGTCAAGTGTGTTACTGCTGGGTTTGACCTTACGAAATATTAAAACAAAACTACAACTGAGAAATCCTAATTAGTATTAAGACCCTGTGATGGTAACTCTGAAATTCTTTTCCTGTTCTAATTTTCATATCAACTAGATTTTACCTGAGTGTTGATGTCTCAGTACATTAAAAAATCAATCACCCTGTTGTCTGATTAGCAAGTATACTGATGAGTGACATGAATTAATTCCAGCTCAGAATATCACTCTTTGATGGTTTGACATTTGTGGAAATTCCAGAAGTCAGTATCTCTCCTTTTCCCCTTCAGATTAAAGAATCCTGTTTTATAGGATATTAGTTTATATAGTGAGATATTCTGAGAGGAAATGACAATGCATACAGATGCTGCAGCATAAAGAAATGATCTGTAGCTTATGTCCATTATGGTATAATGTTTTCTGTTTATGGTTTCATTGGACATTTTTTATTATGTTTACTTATTTCTTTTTATTTATTGAAACAACTTGAATCACTTTAAAAGAATTTGGAATGCCTTATAGTGTATATCTTCCTCCTTTTTATTCAGAATGAGACATTTCACAGTTTGGAAAGGAACAGACTAATTAGAGGCTTTGATCTTGATGAGGCAAGAAGTATCAGCAAGGAAATTTTTAATGGAATAGATTATTACAGAATGTGAATGAAATGACAAAATAGTAAAGATAAAATTGAAATATTCCTGTGAGGGAATTTTGTAGTAAAAAAGTGTTTATTGTACTAGTAATCTTCAGGAAAAAAATCCCCCAGGCATACTCAAAAGTAGATAGGTTTAAGAATAAGCAACTATTAAGCATGGTAGAAGCATGTTTTCTGTTTGCAAATATGTAACATTGATGGCTGACTTTGAGTAGTAAGTTTATGTAATATGTATAGTCTTGATCAAATAGACGTTGTACTGACTGAGCTGAAGTCATGGGAGAGATTCCAAGTATTGGACTGCTGCTTAAAACTTATTAGCATCTACAATACTAAGAGTTAAAAAATATTAGTATTCTCTGAAGTTACTTTTATGGAATGATCTCTAGTGAACGGTATGGAAAACTACTTTCCATTTATGAGAGCATTTTGGTTCTTTTGGCAAGGTAAGATGATAAATACCAATAGTATTCTTGCCATAGGATACCAGGGCACTATGTACTATAATAGTAATTTGTAGTCTGATGTCCCGTGTGATTTCTTCTTAAATTAAATCAGGCTTTAAAAAAAGATATATACCTTGTAATTATTTTAAACTGAGTGATTATGGATCCAAATCCCATTTTTAAATTGCTGGATATTCAATAAAAATATATTCTTCTCCAGTAATATATCATGTGGGAGAGTTGCTAAGCTGTTAAAAATGCAGACTGTATGAGGAGTAATTATTGTGCTTCTTGTAGTCAAGAATAATGTTTTTCCTGCGTGTCTAGTCCACCTCATAGTCACAGAATATAATTAATACAAGGTACATGTAATAAGGTAATGGTAAGGACAGAAAGTGTGTTTTTACTGGAAAATACTGAGCTACAATTATAGCAGCTCTTTGCCTGTTAATTTTTCAGTTAGTGTTGTGTCTCTAAAGGCAGGCAGTTCTTTTGGAGAAAAAGTCTACCAAAGGTAGAAACATACAGTAACATAAAAAGGTAGTAATGATAAGGCAGACAAAGTCAGTGAAACATTAGGTTCTCAGGAAACTATAGTAGGCAAGAAAACTTGTAGATGAACATTTTACAGTTTTGATTTTGCTACTGGAAGGTAATCATTAAGGAACTAATATAGAAAGGATGTGTTCTGTTACAGTGTTATTTCATGGTATCCAGTGAATGTCCCTTCTGTTTTTGTGAAGGAAGGATAATAGGAAAATTAAAAATGGCACAAGCAGATGTAGCTGCTTTGATCTTGCTTTGAAGTGTTGTACTGCTGTAGGCAAGTATTCCTTACTGCGTATTGTAAAGGTGCGTATCACACTAAGTGAAACAAAATCAAGATCTTGGATTCTAGGGAGATGTCAGAGGTCTATGTATAACCACAGCTCCTGGACTTTGGGATCTTTGCCTTATGCGAAATAAGAGCTCTTGCACCTGCTTAACATTCTCCAAAACATAGTTTGTAACAGGGCTGCTGGCTATTCAAGGAAAGTAATCAGAACTATTTCCAGAAACATCTTTGTTTTAGTTGGAGATCATCTAAATAAGCTAAGTCTCTAGTCTGAGCTTAGTTTCTTTCTTTTATGACTGTACCAAGTTCAAACCAAATGTGTTTTACCTTTTTATTTTTTGCTTTGAGTGTAGCATGCTGAATAAATCCAGATATTATGCCATCTTATGCTGATTTCTCCCAGTTTTATGCCATGGCTTTGTTGCCGCATCTTGCTCATGCTCTTTTCCTACTTTTACTGTATTTTTGTCAAATCCTGTGATAGTCAATCCATTTCTTTATGAACTTCTTGGTTACAGCCTTTATCCATTCTTCTTTTGACTTGTCTCTTGCATGGTAGTTTCAAATGTTTTTCTCATTAAAGATGCTTTCTCTGAATGGGGTTTATGGTAACCATTTCCCCCTACGCCCTTCAGTTATTGCAGGGCAAGGGAGTGACTAGAAAATACAGAAATTAAGAAGAAATGCAAATCTTGGGTAGTGTTATGGAAATGTTTTAAATGTTGACTGCTGGAAAGGCTGCTTTGAACTATTCCTGTAATTATTCAAATTTTCCAATTTGCAGACATGGGCTTTTTTTTTTCTCAACCTGCTGTTGAAAGAAGAAAAGCTTAGTTGCTGTATGGGGTCTAATCGTGTTGAGAAGCTGCATTTAGTTCTTCAAATGAATTGTCCCCATAGTGGAATTATATTATAGTCTGTTTCTGTTTTCTGAGCTAAGTGAATACTGGATGATTTAGAGCGAAATGCGAGAATTCCAGCATTATAGAAGTCAGCTATCTTTACATCTCATCTGGGATGAGACTTGGAGTTTTCTTCATATGATTTCTTGGGTTTTACCTGGCTTGTGTGGCATACCGCAGCTGAATATTGTGCTTCTGTTATGTCAACTGCTTTGTTCTTTCGTTAGTGATCCTTTTTTCATTCTCCTATATGTAAACTCAGATTTGTGATGTAGCTGAATACCAGGTATTTTAGTAATTGGAATTACTGGAGGAAGTTTTCAAAGTAATAATGATTAAAAATACTAATAAATTAATCACTTGCTTTGCTACAAGGCAAGAAGACCAAGAAGAGTTTTCAAACCGACTAATAGCTTTCCTGACTATTTTAGGAAGTCAAGGAGTCCATAAGGTTTCCATTTTCATCTATTTCCCAGAATATTTTCCTTATATTTTGCTGTCTTTTCAAAGAAAATGTTTAGGAAAAATACATTTTTTACTATTTCAGTATCAACCTATTTAGTGTGAACTCAGTGAATTGTACTCAGAAGTTATCTGGTGTCTTTTGGTTTCAGTTTCGGTAGCAAAAAATAAATTCTCCAGATGTGGTTGTGCCTGGTTGATAGATGGGTCCATTCAGCTTTCTTACTTTGTGTTTTCTGATATTTTGGCTTTCAATGGACTAAATTCTGTTCCTCTCCTGGAACGATTGTGTCATCTCAGAAACTCAGACCTCAAATTTTGAGGTGCAGAATTACTGTTTTTTCAGTACCTTTGGATTTGTGAAGAATAGATCAGTCATCCATCTACAGTGAGTTCAACAAAAGAAGATAAATAAGAACTTCATTTAATTGTTTGCTTGATAAAAAGGAAATTTTCAAACTTCTGTGCTTCCAAACAATGACTAGAGTTAGAGAATAAAACAGGGGTTTTGTCAGAGGGTCTTTGGATATCACAAGAGTCTGTTGTGATTTGTGATCAGACGTGAGTCCATTTTTACCCTGTAGAATGGAGAAGAATGGCAGCCCTGCCTTCCTGAAGGGTGCTTCCCTTGCATCAAAAATGTACAAAACCAAAACAGTTTCTTTTGTTATGGTCTGTTACAAGCAAAGGAATTGGGAAGCGAGAGGATGATTTATTTTATTTATGTATTTACTTTTTAAACTAGCCATACTGTTGTTCATGCTTCCCAGGATTTGAATGCAATTTTTTATTGGTGCTTGACAGTGAATATTGCTGTTGTGAGTAGTTATGACTGTGCTTAGTATGCTCTGTCAGTAAACGTCTGACTGGCAGGTTTAGAATTGTAGCGTATACAATGTAAAACACCTGTTAGATATCTGTTATACTTAATCTTTCTGCAGATTCTTTTAGAGTCCCTCTTGGCTTTTAAAGAATATAGTTACTGTGTGTCTTCAAGAGCTTTTCAAATGCTGCGCAATTGTGTTATAACAAAGATAATGTATGGTTCAGAGAGGTGAACTGCACTATTCTGGGCACGGTCTTATGAAATTGTGTCTAAAAATATACTGTTTGTGCCAACAAACTAGATCACTTCAGAGACATTAGGAGTCCATAGATATTTATGTCTACTCATTTTAGACTGAGCGTAAGCTTTAAAGCAAAGCTTTGAGGCACTGACATAACAACATTTGCAGTTCTGTTGAAAGCTCGTATGGTTGTGTCTTGCTATAGCTCTCATAGCTCCTGGTTTCATCAGTTAACTCTGTATTCCGTTCACTGGGCTTAGATGAGGTGGTTGTGATCACCAAAGTGCTAAGCACTTGATCTTTTGTCTTTCAAGAGAGCTTTTTATAAAACTTGCTTTGATGTGTACTTCGTGTCCAGGCTACTTTCCCAGTGGGATCGCTTTTATGCCGCTGTCTATTCGTATGTTGCAGTATCCCATATGTTATCAATGAAACACAGCTTGCCAGCAGATTTTGAGCTTATCACCAAGGTAGTACCTCTACCATATTCAGCAATAGGAACAACTACTTCTTTAATTCATAAAATTTGCCTTCTGTAGATTTGCGCAGTCTTGAAAAACTCTCTTCACAGGTACAAAATATTTCCTAAATGCAAGGCAAAAACTATCTGAAAAAGGGAGTTTTACTGGACCAAACTGTTGTCATGACCTCAGTCTTCGCATCTCATGCCCTCCCACTTCCTTTGCTGCCTTCATTTGAATGATTTGCTGAGTTTGAATGTAAGCCTTTAGGCAAGTTTCTTTCTAACAATGTCAGTAGAAAGCTGTTCTAACTTAAAAACTGGATGGGAAAATGATCAACAAAAAAGAGCGGGTGATTTTTACAGCATTGCAGTAAGTGCTAAAAAGTCCACACGCATGGTTGTGAGATGAAATAAAGAAATATGGTACAAAGCATTCACTGAAAACACATTTTTTTCAATATTTGCCTATTAAGCATTCACTATCAGGCATTCAGTCAGTTGCTGCATTTGCTATGATAACACTTGACGAGAAAATTGAGCTGCAGCAAAAGAAGCTGCAGACTTTGTAACAGAATAGCTTGAAGTGTGTGTGCAAATAAAATGGATGATTTTTTAGCGAACTGAATTTGTGTGTTTCCCTCTGTCTTACATTCTGAAGCTGGTCTGAGTTATAGAGGTTTTCATTTAGGTTTCTCTAATACTGTCCAACCTTTTCTGGAGCCCATCGAACTGTACACATGCTTCCAGGGTGAACATGAGACCGTTTTATTGTACCAGGTGGCTTTGTTCTTAGGCTTTCAAAATGTTGAAATGTTTTCAATTGTTAATTAGATGGGGATCATTAGATTTGCTACAATTTTTCCTTTGAAATTCTTGTTTGGTGTAATGCAGTAAGATTTACCTGTGTGTAGAATATAAACTTCTCTATGTGTTTGTGTCACATTCCTTAATCTCCTTCGCAGTTTGAAAGACTGCTTTTACTCTGGTGTTTGGCTATAATTGCACATGTTGAATATACGTGAACATATTCTTATAATATGTTTATTTCCTAGGCATTTATAGTACTTTATACATTTCTATTGCAAAGAATGGAGAAACTTGAAGCTTTAATGTGCTAGTCTGTGTTCATATGGCTATGAACCACAATGTAAATTTTGTAACCAATTCTTTACTTTGCTTTACTGCTGTTTTGAAACTGTTTTCATCAATAATAAGTTGTAGTCAGTTAAGTCTTCTCATAATCTAAAGGGAAAAGATATGCTTCTCATTTCTGTAAAACCCACTTCAGTTTTCTTCTATACCTAACAGTCATGCTCTATTTCATTGGGGTAGTACAGAGCTTTCTTGTTTTAGCATTTAGAAAGGTACCTAGTGCAATTGCACTTGGAATTGTAGTTCAGAGCTGAAGTCCCCTAATGAGTGCTTCCCTGTTTGGATACTGCTTACCAGGTGGAGCTCAGGAACCTGCTGGCCATAGTGTCAGGATGCCTTCTTCTTTTTGTAGACCATAATATCTGCCATTCACTTTTGCTTTCACCTATATTAAATACAAATATAACCTCTCAACCAAGTCTTTGAATTCAAATGTTGAATATATTTTGTTTGTTGCCATTTTTTCTTAGCTTTCCCCAATTTTAAGCATATAAACAAAAAGAGCATCAAGTTGAGAAACGACTCCATGGTGGTTCCACTTCAGATTAACTCTCTACGTTGTTTTGTCCTCCCAGGAGTCTCAAAGATCAACTTGACTTCCAAATGCTGCTCAAGTCATTCTTTTGAAAGGCCACTGATCATCTTAAGGCTTATGTGGACTTTGGAGTGGGACATGAGACTCATAACAGAAATTGCATGCAAACCTTAAAAAATTTCTTAGTAAGAGGCAAATCTGCTTGTATTTCAGTCAACTGCATTATGTATTCAAAATGAAACTTTTCTGTCTAGCATAATGAGATACAATAAGTTCCATTACCCAAAACAAATTCCAGTTAAAAAAGATGCTTTTTAAGTTGACAGTAGTTCATGACTGTAACAACTTTGTGAGACTGCAGGGTTTTTTGATAGATTTGTGCTGGTGTTTAAGTACAGGAGGAAAGTCCTGCGGCCTGTATTTTAAAAGAATCGAGGCTGGATGATCACAAGGCTTCTTTATTTTCCCATTCATTTTGTGTTACTTGATGGTTCACAAATTTTCTGTTTGAAATGTTGGTTCCCCCAGTTTTCTAATTCAGGCCAGCTGATTTCTGAACTATCCTTTTGTTCAGGCTGTTTCATGCAGTTGACCCTTTCTAGGTGCTAGCTGAAGTATATTTCCCTATTTTGTTTTTCTTAACTAACTCTTTTAAATGCAAGATACTAAATCTTGGTAGTCTAAACTCCAGGAAACTGATTTGAAGTTAAAGAAGAGTAATATAATTTCCTGATGATTGTCATGGCATTCATCAGTGTAATCTTTAAAACAAAAAGAAAACCCAAAAAACAAAACATCAAACATTCTTTTATAGTGACTCACCTATTTCCTATACTAGTGGAAACATAACCTTCTCAGGAACTTAGCAAGCAGCAGCTATTGAATAATCATCTTTATATATATTGCTGGTAATTCAGAGATATGTTGGCAAGAGCAAACCTCTCTTTTTAATTGGAGCTAGTTGGTTTTCATCGTAAGGCATTTTTACTTAGCTGACTACCTCAGATACTTTTTGTTTTTCATAATTCTCTTTGGCAAGGGTATCTTCCTTATAATAAGGGGGAAAAACCCTGAATATAGAATTGTTTCAGCAGCATTCTGCTTAGTCAAGGTGTTCTGTGGAGGAGATGGCTTGTGTTTGTATGATTTCATTGTTTCTAACATAGCTGTTGATACTGATTCCTCGCTACAAAAGTTAATGGTTTATGGACTGCCATGTAATGTGGATAGAAGCCTTTTGACTGTTCAGCTATCCTTGCTATTGGGTTTGAAATGCACTTTTCTGGCACTGAAACCTTTGATGTCAGGAAGGCTAGATAACTTCTTTGCTTTCTGTCCTTGATGTGGACCGTCAGGTTTATTAGCCTTGGAATCTGTGTCAGATGAATTCCTTAAGCCTACTGTGAGTTCCACGTGTTTTATCCTGCTTTTCACAGTACAACATAATGTTGTACAGTGCTACTCTTCTTAAGCTTTTAGTTCCACACCTGTTTCTTTGTTGAAAAAAAAGGCTTTCAGAATCTATAAGTACAATAGAGTTCTCCTTTATATCATTCTCATCTGTGTTAAGAACTTTTTGATATTTCAGTTGTAGGACTCTGTTTCCCAACAAAAGTCATGTGACATCAGCAGTGAGGTGCAATAAGAGCTCTCTTAGGATTACTTAAAATAGAATGGAAGACTTTGAGTATATAAGGTTGTGTGGCCTTGAATGTGATTTTTATTTGATATATGAGCTGTGACATAGCTATTGCATGACTGAGATGTGCCTGTAAGCGATGTAGTGTACAGATGGGGTTTCTCTGAAACAAAGCCAGCGACTAAATCTGAATGTGCTCATTTAAAGGATAAAGAATACTTCATAAAACATATGGAAACATTTCTATGTTTTTTCATTTAGAAGGCTTCTTACTCCTTATGCATTTTTTGTGATTGTTCATGCTAATGTGTCATTTACCTGAATCAAGACTGCCTGTGCATCAGTTCAGTTTAGTGACATTTGTATAGTGGTATAAATATTTTATTAAAAACTCACTAAGTATAGTTTTCTATTATTCCAGAGCTTTTCATCATTTCAAAGGTGAAATAATCCTTTCCTCAAAACTGTTGGGAAAAGCCTCACCATTGTGTGTTGCAAAACACTTTATTTAGGAAGAATATCAAACAATAGTAATAGGGCTGTTGCACAGTAGAATTTGAATTAAATGGTTATTGGGATCCACTGGAATAAAATCCAGAAGTATATAAATTTGAACAAGAAATGTACACCAAACTGATGAAAGAGTATCTCACTGCTCAAAAGTATGGATACTGAAAATGTGCAGGAACCATAGCAGCCCACAACTCAGTAAGGTTTTTCTGTGTCGTGCTATGTCAGTAGGAGAATAGAGCATCCAAAGCATCTGACCTTCTGTGGTCTTTAATTACTTACAAGAACCCTGTGGAAAAAATATGCATTATTAACTTTTGTCATTTTATGGGAAAAAATAAAATACAAAATTTCTAAACACTAATTGGTAACTTTTGCTACTCAATTTATTTACAGGGATGTGAGGTGGAAAATGCAAATCCTAAGTTTTCAGTCCTGCCCACGTATTTGCCTCCTGATTTCCCTGACTAGACTGTGCTTTAGATGTGAAACATCCTTTAGCAATATGTATAGCATCTAAGATGCTATGAAATGAAATTTTTTTCCACTATGATGTCAAATCCATAGTGGGTTTTAACACTAAAATGTATTAAATTAATGTAGTGATGGCATTCATAGCTGCTTTTCAGAATTACTAGTTTAGCAGAACAGGGCCCTGATGCTTGAGGTTCCTAGGGAGTAGGTCAAAACAGATAATATTTACCTTAGAAAAGAAGGATATTAAGTACATTACAAAGCAATGGTTTGTATTTTCTTTGCAGTTGTCATGTCTCATCTATGATGGATCAAGAGTTTTGCTTTGTGCCCTCTCAGACCCATGATTACAGTGTGTTTGAGCCAGATTTTTTTTTAAACTGTTTTTTCAGTCTAACCATACCCCCAATGGAAGGCATTAGGGTTCAAGAAATAAACATGTAACACTTGGATCTAGCTCTTACAAAGTTGTAGATAGTCTTCTAGAAACTTTTTGCACCTTTTATTCTTGTACACCCTCTTGAAGAGTTTTGGTGCCATATTTTGATTTGTAGGCATGTTTATAAGGTTAGCAGGGTTTTAAAACCTCATTTGTCCTGTCATATAAAGGATGTGATTTCCTTCTATTTGTAGGGTGTAGGACCACACTACTGTGTATAGGGGCACTATACACTGCACTCCTGACTGCAGCTTTCCCACATACATAGTCAAGCAGATGTGTGAGTAGTTTGTTCAGCTTGTAGATCCAGCTGGAAGTTGTTCCTTCTGATGCTTATTTTTCAGTCATTTTAGTTGTTTTTCTGGCTTATAATGTGCCCACATGAGCATGAGAAGCAACTCAAGGCAGAGGGGATGATGGCATTGCCCCAATGGAGAATGCCTCAAAGCTGAATGAATTTATAAGCTGGTCTTGGTATCACTCTCTGCAGCAATCTCATGCTCATGTTTTAATGCATCAGGTTCTTTTACTTCTGAAAGATGTACAGTCTTGGAGATTAAGATAATTTACATTCTTTGTGTGTTTAATATAATTATTAATACTAGCTTCTTAGTGTTTGCACTGGACTTAGGTAAATGGCACAGGATTATTTGCACTTCATCTATTAATGCTGAAATCGATTCTGTCTCAAGAAAAAGGATGTCAAAGTTGATGAAATTTTACATTCTTCTGTGCTGTAATGTACTTGTAGCATTGTGCCAAAAATAGTTTGTGTGTTACTCTGAGAGGTAAAACAGCTGAATTTTTTCTTATTAACATCCGTACATTGAAAATTCACAAAGCAGAGATCTGCAGTCAGTGTGTAGGTGGCGTTTAGTCTCTCGATTTTGAAGGAGGAGCTTTTTTGTAATGCAGAGTTTTCTATACTGCTACTATTTGGTGGTCATTTCAGAAGATGTCACTTCTTAGCCACTCTTGTACGGTGAAATTTTTGCACATATACTGTTGTAAAAATTTCATCTGGATTTTTTTTTTGACCTTAAAGGGAGGGGAAAATATCAACAGTGAAAGGTTGTCATCATTTGGAGATGTAAGAGGAGAAATTGGAAGTAGGAGCGGAGAAAAGAAATTTTTGATTGTAGGAAGGTACATATGGAGATGGTGTTTGCAAAGGGATCCTGCAATTGTGAGGAGTTGTGAAGCAAGCCTCTGTACAGCTGCAGGAATATGCAGTGCAAAGAAAACTGCTATTCTTATCCAAAACTCTTCTAAGCATTAATATTACCCATGGTATAAAACCAGTTTAAATATTTTTAGTAAGACCTGCCATGCCTGGCAGTTTGGTTAACAAGATGATTTTTGGTTAACAAAACCAGTCCTTCTTGTATGGTATTACTGGAACAAATATGAATTTACTGTATTTACTTTTAGGGGGATGGTGGTGAGGTTAGGTTGGTTTCCTCTGTGTTTGTACAAATAGTCAAGATGCATCTCCTTCAAGTCTCTCAGGCATTTTTTTCCTTCTAATTAATTAATTTCAGTGTACAAAAATCTTCTGTACATCAGGCTGTATGGCTGTATTCTGTGCAGTTTCTTACTAAAATAAGTAAATACATTACCTCATCTCTTAATTGCCTAGCTATGCCACTGATGACCCAATCCTTACAGCACAAAGCTGCCACCATTGAAGCACAGCCAAACTCTAGGGACCTCTCTGTAATATGCTGCTGTAGGCAATTCTTAGCGTGTAGAGCCAAACACCTTTTTCCCTTGGTTTCATTTCCACTTTCGTTTGCCCTGGGATTTTTATTTCCTAAGGAAAATTGACATTTCAGTTGCTTGAATGTGTGAACGAGCTATGTGTTTTGTCATCACTGGGTGCAATTAAAATATCTTTGTTTTCATCTTTGTTTCTTTCTATTTCTCTTGAATATGTAATATATTTGTGAGCAAAGTAACTGATCAGCAATGCTGCTGAGGTTGTTTATGTGGTGTTCTAAAATCCTTATCACTTTCCTTTTGCTTGCTTTCTAATTTCTCAGTTTATACATTGCAGCAGAAATGTTGTAGACTTCTGCAAATCTTTAGGAATTGTAACAGAAATTTTAGCTTATGTGCAGCTTGAAAGCAGCTTAAGGAGTTGTAAAACTGTGGTGTTCATTTAAAAAACCCCAAACAAAACCCAAAACATGATCTATACAAAAGTTGGAGTAATTCTAAATTAGTAATTTCTAAAACTGCCAACGGCTTCCATTTTTAACATTAACAACTGTCTTCTGGAGAAACAAAATGTGATCATCAGCAAGATTATTCTTAATCTTTCTTTGGCCTTACCCTACACTGATGATGTGCTTAGCAGAAGAAATAATTTCTTGTATAAGGAATTTTTTTTTTTTTTAAATTTATGTCTTGTCTTTTTTTTAATGCATTGCATTTATGTGTGTCCATATCAGTATGGACATATTAAGATTCAAATGCCTTTTAAAGAAGTGTTAGCGTATGTGTTAGTATGTGTACTATTAGGGTAGCCTTACTTTGTTAGAAGCATTTAAATTTCTTTTTATTCAAATCACTGCTTGGGGTAAATTCTCTTTCACAAATCATGTTAACTTCTTTTTCTTGATGTCCTGTTGTAAATATTTTATGTCTTTTGTGTATTTTCTCCTGTTGCAATGCATTGTTTTGATAATCCAAATCTTTCCACCTATGAGTCTAATGGCAGATGTGTAGTTTCCTGTGACAGAATGAAGCCTACTGGAAGTTAGTGTTCAACATCAGTTGCCATTTCATCTAGCTGACCTAGACATCGCTTCTGTGTACTCTGTGAAAAGTTTATTAGTTACTATTTCCTCTAGGAATTAATTTGAAACATACATCTGATTATTAATTATGCATTCTGGTTGGTGTGTTGAGAAAATTTATTTCCTGTATTTATTGACATTGTCTGAAGTCCTGGGACCTACACTATGATGTAATCACTCCAAGTAGTAGCTAATGCACTGAGATGTAAACGGAGAAGCTACACATTAGAATTTTTTCTATGATACAATTGAACTTAAAGAGGATTTTTCCCTTGTTCCCTTGCTTATATGCATGTTATTTGAAGTTTCATTACTGTGGTTCATTGTGCATTCACAGAGTAAGGGCTTCTTAGCAAAGTAGGGGCTTACTGGAAAGGTAATTGCCGTTCCCGTGTGCTGTAGCAGCATAATGGAAAGTCCTGAAAGAAGATGTAAGTTAAAGCTTAATTTAATGTGTCTTGTTTGATTGTTGGGTAGAATGTCACCTAGCTCTACTTACCTTTAATTCTTTGGTGACTTGTCATAAGATATCCTGTTTATCCAGAAGAAATAATGGAGTTCTTCGCAGTGAAGGGTTTATTAGTTGAGCTCAGTTTGCCATCCTGAGAAGAACCACAGGCTTGCCTCTGGAAATAATAATTGCAAATGAACAAGAATACCGCTGTTACAGATGCAGTAATTTTAGTTTTGTTCCGTAAGCAATCATCCTCAGAGCAGAATTAACTTGAATGTGGATAGCCCAGATGCAGACTAGGGAAGGAGTTGATCCTCTCCAAAAGTCAGTTAGTGCTCTTGCATGGATCTCCTAGCTCAGACTTCTGCAATGCTGGTATATATGAATTTAAGATATGTATGTCCATTAAGTGTAGGCTTACATATTTGTTTGTGGGGCAAGAATCTCATAAAGTAAAATATTGTGGGGTGTGTGTGTTTCTTTCTGGAAAGTGGCTGGAGACTGTTGAGCAGGAGTAGCGAAAGTGAGGTCTGTGAAAATGAGTGGTGAAGAATATTCCATGTTAGAATACAGTGTTCTAAACATGAATGTAATCTTTCCACAATTGTAGCAGTGTATACTTGTGCCTATAGGACAAAATTAAGGCAAATGAAATAACAAACATCCTTGTAGTATTTATTATGTTCCAATTTTTCTGCATTATAAAGGGAGGAGATATTTTCTGTCTGTGACATGCTAAATATTGAATTAATTTCCAAAGGAATGTCTGCTTTTCATTTTTAAGATGGTATTGTATTTAATGCATTCTAGGCATGTGAAAATGATTATGGAAATGAGGGTGTGTGATCTGAATTTCAGTGCCACTTGGGTGCGCAGTGTAACTTGTGTTGAAGGCCAATGCTATTCAGCACTTCTGCTAATAAGGGCAGTTCTCTGTTAAGCACAATAATCCCATTTTATTTCTCTTTAGGATACTTCTTTTTTAATAGATACAGAAATTATATTCTCAATATTGGAAGTTGCATTGAGAGCTTCATTGTTTACTTTTTAATGGTTTTATATGGGAAAATTGATTTGTCTGAAAAAAAGTTCCATTAATGGAAGGCCCCATATCTTTATTTCCTCATTCCACCAGCCAATTTTCCAGTATCAGAGTTCTAGTTTTTATATCAGTGTTTTCCCAAATATTTAGTGAAGTGTTTCTAAGTAGCAAACAAGACAGTAGCTCTTCTGATTTGGACTAGTAGAAGGGCTGTTGCCATTTGTCTTTTCTCTTACAGATGTTTTGTTGTTTTTGATGCTATTTCATTACTAATCTCTCACATATAAATCTTCTTTCTCTGCTGATGCCTGTAACTAGCAAAATTGTGGTATTATAGTCCCTCTGGAAGAATAGTAGTTGCTCCTTATGGTGGGGCAGTGTAAAAATGACTTGGACTGTTGACCATCCCTCAGTTTACTGTTAACTAATTATGCTAAGTGGAAAAGTTTATTAGTTAACATTGCTCAGTCATAAATTAACTTGCTAAAATAAAGTGTATGAAGAGCTACATTTGGACAGTTTGAAGGGCTTAAGAGAATTGAGTTCTTAGCTTAAGACAACATCTGGTTGGAGTGCTAGAAAAAAATTAATTTTTGCCTGTGAGCTCTCTGTCTTAAAGTCTAAGGGAAAAATACTAGTTTTCATCCTTTATTGATGTAAATAAGAGAATATGCAACGCGTTGCTACATAATGGAGAAATTTAGTTGTCTTTAAGGATTTAATTTAGCTGGGCTTTAACCATAGATTCATAATTAATATGTAAATACTTAGCAGTACTATAGAAGTAAATGGGTTTTTAAGATTAATTAACTGTTTGGCTCTTCGAGACTTCAGGATAATAGAGGACAGTGTTTTATTTTCGTAAATAAGCCTCTTCATTTCTTTGTTGAAAAAATTGTACTTGGGTGGAATTAAAGCTTTAGAAATGTATTTCACAAAATATCTGCCAGGAGAATTTTTTTTTCCTCTCAAGAAAGCATTACATGAAATCCACATTTTATGGGTATGTTATGTAAGGAAACTACTTATCAACGCACATCTGATACAAGTAGGTAGTATGCAAATAATTTATCTTCTTTTCTGCACAGAAATCTTTTCCCTGGATCTTTGAGTAAGTAACATGAAGTTAGAACTTCATTTTAATGTGGAAACAAAAAAGAGTATGTAGTTTATTTATCAAGTTATTTTGCCTTAAACAGTATTATAAAATACAAAACAGTGGTCGTTGCTTACTGATTTAATTAACAGTAGATGTAAGAGATACAATTTACTACCAAAAAAAAAGTAAAATCTCAAAGATGAAGCAGTTGTGTAGTTTCCAAGCAAGTAATACAGGACACATTTAAAAAGCATAAGAAATGGTTTAATTTCATTAACTGTGGTCTAATATGTTGTGCATCCCACTCTTCGTAAACCACAGCGGCATTTACTGGCTATTGCTTCAAAGCACTACTGGTTTTCATCCCTTTTCATGGGCCAAATGTGTCATAAGAGCATTAACTGAAGTCTGGAAAACAGTTCTCGTGGATTTTGCTTTAATGATAAATCTAGCATATAGTACACTTGCTGATATAATCAAGTGAATGGAATTTCCAAAATCTTGACTTAATGTCTTTTAAGTATGAAGCAATAATGTTTTTATGAAGTAGCTTTTAAATGGCATTTGTTGAAGTGGAGAGCAGCTGGATTAGAAGGGTCTGTTTCTAACTGCAATCAGCAATGATCATAGTATCATATTACAGTCACCCTATAAAATAGCTTGTATTTTAAGAAAAATGGGGGGGAAAAAAGGAAGGTAGGAATGGAGAGAAAAGCAAGAATGGTCTGTGTGATGCCTGAAGGGGTCTGGAATTGGTTACAGTTGGATAATGTTGCTTCAGCTGTTTGGGCAACAGTAGTATAGTTCTCAATATAGGACGTTCTTTATCAATTACTAGATTTTAAAAATGTTTTGGAGATACAGTCAATATGCATTTCTCAAGCATTTTTATTATGTAGGGTGGCTTTTCAATTCTAATGTTTACCAGGATAAGATTTAGCTAAAATAATGACCATAATTGTAGAACCTTTTGCAGTTCTTCCCTGTGTTTCTGTGTAATACAAAATCTTTTTTTACCACTTTTGCACTTGTATCCATTTGTGTAAATAGAATGTATTTCTGCACTGTCCATCTTTTTCAGTTGATAGGCTTTTTGAATAGGGAGAATATTTTCTTTTGTTTCTTACGGAACACTAAATATGTTAGTGATGGTGTGTTCTAAAATTTGTCATTGCTGAGTCTCAAACTTTAATTTAGGAAACCTTTGTATCCTTCCAACAATTGTTTATCATTCTCTTTTTTAATGTGTAGAATCAATGAGTTAACTGCAAGGATTTTCTGTTGTTGCTGTTTCAGTAGTAGCTTGCAGTTTTCCTGCAGTAGGCAAGGTGTATCTACTTTGCTGAATTTTCAAGGTCTGCCAGCTTAACACTGTGCGGGAATGTCTTGTATAATAAATGCATACGAATTTTGGAGACATAAATGCTCTTACTCAGCAGTGCTGTTGATCAATATTCTTGAATACTTCCCAAGTGGGACTCTTCTATACTTTAATTTTTATTATTTAATTTTAAAAAATGGCATGCTATCTGCAGCAGAAAATTAATTTCAAAAATGGCTGTATTTCCCTAGATTTTTGGGTTTTTATTTGCTTCTAAAGGGTTTGATACAGTCTTAGGCAGGATCTGAATAAGACATACATAAAATAACTGTACCTAGAGTGCCAGCCAGCTAAGGCAGGCAAATTTTTGAATTTGAGTTTTAAATTAAAAGAAAACTAAAGTACAGGTTACTTGATTGTGAAGAAATTCTAAATATGGTTTAACTTGTGCAAGCAAAAATAACATAGTCATCCCTGCCAGGTAGCTGTGTAGGCACATCCTGCATCATAAGAACGGTGTTTCCCTATCCATTAGTTCAAATAAGTTCATTTTTTTCCTGGAAAAGACCTCTTGTTGGAAGTGCTTTGCTTACCTGAGGTCTCTAGACAAAGAAGAGGGTCTATGCCTTGATTTAGTTGTATTGGAATGCAGTTCTTCAGGGTATGGGAACAGTCTGAGGGAAGGTTGCATCATGGTGTGCTTAGATCTTTAAATTTAATTTTTAAATTGGAACGGGTTATCTTGGAGGGCTCAGACCACATTCAAATCCATACATACAACAAGGCTAAGCCAAGTTCCACATTTAGTCTGCTCAGGGAAGTAGGTCCTGGTGTTCTGCTGGCTTTTATGGACTTACCCTTTTGCAGAGCTCTACTACTATGAGAGTGTTCGGGGCTCTCATTCCTTGTCATCCATCTCTTACTAGGACATTCCACCCTTCACCAATCCCCTTGTTCTTCTCCTTGCTCTCTTTCCCTCTTAAATTTATATTGTCTTGTAGTTCACTGCGTAATATTAGTACGTAAAACCGCTAATTCCTCTTTTAAAATTCTTTTGTAACATTCACAAAAACACTTTCTTAAAGATGTCCTGAGAAATCACATTTTTGCTTTATGGGCATCGCATTATTTTTCTCTATAATATTGTGGTCATCTTTAGCTGTTTTTCAAGAAAGATATGTTAGGTTTTTATCTGAAGTTGGGCCAATTGATTTCTTGGAAGCTCTTATTAAGATTGTAGATCATTTTAATAAAGCAATTATCGTTCTTTTGAATGTAGTTTTTTCATCAGTGGTATAGTATGCCATTAAATCTTGAAAACTTTGCTATCAAACCATCAGTCAGTTTCTGCACTCTTGCATTTGTTATTGTATCTTTGATATGGACTCTGCCTTCAGTTTACCAGATTACTAATTCCATTGTTAAAGCTTTTTACATGTATTTTGTAGGCTGTAGGTCCAAGGTGGATACAAAATATGTATCCCTGAAGTTACAGATTTTCTGTTGTGATTCAGAAAGATAGTTGCTTGAATGAACAGGAATAATTTGCTCTGCCCTTTTACATTTACCCTGTGTTGGAAGAAAAGGGTTAAAAGTGAAAGAATGGTGAGGAGGATAGTAAATTTTCCCAAGTGACCTTGCTGTTGGGAATGCTAAGAATACCAGGGTGGGAAAACTCCATTTCTTATGCCTAGTGCTGTTCATCTTCTGCCTGTTTTGAGAAGTAGAATTCCCATGTAGAGATAACACACTCTAATGGACATGCCTGAGCGTCCTGCTGGGACAGAGTGAGAGAGCAAAAGCTCAGAGATCATAAAAGCTCAGCCTTGTGATAAACTACACGTGCATGAAGCCCTTTGGTATACTGGGGCAGGAAGTGGCCCCTCCTGCTGTCTGCTAGGAAGAGCTGAGCCTAATGGAACCTGTGTCCCCATGTTTCTCTGTCCGCTGGGATGAGCTGAGCCTAACGGAGCCTGTGTCCCCATGTGTCTCTGTCCGCTGGGATAAGCTGAGCCTAATGGCGCCCGTGTCTGGGTATGTCTCTATCTGCTGGGATAAGCTGAGCCTAATGGAGCCTGTGTCCCAATGTGTCTCTGTCTGCTGAGATGAGCTGAGCCTAATGGCGCCCGTGTCTGCGTATGTCTCTATCTGCTGGGATAAGCTGAGCCTAATGGAGCCTGTGTCCCAATGTGTCTCTGTCTTCTGGGATGAGCTGAGTCTAATGGCACCCGTGTCCTGGTGTGTCTCTGCCACCCAGCATTGTTAGTGAGGGAATGAAGTAAATCTACTGTTCGCATTTCAGCTGTGGTTTGGTGGTTGCCCTGGTTACCTGTATGTATTGATTCATACTCCCTATATTCTAAATAACCATTTTTTGTTTTCAAATATTTCTTTTTGATTTTGTTACGTGCTGATGTGTTTTAGTGGCTTTTATACTAGGTATGGCTGAGTACTGTTCATCTGAGTCCTGTGCCTTTTCAGCATTTACTACAACCTGTTTGGTTTAGAAAACCAGCTACCTTTACAGACATGAGGAAATGACTTTGTTGTTGTTAGTTACGAACCAGTAATTATAATGATTAGATCTTATGTTACCATAATATTAACATAACCTTCCTGTACATTTCTGAGCCACCAGTAGTGATATTCCTGGTGGATGACACATACGTGGTCTTGAAATGTCATTAGGTCATGTTTAGGAAAGTGACCTTTAGGAAGCCCCTTCTCTTCTTTCTTGAAATGATGCAATTAACTTAATGAAGCAGGGGCAGTTGGGAATGGATTCCTGCTCATAGTGTTCCCAGGTGCTGCCAAGTCCTGGTCTATGCAAAGGAAAAATGTGGTTAATGTTCTCAGTGCCGGTCAATGTCTACTGCACCGATGTGTCGAATTGACATCTTCCCCCCAGCACATGAAATCTGGAAGACCTGTTAGGAGTATGTAAACATGTCACAGTCAGAAAAGACAGCAATTTATAAGGTCTGGTAAATTTTTGTGTTTCCAGACAAACACCAAAGAGAAGCAAGCACAGGTGCCTGCATATTTGAACCCAAAGTTTAGTGGATGAAATCTAGGATTACTCCTGATAGTGTTCATAGTTTCTCATATTTCCTGAGGCAATTTTTAAATGCTGAAATACTTACCATACAGTGATGGTTCTGAATAAATAGGTGGCAAATGGTTTAAAAAGTTTTCTTCATTTTCTTACTGATTTCATTTATTCTTGATTTTGACATACAAAGTTCCTTAAAGGAAAGTTGCATAAAATTAAGTTTACTGCTTTTTCTGGTTGATTAAAATGTTTTTAACATCTGTATGACCACCATGAAGTTCTGTGGATGCTGATGTCTTCTAAACAGTACTGAGAGAAAGTAATTTTAGTTGACTTTTAAAATGTATTAAAGTCAGTGTAAATAAGCGAGTTAATCACAGTAAAGTGTTCATTCTGCACTTCTCTTTATCAAGTGTTTTTAGGAATTCACCTGTGATCTAAGCAGTTACAGCAAATTAGAAAAATCCTCTTTAGCTATAGTAAATGTGACAAAGCATAATATATAACTAGTAAGAAACTTTGATATACTAACTATAATTGATTCCAGTGACTTGTCTGTTAAAGCCAATACAAATAATTGTAACATCTGTCAAAAACCAACCACTAGCATGAAAACCTTTTAACATTTTGCACTTAATAAACTATTTTATACATAAACTACCTTATTGTTTATATTAAAAACTAAAAAATATTCGGTCTGTTCCAGCCATTCTAACAAAAACTTTAATAAGTAGACATTGCATAAAAATGACACAATCCAGCAGTTATTTGGTAAGGCCAGCATAATCATAAATTTACCATCCATGCTTTTCCAAAAATACTAACCCATATTGTTCTCTCTGGACCTGTTGCAGGGATGACTAATCCAGCTGCTGAGGTCTCCCTTTATGTGTTTGATGGAACACTTGGCTTGCTAGACTACAGCTGTGTGTTTATGTGCAGTGCACACCTGCAGGGGCCTGACAAATAGCTGTAGTATGTGGAGTATACAAAATTACCCTGGCAGTGCTGCAAATAAGGAAGTTTCTGTTTTGAAGTCCATATGTGTGTGAGCTTGAGATGCCAGCTGGGGTATTTATGTTGCATTGCACAGATGTAAAACTGCCAACTGATTTTATACCAAATAAAGGCTAATCTTTTTATACATACTTGGTGTCAGAGTTATGAAGTGGTACATAAGAATGTTCTCACGACTTAGCTCTTTTAAAATAAAAGCTGACATTAAAAATGCTCGAATGCACAATATGCATAGATGCTAAAGACAAAAGCGTGCTGTATTTACTTAGATATCTGCTGTAGCATGGTATTTTAAAGGTTTTATTATTGGTGATATATAGTTTTTAGCTGCATGTAATCAGGACTTGATTTATGGTATGCATATACTCTATGCTATATATTCTTTTTTCCAGGAAGTCACTTCAGCTCTGTGGTGAATCCAGTTTATGGGTTCTGAAATGTGAAAGCCCAATTTATATAGCTACCTAACTTGAAAGCTTTGCTTTCCTATTTTCCAATGTGTTTGAGCTCAGTGATAATTTTTCATCAAATATAATATGTATTTCGAAAATTGTTATCATTTTTAGTAAACCTTGTTTGTGAAGATACTTTCAAAGGTGATACTTGCTTCCAAATACTAAAGAAATTACAATGGAAGCACTAATTTCATTTGCTAAAGCTAACGAATAGCACAGATATGAGTTCTGATGGTTTGATGATTTTAGTCAGTAGCTTGACTTTTGGTATGAAGTGGTTGTAAAGACAAAAAGGTGAAATTAATAGTTTGTTTTGGGTACTTAAGTACTGCATGCTTAATCCTTTTCAAATGCCTAAAATCAAGGCTTAGCGGGGGAGAGAGGGTTAATGTGCAGATGTGAGTGGACAACTTTTGTGCTTTTGACTAGTCACTGGAAGTTCTCTAAGCCCTTAGTTACTTTTTTAGGCTTAACACACTTCTATTAATTTTTTTTGCATTACTGTGTGAAGCAATTTTAGTAATGCTTTTAATTTGTTGTTTTTTCTGGGCTACTAAAACATTTGAAGATGTGCAGAATTCTGCTTTGGCTTACTCTGTCACAATGTCTATTTGAAATGCATTTATGCTACGTGTGTAAGAACAAAGGAAATGGGAGCAACGTTGAATTATATCACTATAGAATGTGTCCCAAAGGACTTAGGAATTTATTTTGCTAAATGTAGTGCACAGCTTAGAGCTGACTAGCCATCACACACAGCTCACCAGGCTGGTGGAGTTTTTTCAGAGCAAAAGAATTTCATACATATGCACATATGCATGCACATGCTCACCCTGAGAGAGCAGTCTTGGGCTTCTTGTGCTTCAAATGAACATCTGCAAGTATCCCCCAGAAGCTCAAACGTTATCCAGGTTCTCATGGTTTAGAAACAGAGTTTTTTGGTGACTGAATTTTAGAGCAGAAACCTCAGGCATTACTGTTAGTTAGCTGAAGAGTTGAGCTGTACCCCCATAATACTGCCAAGGCATGTATTGGCTCTTGGCTAACATATTAAGTGTGTTTGTGAGATGATCAAACTAGCATTAACTGCTGAGAACTAGTCTGAAGAGCAGAGAGGGCTGGGAAACACCACAGAATGCCAGATCTCAGTGAAAAATGGAAACACTTCAAAAGAAGTTACTTCTGCTAGATGAGTATAGGAAGTCTTAATTGTTGTTGTATCCTCTGTTTAGGAGGTATATTTAAGACCAAAAGAGCAGAATTCTGTTGGTGAGTGAAGAAATATGTTGCAAAGATGGTTCAGTTATTTTGTGGCAGGACCAGCTCTGTTATGGAAGGATATCACTTCAAACAGATTGCCGCCCCTGCAGGTTGCAAACACACAACTGAAGGCTTCTAGTTCTCAGTTCATGCACAGATGTCTTTCAATAAGTTTAGCCAGTAATTTCTTCAAATTGCTCAGTTTATCAGCAGCACATGTCATCAATCCTGGAGTGGTTGCTCAAGTCAAACTACAGAATCCTTAGCTTACAGACACAGCTGCAAACAGGTGAACAGGCAGAAAGTAATTTGTGCAGCTTGGTGGCTGTCAGACAAAAGACAGACAATCTGTGTTTAAAACAGATTGCAGGCCTTGCATGAGCCAGACAAAAGGGATTTCTACAACTGCAAATAATTCCAAGGTTAACATATTTTCCTTTCTGCCATTAGGTGATTTGTTAAAATTGGAAACAATGAGCATTATAAATCTACACAGAAACTAGAGATAAGATGAAAGAGAAAAACAGATCGCTAAATAAGTTTACATCCTTCTGTTGAAAAGCATACAACTGGTATTCATATAGCACTCCTTTTTATAGACTGAGTTATAATACCTATAAGGACATTTAATACAGATTTTTAATTGTGCTAAAGAAGTCTAATTGGGAAAAGAAAAAGCATTGGAAAATCAGTAAGTTCATAGTATTGTTCCTCTGTCTTAAAAATGTGACCTTTTTTTCTTTTTAAAATCTCCTTTCGTTATCATTCAAAGGTACTGTAAAGATTTAGCAGGATTTAATTTTAACTTTGAAGTCCTCTCTTCCTCAGATATTTTAATATTGGGTAGATTTATCAAGATTTGCTGTACCAAGTAAATCAAAGTGAAAATTTGTAGCAAACCACCTTACTGTAGTGCTAATCTAATTACAGTAAATTAGAAAATATGCAATTGCCCAATCACAGATGTTACCTCAGATGTGTGACTATAGAATATCTATTCCTTCCACTTTTCATGGGCTCAGTAAACTTGCCTTGACCTCAAAACTTCTGCAGCCTTCCATGAGGTACTAATCAAGCTAATGTAATGTAGCCCTTCTTCCTTTTTTAGTTCAGTGAGTAAGTACTTATGTGCAATAATATTGATGGGTAATTCTATGCCTAGTTCAATTTCTGGCAAATTTATTTTCCATGTTACTTAAAATTTACCAGCAGAGAGAGATTGTGGGTGGAAGAACATGCAAAAAGTGACTGTCTACTCTAAAGTAGCATCTGCTTTTTTGATGATATTATAGGGCATAGGGGATAAATCATTCTGCTTTGAAATACATGGAAGTCAGTGTACTTTGTTTCGTGATACAAATTATGATGAATTCATGAACACAATGGATAATCATGCAAAAGTGTTTACAAAACTTATTTAAGTTGTCCCATCAAAAGCCACTTGTTGTCTTAATGAAAAAACTAAAATATGTTCTTTTGGTTACAATCATGCCTATATTATATACTTGATTCCAGCATAAGTATTTTCACAATTGAAGACTACTGTTGTTAGGCTACTGTGAGTTCATACTGTTATTAAAATACAGCGCTAAATTCTGCAGGGAAACCTGAGGCTGAGTTGCAAAATTCTTTCAATTTCTCTACTATAAAGTTATCACAAGCATGTGCTTTTATAAGCTATAGCATGGAAGTACCCTTTTTCATGTTTTCTGACAAAATGCAAATTCCAAGATAAAATTGTGTCTTTAATATGTGCTATGTTACAGGACTCTTTGCATTTGGATGTTCTTCTATTTTTTGTATCCTAATAGACAGTAAGGTTTTTGACATCTCAAAAATTAATCACTCTAATGGAGATTTTCTGTTCTTTGTCCAGGGAACGTTTTATACTAGGTTCTTTCTTTGTAATGCTGACAGCCATGTATTGCTTGTTGGTTGTTCAGGGTGTGTGCTGCAGATTGCAGCCTGACATTGCTACGGTGTTCTGTGCATGGGCTTCACGTATTCACTGTAAAGGTGAGATCATCATCCTTAAAGGATGGTTTTAATTTGTGTTGGTGAATCAAGTGAATACTGTATTTAAGGAAGGGGAAAAAAGTGTATTCATGCAGGTTGCTGTCTGCAGTCCAAATTGCTGATCAGAGAGTCTTTATACACATCGGTAATGTGCTGTGCAATATAAGCTGAAATATATTCCACAAGGGAGGAAAACGGAATAGGTTACATACGCTGTTCCTAAGTGCAATGAATATAAAACTCCATTACTCACTTTAAGCAGGTGCTTTTTATATGAGGCTTTAAAGAAATATAAAACTGCTGGTGAAATGATTGGTTTGTACAGACACGACTTAACTTTCAGTACTTTGACCAGATAAAGAGGCTAAAAATATTTCTACAAACGTTTCTTTAATGATTTCAAGGATTAAAGGTTAATATCCTCCTAGTGTAAGAAACTGCCATTCCAGACACTAAATGTACTGTTTTCTTTAAGTCCTCAGGAGTTACGTAGACTATTTAAAAGAAAATACAAACATGTCAGTTAAACTTAGAGCATTGTGTTTTTAAATTGATATCCTAAACAACCTGTATTAAATTGTTGGAAGGATTACAGTGATACAAAGAAATGCAATGTGATATAGAAAATTGTGATGAAGAATGATACTCCAGTTAGAAAAAAACCTCACCTTTAATGAAAGTGAAATCTTATCATCTATGTGCATGGAAAACCACAGGTGAAGGGGAAACCTCAGACTTTTTATTTAAAGCAGCATATACTCTCTGAGAAGCAGAATCATGGGAAGATGGTTCTTGATAAAGTTCATATACTGTATTTTAATCTTTCCACTTAATTTCTATCATATTTTACATACCTACTCTGTCTGAATTACTGTTTTCCTGCCATTTCCCACTCCTTTATAGTCAGTGATTGTAGCAGCAATCTCTGTAGTCCATCTTTAAATCATGTGATTGTGGGCTTTCTTCACTTCCCAACTGAGGGATATTAACATTCTCATTTGCTTCCCCCCCATGCCTAGCAACTCAGGAAATTGACTGTTAGTGATTACACCTTAGATGTTCTTTATTTTTGATAATACCGTTACTGAACACATCTGACCTTCTTTTGAATTTTTATGAACCTTTGCAGTTTCTTCACTACTTAAAGGATTACTGTGCCCATTCTCCAGAATCCTCATCTTGTTTACCTTTTTACTGGCCCATAACTGTGCTGTCCTATATTCAATTAGCTCCAACTGAGCCTGTGAGAGATCTCAGCCATTGGATACTGTTTGACAGCAAACAGGTCACCAGGTGTCTTGTGTGTTACAGGGAAACTCACAGTCATGTGTAGGTCCAGGTGATATCTGGCACTTCTTGTCTTTTGCATAGTAGGAATGTTACATAGCACTATGAGGTTTGAATCTGTTCTGGTGAAGGAGGCTTTTTAAAGGCAGTACAAACTCATATGAAATGTTCATTAGTTTTATAGGTGCCAAATAGCTTATTTGAGTAAATGTGCCTTAGAGAAAGGAGCTCCACAGGTGGAGCAGAAGGTGATAAGGTCTGAGATGAGCTCTGATTTGTCTGAGAATTTGTTCTTTCATCCTACAATTTGCTCTCCTGGAAAGGTTTTCTTCAGTTGCTACCCAGCTTTTTACTAAAAGAAGAGTTGTAAAATGCAGACTTTAATCCAGAGTCTAAGATAAATTTCACTTTTTGCTTAGTGTGTTTGAAGATAAGCCCTTTGAGCTAGTACTGGATTGAACTTGAAATAGACTAGATAGAAAATGCATTTCAGATTTTTTGAGATCCTATTAGCATTTATTAATGAGTGGAAGTGTTTCATATATTTTACATGTTGATATTTGGCATGAGCTATTCTCAGATACAGCAAAACTACTGTATTTGAAATGGATGGAAGGGTTGTACAACTGAGACGGAAGCAACCAATTGCAAGTGCATGGCTTCCAACCAAAGAGTGTGTTACTGAGGGTGGAAACTGTGAGCTCTTTTCTCCATCTATCTGTCTTCATCTTTTTCAGGATCTTGCTTCAAATACTTTGCTGTGTAAGTTTCTTAAGTTCTTATTTTTCTGTATCGCATTAGCATTTGTATCCATGCCACTTGAAGCATCTGTCCACTGACAACACATAGGTATGAGGATTGATAGGACATGCTTTTCTAGAGTTAAAATCCAGATTTTGATTTTTTTTTGCATTTTCTTGGAAGACAAAAGTTATTTTAATGCATCAAGTTTGGCTTCTACCATTTGTCTCAAATGATACAAAATATCTGAAATGCAGCTGTTGAATTGGGCAGAAAGGAAAATCAATCCTTTTCTTTTTGAACCTCTGTTTACAATAGCAGGAACAGTAGCACTTAAGGTGCTTTAATCCTGTGTCCTGACCAGTGTGATATTGCCAAATCCAAAATAATGACTTCATTTAGGTATATTGGCTTCAGTTATAATTGGCAATGCCTGAATAGCCAGAACGTTAGCAATAAAGAGGTTAAAAATATAATAGATTGCCCAAAACTACACTTTTCACAGCAGGGTTTTAGAGCTATTTACAGTACTATTTATGTTTAAAGATGGAAAATGGTATTCCTTTTCTAAATGTTGGCTATTTAGATCGAAAAGATCCACAGTCCAACAGGGAGCAGGAGAAGTCTGGTGATGTGGGTTGAGGTTGAGGTTGCTCATGGCAGAGGGGTTTGTGATTGCCTGTGTTGCTCAGGCCTGGCCTCCTCTGACACATGGCATGCCATGGGACAGCTGCTTGCCACTCCATAGCCCCACCTTGGCTCACAGGTCTGCTATCCATTGTCTGAGCTGCCCTGGTTTTTCCCTGCAGTTGCTGAGGTAGAGCTGTTCCCACCTCGTTCCCCTGCTCTCACAGCACTCATGCTCAGCTTTGTGCCTCTGCCAAATCCAGTACAGTTTTTTGCAGCAGATTTCTCTCACAGAGCAATTGCTACCAGTGAGATTCACATCTTCCCCCCCACATTTTCTATCCTGAAGAAACTTAGCAAATACTATGTAGTAGTAGTTTAAATAAATATTACTAATCACATGTGAAGCTTAGCAGTCACTGTGCAACACTTGCAAATTGTTGTCCAGCTGTGCTCCAGTCAGTGTTAGTACCATTGCAGGTGGAAACAGCACATTGGGAGTTATGGTAGGTCTATAAGGGAATGTTGCTATTACTAGAAGGGAAGTCCATGGTTAAAATTTTCACCCTTATCTCCACTAACATCACGTCCAGCTGCACTGTAAAAAGCACCTGGAGGAGGGTGTTTGGTCATCCCATTACTCCTTTTGGTGAACTTGGCAGTGTTAAGTTTGCAGTTGGACTTAATGATGTTAGAGGTCTTTTCCACTGTAAATGATTCTATGATTCAGAGATTCTGTGCGTTTCAATGGTAGCTGTTTAGTTCTTCTATGAGCATTCCAAATTAAAACCACATTTTGCCTTACTGGATAATGACTTAAAATAGATTATTGATAAGGAATATTTAAAGATTCTTCTTACCTAGAATGCCTTAAACATATTATTCCAAATGTTTTCTTCAATATTGGTTTTTGAACCACAGGTTTCTTATTTACCTCTCCATTTGAAGCAAGATTTTAGAAAAGTCAAGAGGCTTTTGGGTTAGGGCAAATGGGAACCTGTATGAAGGCCATTGTGCGGGGAATCTTGAAACAGGAATGTAGCAACAGGGTTTTGCCTTTTTTAAGTGACTTTCCCTGTAGGTGAGGTGCTGCTGTTCTTTAGCAAGCTGAGAAATATTTTGCAATATGTAAATCTCTGTTTATAATGATGGTCCTGCATCTTGTTTAGTATTTAGGCAATGGAGAAACTTTAGTTAGTTTACAGGCAGTTTAAGGATTTAAGTGATTAGTTAGAGAGATTTTAACATGTGCTTTTTGCAGCTTATGTTCTGATGAAGAGAATGATAGATACTTACATTGATAAGTATTTTATCATTGTTGCACAAGAACAAAGCAGCTTGACCTTCTTTAGGGAGTATTTCAGTCTATCACTAAATTTCACCCTTTCATGCGTTTACTTTTTCTTCTAGTACCATGGTTGAAGAGAAACTAAAAGCAGAGCTATTTTTTAGGACAGGGTTCTCTTATGTGTGCTCTGGCACAGAAGCTCAAGACAGTAGAAAACCTGTCCAGTTCACAATACATTAAAGGCAAGACAAGTCTACCATGCTCCTGTTGTTAGTGCTCTGTTAAGTCTTGGGAGTGGGTGGGGATGAAACAATAATTTCTTAAAATAGTGATATGTAGACTAAAAACTGGTTGACACATTTACACAAAAATAAATAATTATGATAATCAGAATAGAAGCTGTGATGTGAAATAAAGTTGAGTTAGAAAAAACACCCAAACAATTGTGCCTTGACAGTTCCTTAAAATAAGCTGCCTGATTTACTGTTTTGAAGAACTAAGAAAATAGTAGCCTGTGAGTATGTACATTAGGATTGCAAAATATGGTCTGTAGACTATGGTGACAGATGAAAAACATGCAATTGTGAACACAGTAAAGATGCTTGAGGTACTTCATTGCAAAGATGCAATTTTACTACGGAAAAATCCCAGAAAATACTTATACCCCAGCTTCTACATTTCAGGAAAACCTCTCTTTTTCTCTTGTTTTTCCAGTTAAAAAAAGGAAGGGGGGCATGACGGGGTGGAGGAGGGAACCCCAAACGCAGCACCCCAGTGTTTTCAGGTGATGTGTGTGAGGAAGCAGAATGATTGAAAGAGATGTTGAAGTTCCTATGTTGCTGCTGTTTTATTGCAACGAAGCATGTGAAAGCTTTATGCTGTCCCAGTGCTTTGAATGTGAGAAGTAGGACTGGTGCCAGTTAGAGCTGGTCTTCGTGGCTTCTATTATGTTCTTTCTGGAAGGAGGAAGGAATTAAGTTTGGTTTTAGCCTGGAGTTCCTCAGAAGTGCCTTCTCTGTAACCAAGTCCAATACAGACTTTCAGAAGTTCTCACTAAGCACTGCCTAAGCAGAGACTGAACACAGATGACTATCTCTCAGGAAAGAAATGAGGTTTCTCTTACGCTTCAATTTGTTTACTAGCTTTTCTGTGTTAGTCATGTAAAACCTAAATATATGTTTCTGTGAAAATAATTTGACATTTTTTGTCATGATTCCTGTAAGACTTATGCCTCAATGTTATTTCATTTAGTTAATAGCTCCTTACTTTTATTCATGCATTGATCTTTTTACTGTTTGAAATAATTTTGAGAAGTGTGTGACAGTCTTTTACTATATCATGTTGCCAAACCATAGTTTATTGGTACTTAATGCTTTAAATATTGAAAGTTTTCCTTCTGAGGCCACAGCCTAAATGTGGGGACAATTCATGTGGAGTTGCTTCTAGAAGTTTGTCATGCCTTACTCATTTCCTATTTCATATTTTCCAGTTCTTTCTTTTATGATCTTTCTAAAGAATTATTGGGTTTTGGCGGTGCACAGTCCTGACTGTTGTCCTCAGAATCAGTAACATATCTCTTTTGCTGATTTTCTGTCCTTGTTATTGATCAGTTTAGATTTTGTTTCTTGGTTTGCCAGTGATTATTGTAAATTCACCTTATCACAAATGGATTGGTAAAAGATGTTCATTGATAAATTCACTAATTAGAATGTTTTTAAACAGTGCTTAAATTAAATGAGTGCTTAGATTTCTAGGCTTGAGCAGAAATCCTGAGCTGATCTATAAAGACATAGCTGTGACCTGCCTTTAGGTACTTGTTTCCCTCCTGCTTGCACGTGGAATTGTACTGAATGCAGGAACTTGGGGCAAGCTGTGTGCTTGGGTTATGTACGTGGAACAGACCAAAGCTATACCCAAAAAGTGGAGGGAGGATGTGAATACCTGTTTCAAAGTGCGGGAAATCCTTTCTTGGCATCACAGTATTTCTGTGCGTGTATCTGGAACACAATGGCTCTTTAGGCTTGGAGTTATAATTAAAGTGAGTTAGTGTGCGCAAGGTGTCAATTGTCAAGATGTAGTAGATTTGAAGTTAGAATACCTTTCTGCCTACTTTTGGGTTTTACTGTATGGAAAAAACCAGCTTTTTAAGTCTTTGGTGATGTGACATATTCTATGCGTCGGAATCAAGTGAAACAGGCTATGCTTGATCACCAAGTATACCAACGGCTACGTACTGGGAAGGAAACACTTGACTTTTACTGCAAATTGTTCTACAATGGGCAAGATGTTTCCAGGAAAAGAATCAGACATCTAGAAAATTTACCTGGAAGGAGCCATAAGTTATATTTGATGGAGACTGGCATATGTATGTCTTCCTCCATAAAGTCTTTGGTTCCCCTGTTCCTGGTGAAAATAATAAATTAACTGAAGAAAAAGTGATTTGTGCTAAAAAAACCCGTGGTGCCCTAATTTGACTCCACTGAGCAACAAAGTCAAGTAAATCAGAGTGCTGCTTCTGCAAGTGTGATTCGAGAAGAATGAGTACAGCACAAGTTCTGCTCTCTTGTCTTGCACCTTGTAAATAAGCCTTTCTCCTACTTCATTTGCAGGATGTTGAATTGGCATAATGTTTGCTGTTGGCAATGATAGATTGGGTTTTCCTAGTTTCTGTTCAAATTCATGCTCAATGTCTTCGTTAAAATGTTGTGGTTTGTTTGTCTCTGTACAAAATTTGAGTTAATACTTGAGGGCATGGAACATTTCTTATCTAGGAGTTTAAATGTCTTCATGCTCAATCAATCCCTTAAAACACTACTTTAAAAAAGTTTTAAACATTGAGGGGAGGGAAGGAAGCTCTAGTCTTTGCTTGCTTAAACATTTGTTTGCTGAAATAGGTATTTAAGGGGTATTTTAGTTATGTGAACATTGAGACTTGGATTTTATAATGCTATTGTCATAATGAAAGAAATAAGGGAAGACTATTTGGGAGGAACTAAAGTTACAGGGATGGAAACTACAGATAGAGGCATATGAAGGAAACAAGGCTTCTTTTCTTCTCTGTAGAGCAGCTTGCCAGTTTGACAAGTTTATGAGAGATGGTTCATTATTTCCAAAAATTTTCAGAGACTGAAGAAAATGGCCTCCTATTTTAAACCAGTTCATTAGAAATGGTTCACTAAAAGTCTCTAAACTTTCTGTGCCTTGAAAAAGATTTGTAACTTGGCAAGGGCAATCACCTTATGTTTAGGTGATTTTTGTCTTTGTGATGAAAGTCTAGTTAGACATTCCAAGTTTCTTACTGTATTCTCTGTATAGGATTTCAGTAATTAACAAATAGGTTTTTTGAGTATCCATCAGACCAGAGCTGTGAAACCTGAGTGGAATTTCTGGCGACTTCTCCTTGATTACTGTGCTGCGCTGTGGTTATCAGGTGTTGAAGCTGAAAGGAGTTTGCCATTTGACATCAAAGCAACATAGAAAAGGAAGGGTGTTGAGTATGCTATGTTTCCCTAATACTTTCCTATTTTCTTTTCAAATAGTTGAAAACAATGGACGAAGTGTTTACCATCCCTGTAACAGAAAAAAAATAGCGTATTACTGCTACCAGTTTCTTCTTCATATGCATGGAAATAAAATTGTTAGTTATATATGACCATTTATTAAGGGTTTGTTGGTTGCTTTAAGGCCAAGTCATTAAGCTTGCCTGGCTTCCCATCATGATCCTTAACTGCTGGCTGGGAGAAAAGCAGTTCATTGGCTCATTTGAGCAATGCTTTACATGAGTATAGTGACTGGTCAGTTGGGGCAGATACACCCATGCTTTCATGAAGGTTGTAGAAAATAGAACTTACTTGGTGTGGGACTAGGAGTAAACAGAAACAAATAGGGAGCACAATCACACTAAACTTGGTTCCTTTTTTTCAAATAGGATACTAAATGAAAATGTTAGTTATGCATGTAAGTAACATGGAAAGTTTTAGTCTCAATGCAAAGAAGTTGTCCGGGGTGTCCAGTTGTCATCTAAAAGTGAACTCCATTATGGAAATTATTTAGTTTTAGAAGTACTTAGTCTTCCATAGTGAAGTGAGAGAAATCTATTGGACATCACACTTCGTATTTTGATTCTTAGAAGTGTTGCTGAAAAATGAAAACAGCAAGAAGCAACCAGTTTTAAGAGGGCTTAAAAGATGGGGGTCAAATTGTGACCTCAGTTTGATTTGCTTTAACTGTAATAGTGGATGCTACTAACAGTATTTGATAATCTTTGTTTTGGAATTGGCAGAAGATGGAGAAAACTTTTTTTTTCATTAGAACACAATGGCCTCTATTTTGCACAGATTTATAGGAGCTATGAGGAGGCAGAAATGCCTACAGATACCCTGGTTTCTTTTGACAAATTTGTGCACTGTGTCAGATACCATGCCTTAGATCAAAGGAGATTTTCAGCTTTAAAAGAGGTTTACCGTGGACAAAAATGGGAATGAGGGTCTATTCACAAACTGGTAGTTGGTCTTTCCGACTGAGAACTGATGGGGTGTTGTAATGGAAGGCACACAAATTAGTTTCAGTGAGCATTCTTTGAGCCTGAAGCCTTCCTGAGTCACAAATTAGGAAAAGTCTGGACATACCTCAAAGACAGAAGACAGGTTAAATTTTGATAAGAAAGTATACCTGTAGTGTGGAACCTACTTTCAGATGGCAGTCTGCTTTACCAGGTGCTGTGTGTCCCTTCATATGTGGCTTCTTTTGTTCTATCTTGGAAAGTACTTTTTATTCAAAAATTATTTTAATGTCTTACCAGAAAAAAAAAAAAAAGAATATATATCAAGAAGACTGCTTGCTAAATGATTTTATATGCGCTACGAAATACTCTTCAATCTTTAGGAACTGGAATAGGCATAATTACTAAGTTTAATCTGAAATCTTCTGTTGCCTATAATTTTTTTTAGGATTTCTTTCCTTACTAGTTAATATATATTAAAGGTTGTTCTTTGAGTTAAGTCTTTGAGAGATTTTGCGAAAAACCTAATTAATAAATTCTGTAGATAATATATTACATTTCTGTAATGTGTGTAATAATCTTGAAATATGTATAAAAATGCTTTTTTACCTGATATTCCACAATACTTTCCTTGCATAATTATGGATTTTGGAACAAATTCTGTGTTACATACATGAGGAAATGGTTCCATAATTATACTAATGTTTGCTTAATTAACAAGCTGCTTGCCAGTTTTAACTGACAAATTCCAAGTCGCTTCTGCATGAGGGGAAAAAAGAACCATAAAAAAGGCAACTTCTGTTAGTTTTTCCTTTCATACTTCTTACAGGTGTTGAAACTATTTATTTCTAATTTGCAAGTGAATTTATGTGTTTTTTTTCCTGATAGGCAGTGCTGTACAGAATTGGAGGGCTGGCTTCCTCCACCTATGCTCTGGGGCTGTTTTAGGGGGCTGCCCTCCAGCTCTGCCAGCATATCTCAGTCCTGGCTTGTATGATCCCCTGCTGCTTCTGCCGCAGTTCTAGGCAGCTCTTCAGAAGTGACTGCCAACAGCACTTTCTTCTTCCAAGTGGTGCAGTAGTTTTCTGGTGCTCACAAATGGGGGCTGAGGAAAGACCACCAAAACTTATTTCCACTTGTGACCCAAGGCAAGGTTTGAACTCCAGTTTCCGCTGAAAAATGGCAAGTGTGCCATTGGCCTTCTGCACCGCTCAGCTGCGTGGATTTAATGCTTTACATAGCTACTGAGTAAAATGTTGTTGTCTAAACAAAAGCTGAAAACACTTAGTCATTTTAAGATCCTGGAATTAAATGGTCGTAATAAAAACATGAAGGAGAATAGTTGACGTGGCACTTATAAAGTGGAAACAAAAGTGTATCTATGTGTGTATATGCATATTTATTATTTCAATTTCTAAGTGGTCTTGTGTGTTTTCCTCACAGTATCTGTATATATTTAATGCATAACTGTTTGTATTAAAAAAACCATATGAAGCATTCTATCACTTTCATTTAAAAACTGTGAATCACAACAAAAATGCTGTAAGAACATCTAAGGTAGATAATTAAAATATAATTAAGTTTAAATGCCTTGGTGAAGGAATATAAAAATATTTAAATTCAACAGGCTAGTACATTTGCAGTTTTCTTTTATTAGGTGTGAAATCTAAGAATCCCCTGCCAACTCTTGAGGGCTCAATCCAGAATGTTGAATTGAAGTACTGCGGCACATCATTGGTCAAATGTGCCTCTGGGACCGTGGGATCAATAAAAATTTGTGCCAAAGCCCCAGGTATGTGCAGCTGGACCATGTAAAACTTTATTGCCTGTATAGGAGAATTGGCCTTGCTTTTTACAAGGGGAGTTACTGAAACAAGAATTTACTCATTGTTCCTATGAATCAGAGAGGGGTTTTTGTATTCTGTTTTGGGGGTTTTTTGTTATTATTAAGTATGTCGTGATGATCCAGTCTTGCCTCAGTATAGTCAGATTTTACACTGAATTAAAAAAATAGATTTTTTTTTTCTGCTGAGACAAGTATTAATCTAGAAGCATTCAAGAAATAGGAAAAATGGAGAATACTTTCACCTAGATTTATCCTTAGCATAATTTTGATGCATTCCCTTGATTGTTTAATGCCTCATTTTCCATTAATGCTTCAAGTATGTATTTTGCTTGTGAAGTTTTTGAGGACTCTGTGATGGTTTTTTTACTTCTTTAAAACAATTTTTCTTGAGGAGCATGTGGGAACTTATCAATGTGTATGATGTCCTTATGTATAAAAGCAGCTAATGTCAAGAACATTAAACATTGAGTGTCTTTAAATTGAGTTCATGGTGATGTTTAAATAGATTATTTTATAAAATTGGGAAGGAAATTACTATTTTAAAGATAGATAATCAATAACTTTATTTGAAATCCTCCTGGATGTCAAGGCATTTACAGGGCAAACATTATGTAGGTTGTTCAATAGTTTATATGACGCTGCTTTTTCTATTTCCTCTTTTAATTCTGTATTCACAATGGTAATTAATAGATGTTCTCTTTGGACTAGTGAACGTTTGTCTTGAAAATTTATCTTGTTACACTAAAAGCTGTAAGGAGTCTAATCTTTATCCTAGGTGATGGTGGAAAAGAGAAGCTGATTCCTTTAATTCAAGGCCCTTCTGACACCAGAGACTTACACAGCAGTAAATGGCTCAATGAGAGTAGAAAGCCAGAATCTCTCTTAGCTCCAGATTTGGTAGCCTTTACAATCCAAATTCCACAGTATATGGACTACTGCCATAATTCTGGTAAGTACAAAACTCTTGTTAAGCTGGTATCACATTACATTTTTCCTATCCAATGTAATTTTCAAAAGAGGGGCTTGATATAAAATGTGCCAAATGTCGAAGTATCTTTTACACACACTGCACACATTATAACTTTAGCTCGCTGTGAGACAGAAGAACTAAAAGCTGCATTTTGATGTATGTCTTCTTCAATAAGGAATGCTTCATTAGCTTTGGTTGCCTTTTAAAATAATTATATGTAACTTTTGTAAATTTTAGGCAGGGGAAGGATGAGAGGCAGGATCCATGTTGAAAATATTAGATCTACTCCTTCTTCCTGGTACTGTGTTGGGCTTCTTATACAGATGATGACATACTGAATTCCAAATGGTTCATATAAATTTGAAGGATAATTTATTATTAAGGATTTGTTCATCATAAAATTTGGTAACAGTTAAAAAAAATTAAAAATACTGCAGGGCACGCATCTGACGTCATCAGATTTGGTGTTGTAGTGGCCTTAAATGAGAAGTTAATAATTTGTGAGGGTTGTTTGGCTAAATTTAAGGGTGTTGTTGTCTTTGTGGGTATAAATACTTTTACCTGACATTCTTATGGTTTCTGTGGTCTTTAAACAAAACATTGGTCTGTTTTAAGCGACACTGACAATTTTTAAATGTGTCTAGTTTGAAGTAACTCATGTAGTTTGTGAAATACACATGGAACTAGGTTTTGCTGTCAGTGTGCTGCTTCTTAAAAACCATGCTCTAATGTTTTTCAAAGCTTATTCTATTGCCATGCTAGGCATGGAATGAAACAGGGAAAAAAACAATCCAAAAATATCTAAGTTAAGGAAAGCAAAAGAATTAGCTGACCCCAGTATTATGAAACACAGAAGTTACTTGAACACTTCAAGTGTGCTTTTTTTCTCTGTTTTTTTTCCTGTGTAATGATTCTTGAATGTCATTAGTCTGAAAAGTAACAGTGAATTTATTACCGTCAGTGCAATTTTTATGTGCATATGTAAGCAACATTTGATTCTTATGCAGAGTAAATATTTGTAAGCACTGTGCACTCCAGCAGTTGTTAGGTTATTTTTTCAGTAATTGTACTTCTATGTTTCTTGGAGAGCATCCTGTTGGAAATGTTTACAGCAGTGTTTTTATAACAATTATCTTCAGTTCCTGCTCCTAAAGCATTGCCAAAAAGCAGTTCATGATTCAATAATATCTGACTTACTCAGATCCATTTTTAAACAGAAGCTAAAATCTGTTGCACCTGTTGACTCACTTAAATAACTTTAAATGTTCATAACAACAATATTTATTGCTGTGATTAATTGTTGCATTTTTTGAGGATTTTTTGGATTTAATTTTCTGATTTTAGTCTTAGTCTATTAGTTATATTTTAAAGGATCTGTACTACAGAATTACTGCTTTTGTTACAGGTCATAAGGATCACATACATTTTTGCTCATCAGTATTACAGATAGTCCAGTTATATGGTTGAGAGTCCTTGATGGGTTGTGACAGGAGGTGTTTATGAGAATTAAGGCACTGACAAATGAAGTGCTGGCCAGACTCATGTGCAGGGACTTTGAGAGGCAAAACATTTTTTTGTAATAGACAATTGTCTGTGGTACCTGTTTTGTAGATGAAGGAACATGCATTAAAAATGTTAAGATCTTGGAGTTGAAAATGTACTGGACACTTCACCCACCCCCTCAGTGTCTCAGGAAAGTTGTAGTGGTTCTGTGTACTCAATGGCATTCTCTAACCTGCGTGTTCAGGCTCTAGCTCTGCTCCCCTAGATCTGTGAGGTGGCACCTGCGAGGAGTGGCAAGTGAGATGAAAAAGCTGACTGATTTGCTAAAGCTTTGGTCTCAGTCAACAGGAAGAATGGCATACTGCAAATGATTTCTTTTTTTTAAACATAAATTAAAGCAGAAGTAACTAATGTTTCAATTGTCTCAGGTTCTGTACAAAGGATCAGCAAAACAAAAGCCTTTGCTTTCAAATACTTGCTGAAGAAACTGGGACAATTTAATACAGGAGATATGGCTATCATTTTCATCATGACTGTGAAAATTACATGTAGGGAAAACATGAAATGCTTTGAGAGCATAAAAATGCATTTTCTGTCAGTTGCAGTCTGGGAGTTTAAAAAGCTATACTGGATAATTTCACAGATAAAACTCATCCCTTGGGAATAAGAGGGCTTTTTAAAGCTGTACTACTGGAGGTGATTGTGCAGCACTGAAGTTGTGCTGTTTGTGAAATTTTTCCTAGTAATGTTGTATATAACATTCTGGAATAGGAATTTGGACTAATTAATTCATTAAAGTGAATGGAAAATAACTTGGTCAAAAATCAAAGCAGCTGTTTGGATATAAAATGCTAAGGCGGAGGTTGTGCAAATGGCATGAGCTTCTTGAATAAATCAGGGCATATTTACCTGGAGAACAGTTACTCCTCCTCTCCTTGTTGCATCAGCAACTGTCTACGGTCTTGTAGCACTTGACTCATGTAATCCAGGATGATCAGGACGGTTGTGCAACTTCCTTCTACAGCTTGTCTGTATGTGGCCCTGTAAAGTTTGAGGATGTATTTACAGTCTGAGGGATAAAGCATTTGACACTAGTATGTTCCTTTTTGCTATTTCACTTGTGCTGTTCAGAGGAAGAGGAAAAAGGATATGGTTCTAGTCGTACCATACTTAATTGAGTACAACCATCGAAGGAAAAAGCTCTAAACTGTACTTTCAAAAAGGGCAGCATTTAAAGCATGTGATGTGTAGCATGTACAATGTATAATAAGTGTAAAATAAGTGCATATACCTATGATTACCTGTCAGGAGTGTTTTACTGTTTGATGCATAAAGTGTCATTATCACAGTGGAAAACTGATCCACCTAGGGCAAAGGAAGTATTTAGGGACAATGAATGTAAACATGATTTTGTTTACTCCTTAAATACAAGTCTGAATGCTGTGATTTTAATTTTGGATCCTTCTGTTTTATGAAAAACTGCCCCAGGTATCTCTAAATGTAGTTGTAAAAACCAGTGAATATGCTCCTCAGTCTTTAAACTGCAGCATATAAAATAAATACAAGAGAGGAGATTATTCCATTACCCCAGGGCTTGGGAAGGTCTTCTTACTCTTTCTCTGAAATAACCCTGGCTTTATTAACCCTGGGAGCAAGCTGCAGACCTTGTTTGTTTCACCTGGCCTTTGAGAGAAGAGGGAGATTTCAAAATGAATGCTGGTGTTAGTGGTTAATTATGAACAGCTGTTGAATAGATGAGGTGAGCTGATTACACTCTATTTGGTTTGCCATATTGAATAATTGGGAGTATGTGCACAGCCAGTGTATGGACAGCTTTATGACAAATAAATCAAGAGGAACAAAAATAAAAAATACAGTTAATAAAGTTTTCTCTGAGATCAGCTTAAATAGTCAATAACGCAGCAGTGAAATAAGGGAGTAAACAAAAGTATTTGTATTACTATCAGGCTCATAGGTGTTAAATTTATACACCCAGTGGAGCAAGCAAGAGTGGGAAGGCTTCTCTAATTTGTCATAGCTGTATAAAGGCTGAAGAGCAAACATTCAACCTTATGAAAGTTGGTATTTCTTGTTTAAGTGATATGTTTCTCAAACTTCCAAAACTTTAGAATTTTTTTTCCTCTGTCAGTATTTTGATTTAGATAAGATCACTCCATTCACCCTTTTCCCATGCCAAAGGGAAAAAATAACTGAAGAAAGACTATCTTCAAGTATGAAAAAATTGCCATAGAAGTTGTACCAGCAGGAACATAAACTTTTTTTTTATTGTAAACCATCTGATTTTTATCTGTTAGAACTTAATAGAAAGGAGGTGAGAGATTATTGGTATGTTTGGTTTTAAGCATATACACCTACATATGCCCCCCAGCTTCCCCTTTTTTGCAGTTAAAAATGCATGTCATTTACATATTTTTAATTTAATTTTGACTGCTTGCACTAGGGATATAAGTCTGAATTTTGAAGCTGGAACAATTACATTTTTTAAGTTCTCATCTAATTTAAATGAGTCCTTGTGGTAGTAAGTAAATAAGTAAAAAATTTCTGGTAAAAGAGAATTCATACTCTAATTTGAAGTATTTTGGAAAGACTTAACACAATGAATGAATAAAAATGCTTAGTATATTGGAGTAATTAAAGACAATTCACATTTGTGGTTTGGACATAAATGTGTAAAAATTATACCCATCTATCTTATTACATTTCCTTTTCTCTCCCTGAGGATTTCACTATGTACTTTATCTGTAATTGTTGCCAGTTTTCTATCAAGTTCCCACTGGGCTTCTGGTGCAAAAAATCTTATCCTCTCGATGACAGAGCTTGCCTGAATGATTTCATGCTCTTAGCATTTTTGTTCACGGGAATTAGGGGGAGAATGTAACTGCAGCTGAACATAGCATCTATTTTTGTAATTTTGAAGTTTAGACTCTGTTATTGGAACTAAATGAAGAGATGCAGGTGTTCTCCAGTTCAAGTCCTTTGGGATTTTTTGATGGTGGATGCTTGAAAAGAAAATGCATGTGTTTCCAGAGTCAGACAGCAGCTGTGGACTAGGATTTATGTTTTTCTCAGAACTTTGGGATTTCAAAATGTTACATTTAATCACATGCACAGAAAGGAGAGCAAATGTTAAAGATGTTACATATAAAACTAGGAGACTGATCTTTTTACCATACCAACTAGTTGTGGGAATAGAGGAACAAAGTGATCTTTAATCTTAATATGCACAATTTCAAAAGGATTATGATAGTTGCCAGGACTCTGGTCTTTTGAGAGCTGTGCTCAGGCAGTGCACAGCATTTATATCTTCTTAATTGCTTTTAAAATCTGGTTTATTCTTATATTTTTTGTTGGAAAAATATGAAAGTTAATAGTATGAGTTACTGAAAACACAGTATTCATGTAGGCTTATTTTGGAGGGTGAATTTAAATTCGGTCAGTATACATTTTTAGAAAAAAATTTCTGGCAACGTCCTGTAGTTTTCAAAATTTGATTTAAAATAGCAGTTCAACTGCCTGAACTGCAAGGCTATATTTGGAAGTTTTCTTTCTGACAAAATGTGTGGGCAAAAGTATTTTGTGGTAATGCAATTTCTCCCTCCCTTTCTCTCTGGTGATTTTGCAATTAGTTGACTGTAGCAAACAAGATGTCTGACATCTTAACATTAGCTGAAATTCAGGCAAGGGCAGCAGATGGTGGTGCTGCTGAGCAATTCAGGAAGGGAGAATGGTGTGGGGAAGAGCAGGTTGGTAACAGTGGTAAGTGCCAAGTTAATTAATACCAAGGAAGAGAAAGTAAAAGCCTCTTTTTACCTTCACCAGTCTGTGTGTGCTCCATTCTCTGCCATTACCCTCACAACCTCAGTATGTTGTGCACTGCAGCCATGTTAAATATCAAATATTTTTCCAGAGTTGAATCACCACTGCATCATCTACTTTCTTACAAAGATCCAGCACTTAGTACTTATTCTAAGAGAGAAGTAAACTTGTCCTCAAGTGCAGTCTGTTCCTTGCTGGCTGCAGTTGTAGATTTCATGTTCATAGGAGTTGCAGCAGAGAGGGATGTACTATATTATGCTAACTACATTAAGACTACTTCCAGTGAGTTGCGTAAATCTGGCAACTGCCAGTAGGTTCTGGTTATAGAAAGGTAATTGCACAATGCAGGAATAAGACAGCTTGTTCAACTTTCCCTCAAGTAATTCTGCAAATCCTCTTGGGGAAGAGGTGTTTTCATCTCTCTGCTTATGTTGCAGTCAGTTTCTCTCAGTATGCCATAAATCCTTCAGCTGTATGTGTGTTCTAGAATTCTGAGATTGTGACTAAATAGGATTCTGAGTTTTGTAAAATCTTACTTTAAAAATTGATATTTAAAAAAAGAAAAAAAAGGAAAAAACTACACTGTCATGTGAGTTCTTAGGAAGTTAGCCTCTGTAGTTAAATTCCCTGAAAATATTTCGGGTTTTCTTTCAATCCTGACTGACTTTGAGATGTAGTGTTCAGCTGCACTGTGGAAGTCAAGTAATATCTTTAGTCAAAGAAGCACTTTTGCCTTTTTCCAATTTTTTCTTTTTCTTAATAGAATCATTTAAGAGTAAGAGTTTGGTAATAGGGCAGAATAAGAACAAAGCACAGTGAAGATGGGAACTCAACTCCAAATGTCAGGAACCTTAGACACTGCACTGGGAAATCTATTGACTGAGGGAACTGGAAATCCTGCATCTCATCTGGATTTATAACTTTTTCTGTGAAACCTCATTGTCTGACTTTCTGTTTTCTTTTAACACAGGATAACAGTGTTCTGCCTGTAGATAATGTAGATGAGCTTGTAGTTCTTGGGTTGGGATTTTGAGCTTCAGTATTGGCAACTAAAGATTTGATCTCTTGAGTGGTGGGTAGTACGAGGTATGCAGGCTTTGAAGTACATGAAGATCTCTCCACCTTCTCTTTGAACAGCTCATAACCTAGAAAATTCTGTAAAAGTAACTAAAAAAAGTTTTTTAAAAGCCTTTTCTTTTTTAAACTTTAAACTCATTAAATGTGTAGAAGGTAGGGAATGGCAGATATGAGATTATTTCTGCTACCTTTATGTTGTGTGTATGCATGTGTGTTCCATTGGATTTCTGTTCACTTTACAATCTGGCAGTATCAAAGTATTCCATATGGCCACCAGAGTCATATTTAACACTTCTGTTATTGGAAGAAAAATCTACATGTGGGTTCAAATGATAATTTCTGTTTTCATAGCAGTAGAGGCTGATGTATCTGTGCTTCCTTTCTTTATGAAAACACATTTACCTTTTCCACTTATGGCATCTGGAAAAGCATTATTCAGCAAGGTGACTAGATAGTTACTGTTGGTTTGGAGTGTTTTGAAAATGTGACAGGTATAGGCTCTCAGCAATTGCTGACACATAGCTTTGGACATTGAAATCTGTTCTTAATTGAGAAAATATATGTTGGCCAGCATATTGGGATAGTTCCCTCCCATTTTGAAAAAATGCCGTGGGGTCTTTAACTTCCATTTGGACACTTCCCAGACATGGGCATAAGGGACTGTAACTGTTTATTTTCAAATAGTATTTAAACTATTTCCAGGTTTTATAATTGAATTTTATTGCTCTCACTGCCTCTTTAGTGATGTAAATGATTCATACAAGATAGCTACTTTTTTTGTAATGAAATGCTAAACAGATCTCACTGAAAATCAGTAGACTCTTGGTGGTAAATTGTAAATGCGTTTTGACTAAGTCAACTTTTCTTTTTTTAAAATTTTAGTAACAAGTAATTAAATAACATCATAGCACATTTGATAAAAAACAGTGCTAAATGAAGTATCGTATTTTTAATGCAGAGATTATTTTATATATATATAAAATATATTTGTTCCTAATCTAAATTTTTTTTCAGTAATTTTCATGGTTCAGCTGTGTAGCAGGTTAAAAAAAACCTACATTTCACTCCCAACATTCCAGTGTTCTGGTTATAATACAAATGTAGCAATAGTCTCATTTTTATGATTTAGGATGCAGTCAGAGTGAGTATTCAACCACATTGTCTCTTTCTACCCAAACATTACTGTTCAGAAGTTCCCACAGAAATTCCTTCCTATGATGTTACAAATAGTCAGTTGTAGTCAGCAATTAAAGTTGGGCAATTACCAAGTGACTGAATAGCTAGTTTTATGTAGAAAGCAACAGTTCACAGTCAAGATTAGACAAAGCAGGTTAGAATTTTAATGATATTTTATTTTTTTAAATTCAACTAGATAACCTCTGTGATGACTCCCAGTTTAGAACAGACTCCTATAGCTGACCAAACTGAAATAATTTTGAGCAGACGGATGATCTTTAAGGTGTCGAACTTTGGAAACATTTAAATTAGTTCTATTTTTTTCATGTGCTGTGAAGCTTCTCAAAGTCAGTCTCTGTTACCAGAATCTCTATGTTACCAGAAATCTGAAAACTGTATAAAAATTAGTACTACAGGGACTATAATTCACTTGTAACCTTTAGACCATTTAATCACTCCTGTGCTGTATGAGCTGATTTCATTTTACCTGTGCACTCAAATAGAACTAATATGTTCAAGATACATAATATGTACTTGTGTAAGTTGGCAGAAGTACTTAAAACTGATATCAGGAAAACAGTGCACTGTGTAACTTTTCAGTTCTAGTTAACAGCTAAAATTAGCTTACCTATATAATATGAGCCGTTAATGTTGAGTATCTATGTATAACAGATTTTAAATACGGCAAATTCAGTCACAAATGTGGTATATTTGAGGTTATCCTGACATTCTCAGTATCACGTGGAATGCTAAATCTATTTGAGAAATGCAGTGATAGGATTAGAGTGGATATATAGTTTAGTTAAATAGCTAAATATTTTTAATTCTTAATCTGATTTACACTCTTCAGTGGAAGAAAAGGCATTTTGAAAAGGAAAAAAACCCATTTGTTTTTCAGAAGTCATGTCTGAAAAAGAAGATTCTAGGTGTTGCCCTGGTCTTGCAGCCAGTTCAGTTAAGACAAACATATGCTGGAGCAAAGTCATTTGCTGACCTGACTCCTGAGTTTCTGTCCAAATGCATTTCTGCTGCTTATTGTTGATACTGAGTTCCACTTGCAGCGCAGCATGTTAGTGCATGCTCTGGCTTTCCTGAGTGTTTTCCTAATTTCTGATGTATTTTCAAGGTGAAGTAGATGGATCTGGAAAAAAATGTGATTTTTTTCCCCCAGGAGATTTAGAAAGCTGTGTATTTGCAGAATAGCGACTAATTTTGGGGATCTACTTCATGAACTTACGAGAGCATTTCATGGTTATGCAATGAATGGGTACTCTGACAATGTGAATGGAAGGGATGGGGAGTTCCAAACATTTCAGCTCTTACAGTAAGAGTTTGCCTGCATCTACCAACTCTTACATTGTTAGCCTGGGTTCACCATCTGTCACTGTAGAGCTTCTGGGGCTGCTTGTCAGGGATTTGTGCCAAGCTGAAGAAATATCTTTGGCTATGCTGCCTCATGTCCAGATATCTTGCAAAAATAGACCACTGCCTTTGGGAAGGTGGACATGAAAGGAGTCGTACTGACCAGAGTTTGAGCCATGGCTTTTTGACTTTTAGTGTTTATAACTCTCATGCCAGTGGAAAAAAGACCATGTTCTAATAATATGATGCAAACAATAAATGAAAATAAAGTTTAATCAGATACATAACATTAATCTTCAAATTAATAATCTGAATAAATAAGTGTCTTGACTGCCTCTTCCCATCTCCTGCTGCCCTCCGAAGTACCTATGCTTGTTTTACTTCTGGAATAAAAATGATTAAACCATAAAGAAATATTGTGTAAATACAATATAAACTATAAAATTAGAACTAGCTTGGCTATCATAGGAATTTTTCCCCCTTAAAGTGGGAAAAATAATGGGAATTTTGTAAATAGAAACAATACTTCGAAAAATAAGTGAAGATATGATTGAACGTAAGAATTATTAAAAACAGTATCTGTCTCAACATTAGTGAGCAGGGTTATGGAGCACATGTGATGATGGATCATCACTTCTGGATAGTATTCTTTTCTCTTCTGTATGTCCATGGCATAGATGTGATCAGTCAGATGTCCAGTTTATGTAAAAGTTGATAAAGCACATCTTATGTGTATTGGGCTTTGCATGAATTATATGTACAGCATATTTCTTATTTTTAGTGTAACTATGTTCATGTTTGGTCATCTATTCAATAGAAATAAATTAATGAAATGAGAATATGAATTCTCTTCTGTACTTTTGAGCTCTCTTATGTCCCTGCTGTGATAAGAGAAAAACAATTCAGTATTGAGCAAATCTTCTTTCAGGTTGTGACCTGAAGATTTATGGAAGAAAATGAAATATGTTCACACTGTCTTTGTAGTCTTTGAAAGATGTATTAGCCCAAACCCTGGATCAAAATTTTTAAGACAGTAAAATTATTGCAAAACACTTCTTTCATACACGTTTCATAATAAATTCATTATTCAATGATAAGCCTAAAATGAACCTATTATATTAAAAGTGGGGTTTTAAACCAACTTCTGGAAAATCTTACAGATAGAATGTAATTTCCTTAAAACAGATGTGTATTTTCAAGGGCACATATCAGTCGTTTAAGTAGTTGCATGTCTAAACTAATAAAATGAAATTTTAATGCAAGTTGTAGTCAGTTGATGAAATTATTTTTAATTAAAAAATGAAATAATTAAGTCATATTTCTGTTTTTCAAAACAGGAGTGATAAAATATAATAATCACAATACTAATAATGTTTAGTGTAAAGATTTTTATAATAATTTGAAACCAATAATACTTCTTTTTTTCTTCACTGGTAACATAAGCAGAGCATAAGCCTGTGAAAAGGATGACTTAACACAACTGTTGATGCACTTCAACTGAAACATCTTTATCAAGTTAATACAAGAAGCAGTCATGCCCTACTTGAATTACTCATTTATAATGGCTGAGCAGCAGCCTGGATGTGGACTTTGAAATCCTGGGAAAATAAGATGCATGCATGCATCCAAATGTCTAGAGTCTTTAAAGCAGCTGTAAAATGTTGAAATGAGATGTCAGCTACTAGCTGTTGTGTACATTTTTAGTCTGAAGGGAGGTGTGATCATTTAATTGCTAACCAAATTCAATATTATTCTAGTTATTACATCCTCAGTTCAAAACTTTTTATTTGCTAGAGCTATTGGAACATATAGGACTGAAGAATCAGAATATTTATCTGCTTTTTTGCATACTTTTATTGCACAGATTATTTCAACATTTTTTGAAGATCTTATTTACTTTGTTAAAATACATACATTTTTCTCTAACTTTTATTGTGCTTGTAATGAGGGAATAATAATCCCAAAGATGTGTAAAATATCAAAATAAAGCACGTGTGTGGGTAGCAATTCCAAAACGGCTACCTTTGTACTCAGTAAGGACATAAGGGTATAATGGCTGGTAAAAGCCATATATTAAAAGGATCTCTGTCTCTTTGCACTGTTGAGATGTTGCTGTGTGCACAGTTTTTTGCAGATGATGGCATTGCCAGGTTCCTTGTCTTCACAGCTTGATTTCACATTTTCTTTGAAAAGACAGACATATAGGAAGTTAACTGTTCAACTTTAATTTTTCTTCAAATTCTTGGACAATTCCAAAGGGTGTGCATCCCATTATACTTGAAACAGAGATTTTTCATTAGAAGTGCCAGATGTTTCTCAAGTATCCTCACACTTCCCAAGTCACCAGTGTAGAAGTAAACACTCTTCTTTTTACTGCAAGAATTGTACAAGTTCCTATGACAAGAAGTGAGTGAGAGCAGGAAAATCCAGTTTTTTGTGTTGGAACATCTGTAAGGCAGTGTGAACTGTGTGTTGCACTTTGGAGACAGATGATGAAGTCCATGTTGTATCTATCCAGGGATATTCATAATCATCTTACAGCAGTTGGTGAGACTGCAAGGGTTCTTAATTAAGGATCATTCAGGAATTGGTCAAGTAACTTTTTTCTTCTTTCTGTTACAAGTAGAATTAAGATGACTTGCACTTTGTCTGTTTCCTGGAAAAATCACTATCTCAAAATCATGATGGAAGGAGAATCTGTTTTCTACACAATGGCAGCAAATTAAGCCCCCTACTCAGAGGTTGTGCCGTCCTTCCTGGTACTGGGAAAACGGAGAGGTGAGAATAATCCACCTTAAAGGTAGAAGTAGGATGGTTAAAAGTCTTCACTCATATTTATTCCAATGCAGCCCTAGTAGAGTCACTGGGTATAGCTCTTATGAAAGAGCTTTAAACTAGATTTGAAGGAGGAAAGGAGTAAAACCAGGCTTACTACAGGTAAACCTGGGGACAGTATGCCATTGTCTGAGGGATGCTGTGGTAGCAAGGTCCTTTGGTCTGCCACCTCAGTGGAGGTAGGGGATGGAAATCCATGCAGCAGCAAAGATGCAAGGTTTATTGAATTTTTAGAAACCATGGAAGCACCTGAGAATGGTTACATAGGAATTAGGGCTTGNCTTCACAAGGGATGGGCAAGGAAGGAGAAGTGCTGGAGTAGCTCTGGATGTTGGGGAGTGTTTTGATTGTCTAGAGCTTAATGATGGTGACAGTAGGGTGAGTCAGAGAGAAGGGCAACAAGGCCTTGGTGGGAGTTTGCTATACACCTCCCAAGCAGAATGAAGAGGCAGATGAAATATTCTATTAGCAGCTGGGAGAAATCTCACAATTACTGGCCCTTGTTCTCATGGGGGTCTTCAACTTACCAGATGTCTGCTGGAAATGCAATACATTAGAGAGGAAACATAGGAGGTTCCTGGAGTGTGGAAGTTAACTTCTTGACACAGCTGGTGAGCAAGCAAACTATGAAAGGCAGAGGCTGGACCTGTTGTTTGTGAACAGGGATGGGCTGGTGGGTGATGTGGTAGTTGAAGGCCTCTTGGGCCCAATAATCACAAAATGACAGAATTTTTGATTCTTGAAGAAGTAAGGGGGGTGGGGGAGCAGCAGATCTGCTACTTTGGACTTCCAAGAGCATACTTTGGCCTGCTTAGGAGACTGGTTGAAGGAGTTCCTTTGGAGACAGTCCTGGGGGACAAAGGAGTTCCGGAAGGCATANAGTGGAGGTAGGGGATGGAAATCCATGCAGCAGCAAAGATGCAAGGTTTATTGAATTTTTAGAAACCATGGAAGCACCTGAGAATGGTTACATAGGAATTAGGGCTTGTCATCCCCAAAAGGCAGTAATGAATAGTCCAAATGAAGGGCATTTACACTAATGCACACAACATGAGCATCAAGCAGGAGGAGCTGGAAGGTGTTGTGCAGCAGGAAAACTGTGGCATAATTGCCATCATGGAATCATGCAATCATAATTTCAAGATGGTTTCCCATTCTGTTCTTTTTAAAATTTGCTAGATAAAGTGTAAGTCATCTATCTTAACCACCCCAAATCAATATTTTTTGTGCATGCTTTTGCAGCAATAGTTTTTTTCTAGTGATGGTAACTTAAAGATAGAAAGGATACAAGGAAGGTTTGTTGAGTTATGATTAACTGTTATGTGAGTTAAAAATCCCTCCGTCGTGTATCAGCAAAATCTTATATTCTTATAATCTTGTTTTAGTAGCTAGAGAAAATATTTAAAAGTAAACAGCTGTATATTACGCAAACCTTCTCTTAAGTATATAGCTTTATTTCTTTAGCATTCTTTTCCATTGCGGTGGAATGACTCGCACAACTGGGGTGCTGCAATGGATTACTGTAAACCCTTCACAAGGGATGGGCAAGGAAGGAGAAGTGCTGGAGTAGCTCTGGATGTTGGGGAGTGTTTTGATTGTCTAGAGCTTAATGATGGTGACAGTAGGGTGAGTCAGAGAGAAGGGCAACAAGGCCTTGGTGGGAGTTTGCTATACACCTCCCAAGCAGAATGAAGAGGCAGATGAAATATTCTATTAGCAGCTGGGAGAAATCTCACAATTGCTGGCCCTTGTTCTCATGGGGGTCTTCAACTTACCAGATGTCTGCTGGAAATGCAATACATTAGAGAGGAAACATAGGAGGTTCCTGGAGTGTGGAAGTTAACTTCTTGACACAGCTGGTGAGCAAGCAAACTATGAAAGGCAGAGGCTGGACCTGTTGTTTGTGAACAGGGATGGGCTGGTGGGTGATGTGGTAGTTGAAGGCCTCTTGGGCCCAATAATCACAAAATGACAGAATTTTTGATTCTTGAAGAAGTAAGGGGGGTGGGGGAGCAGCAGATCTGCTGCTTTGGACTTCCAAGAGCATACTTTGGCCTGCTTAGGAGACTGGTTGAAGGAGTTCCTTTGGAGACAGTCCTGGGGGACAAAGGAGTTCCGGAAGGCATATTTAAAGACATACTTTAAAGAGGAAATCTTAAAGGTATAGCAGGCTGTACCCATGTGCTGAGAAAGTTGAGCTGACGAGGAAGTGTCTGACATGGCTGAACAGAAAGCTTTGGCTGGAAATCGGGAAGAAAAGAAGAGCTTATGGCCTTTGGAAGAAGGGGTGGAAAACTCACAAGGACTGCAAAGATGCTGTGAGGTAATAAAGGAAGAAAATTAGAAGGGCCAAAGCCCAGTTAGAACTTAATCTGGCTACTGCCATGAATGACAGTGAAAGATGTTTCTGTAAATACATCAACAACAAAATCCATTATTGGATGCTGGGGCAAACATAGTGGCAAAAGATGAGGAAAAAGCTGGGGTGCTTAATGTCTTAATGCCTTAGTCTTTAATGACAAGACCCGTTGTTCTTTGGGTACCCAGCACCTGACCTGGAAGACAGGGTTGGGAGCAGAATGAAGGCCCCATAATCCAAGGGGGATTAGTCGATGACCTGCTATACAATTTAGACATACACAAGTCTGTGGAGCTAGATGAAGTCCATCCAAGGGTGCTCGGGGGGGCTGGCAGAAGAGCTCGCTGAGCCATCTTCAATCATTTACCAGTGGACCTGGCTAACTGGGGAGGTCCCAAGTGACTGGGAATTGGCAGTAGTGACCCCCGTCTATAAGATGGCGAGAAGGAGGATTTGGGGAACTACAGGCCTGTCATCCTGACCTTGGTGCTGGGTAATGTTATGCAGCAGATCAGCTTGAGTGTCATCATATGGCACATGCGGGACAACCAGAGGGATCAGGTCAAGCCGGTGTGAGATTAGGAAAGGCAGGTCCTGCTTGTCCAACCTGATCTCCTTCAATGACAGGGTGACCTGCCTAATGAATGAGGGAAAAGCTGTGAATGTTGTCTACCTGTGCATTAGTAAAGTCTTTGATACCATTTCCCACAGCACACTTTTGGAGAAACTGGATTTTCATGGTGCAGATGAGTGTATTCTTTACTAGGCAGGAAACTGGCTGGTTGGCCAGGCCCTGAGAGTGGTGGTGAATGAAACTAAATCCGTTTGGTAACCGGTCACTAATGGGGTTCCCCAGGGCTTAGTGTTTGGGCCAGTCCTGCTTCANCTATCTTAACCACCCCAAATCAATATTTTTTGTGCATGCTTTTGCAGCAATAGTTTTTTTCTAGTGATGGTAACTTAAAGATAGAAAGGATACAAGGAAGGTTTGTTGAGTTATGATTAACTGTTATGTGAGTTAAAAATCCCTCCGTCGTGTATCAGCAAAATCTTATATTCTTATAATCTTGTTTTAGTAGCTAGAGAAAATATTTAAAAGTAAACAGCTGTATATTACGCAAACCTTCTCTTAAGTATATAGCTTTATTTCTTTAGCATTCTTTTCCATTGCGGTGGAATGACTCGCACAACTGGGGTGCTGCAATGGATTACTGTAAACCCTTCACAAGGGATGGGCAAGGAAGGAGAAGTGCTGGAGTAGCTCTGGATGTTGGGGAGTGTTTTGATTGTCTAGAGCTTAATGATGGTGACAGTAGGGTGAGTCAGAGAGAAGGGCAACAAGGCCTTGGTGGGAGTTTGCTATACACCTCCCAAGCAGAATGAAGAGGCAGATGAAATATTCTATTAGCAGCTGGGAGAAATCTCACAATTGCTGGCCCTTGTTCTCATGGGGGTCTTCAACTTACCAGATGTCTGCTGGAAATGCAATACATTAGAGAGGAAACATAGGAGGTTCCTGGAGTGTGGAAGTTAACTTCTTGACACAGCTGGTGAGCAAGCAAACTATGAAAGGCAGAGGCTGGACCTGTTGTTTGTGAACAGGGATGGGCTGGTGGGTGATGTGGTAGTTGAAGGCCTCTTGGGCCCAATAATCACAAAATGACAGAATTTTTGATTCTTGAAGAAGTAAGGGGGGTGGGGGAGCAGCAGATCTGCTGCTTTGGACTTCCAAGAGCATACTTTGGCCTGCTTAGGAGACTGGTTGAAGGAGTTCCTTTGGAGACAGTCCTGGGGGACAAAGGAGTTCCGGAAGGCATATTTAAAGACATACTTTAAAGAGGAAATCTTAAAGGTATAGCAGGCTGTACCCATGTGCTGAGAAAGTTGAGCTGACGAGGAAGTGTCTGACATGGCTGAACAGAAAGCTTTGGCTGGAAATCGGGAAGAAAAGAAGAGCTTATGGCCTTTGGAAGAAGGGGTGGAAAACTCACAAGGACTGCAAAGATGCTGTGAGGTAATAAAGGAAGAAAATTAGAAGGGCCAAAGCCCAGTTAGAACTTAATCCGGCTACTGCCATGAATGACAGTGAAAGATGTTTCTGTAAATACATCAGCAACAAAATCCATTATTGGATGCTGGGGCAAACATAGTGGCAAAAGATGAGGAAAAAGCTGGGGTGCTTAATGTCTTAATGCCTTAGTCTTTAATGACAAGACCCGTTGTTCTTTGGGTACCCAGCACCTGACCTGGAAGACAGGGTTGGGAGCAGAATGAAGGCCCCATAATCCAAGGGGGATTAGTCGATGACCTGCTATACAATTTAGACATACACAAGTCTGTGGAGCTAGATGAAGTCCATCCAAGGGTGCTCGGGGGGGCTGGCAGAAGAGCTCGCTGAGCCATCTTCAATCATTTACCAGTGGACCTGGCTAACTGGGGAGGTCCCAAGTGACTGGGAATTGGCAGTAGTGACCCCCGTCTATAAGATGGCGAGAAGGAGGATTTGGGGAACTACAGGCCTGTCATCCTGACCTTGGTGCTGGGTAATGTTATGCAGCAGATCAGCTTGAGTGTCATCATATGGCACATGCGGGACAACCAGAGGGATCAGGTCAAGCCGGTGTGAGATTAGGAAAGGCAGGTCCTGCTTGTCCAACCTGATCTCCTTCAATGACAGGGTGACCTGCCTAATGAATGAGGGAAAAGCTGTGAATGTTGTCTACCTGTGCATTAGTAAAGTCTTTGATACCATTTCCCACAGCACACTTTTGGAGAAACTGGATTTTCATGGTGCAGATGAGTGTATTCTTTACTAGGCAGGAAACTGGCTGGTTGGCCAGGCCCTGAGAGTGGTGGTGAATGAAACTAAATCCGTTTGGTAACCGGTCACTAATGGGGTTCCCCAGGGCTTAGTGTTTGGGCCAGTCCTGCTTCATGTCTTTGTCAATGATCTGGACAAGGGGATTGAGTGGACCTTCAGTCAGTTTGCAGAGGACATCAAGTCGGGTGGGACTGTTGATCTGTGGGATGGTGGGAAGGTCTGCAGAGGCATCTAGACAGGCTGAGACCAACAATATGAGGTTAGGCAGGGCAAAGGGGCGGGTCCTGCACCTGTGTTATAACAACTCCATGCAGTGCTGCAGGCTGGAGGCAGAGTGGCTGGAAAGCAGCCCTGAGGAAAAGGAGCTGGGGGTGCTGGCCAGCAGTGGCTAGATGTGAGCCAGTGTGTGCTCGGGTTGCCAAGAAGGGCAGTGGCATCCTGACCTGTGTTAGGAAGTGTCTGACCAGCAGGACCAGGGCAGTGATTGTCCCCCTACACAGGGCACTGGTGAGGCCTCACCTCAAGTGCTGTGTCCAGTTCTGGGCCCCTTAATTCTGGAAGGACATTGAGGTGCTGGTGCTTGTCCAGAGAAGGGTAACGGAGCTGATGAAGGATCTAGAGGGTAAGTCATAGTAGGAGCAGATGAAGCAACTGGGTTTATTAAGCCTAGAGAAGAGGAGGCTCAGGGGAAACCTTAATTCTGTCTACAACTGCCTGAAAGGAGTTTGTAGCCAGGTGGACGTTGATCTCTTCTCCCAAGTAACAAGTGATAGGACAAGAGGAAATGGCTCCAAGTTGTTCTAGAGGAGGTTTCAATTGGTTATTAGGAAAAATTTGTTCACTGAAAAGGTGGTCAGTCATTGGAATAGGCTGCCGAGGGAAATGGTTGAGTCGCTGTCCCTGACAGCATTTAAAAACATCTAGATGTGGTATTTAGGGACATGGTTTAGTGGTAGACTTGGCAGTGCCAGGTTGATGGTTGGACTCTGACCTTAAAAGCCTTTTCCAACCTAAATGATTCTATATAACCAGGGAGGACAATATTTTATCTTATGCTGTTTTGTAAAGTGGAGCATTTCGGATGGGTTTGCATTGCTGTTTTCCACTGAGGTTCTCTATTGGGCTGCTGCAAGCATATGATGGAGGGATGTTTGCAGTAAGAATGCACCAACCCTTGTAGCCTTTACTGTGGCTTGGCTCTGGATTTAGCTGGCTCAGTTTTTCACCCCTTCTCAGATAGCAGCAGCTCAGCTAGCTCCAGTAAAAGGTTTCTCTATATTGAGATGTGAATTAACTCAAGTAAGTTACTCCAGAACACTTGTGCTTGATAGCAAAGAAATTGGTAATTAAGAAGCATAGTTGTACAAAAGTAGCATGAGGTAATGCTGAGGGAACAAGATGTTTTTCATTCATTTTCCGTGAGGTCCCCCCATAGTGAAACACTTGCAAATGAATGCTGCTATATTGGGAGCCAGCACAACTCAGACTCAGTTACAGCAGCATTTTGGACCTGGCTTTGAGGAAATAAAGCAACATCTGAGTTCCTGCCGTGCTTATCAACGTGGGGCAAACAAAGTTCTTCCAATTTTTTGTAGTAGAGGTACCTCTGCATGTTCCTTTTCCTTAATTCTCTTGCTTGGGGTGGTTATTGGTTCATACGTATCAGCCAGCGTGGAGGACTGCTGTTTGTGTGCTTCTGAGCCTTGGACCTAGTCTTTGTGGATGCTTGGTTGGGGTTCACACCTCACAGAGCTGTGACTCTCACCAGCCTTTCTAGGATTGCTGCTTCAGAGAAATAGAAACAGAGTAGCAAATAATACTTTAAAAAAATAAATTAAATAGTAAAAACGTGAAACTAACCCAGCTTGCAGTCCTACTTATTTCCATTTTTCAGAGAATTTTATTTGTTTTCTTAAGAGACAAAGCCCTCTTCTTACCCTTCATTTCTTAAACTGGAATGCCACAGTAAGGATTTGAAAGGGCCAGAATCAATTTCTTAATTAGGATTGGAAAAAGTGGGAATATGTAATTACTTACCAGACAGCTGGTGTAATTTTCCTAAACGTTTTCATGTTTAGCTATACATGTATATAAGTACAAGGAGAGAAAAAAATATCTATTCTCATTGTATTGGTGAATAAGGTATTCTGAGTATTGGTGAGATTTAGGAGGAAAGCTTAGAAAAGCGATGGTGTAATCCATGGTGCATTGTGTGACGTAGCCCTGTAAATATATTGGAGAGCTACAACTTGAGTGAAAATATAAATCTTTTTAGCTCTAGATGTTCTTGTTTCCCAGAGGATTGCTAGTGGAACAGGAGGACAATTTCTTTAATTCCTTTATCCATAAGTCAGTCCCTTTGGAAAATCTCCAGTTGGTTCTTCATACCCCAGGAAGAATGATAGCCAAACACTTGTTGTTTTTTGACAAATTCTGCCTGGTTGCTGTCAGTACCAGGGCAATGTGATCAACATTTTTTAGAGAAATGCAGACAAATTCTCCTTAATATATGTGGGATAGAAGATACAGTGTGTGTATACATATATTAGTGTGTGTATATATATATATATATATATATTAGTATATATATGTGTCTTTTAGTATATATGTGTAGTGAATTTTTCCTGTTAATTTCTAGTAATTTTCCTTCATAAGACAGGATAATAATAAAATTCTTATGATCTCATAGATTTTTTTGTACTTCTTTTAGGAAATCCACCTGGCCTTGTCCTGTCATGACTATTCACGTGCAGTACTTTTGAGTGAACTTTGCATGCCAATTTTTTATGTAATAGATCTTTTAGTTTATATTAACCAGTATGAATGCTATCAACACAACTTCAGAAAAAATCAGTATTTTTAGCATTATATGGCTTCTTTACTAAATTCTTACTGTGCTTTTATAAATTAAATTGTCTTCCAAACAAATAGGCTGTACCTAATAAAGTACATTATCCCCGTAGCAATTCTAAACAAAAGATATTGTGTGGCAACTTGAAATATGACCAAGGCAGCTAGCATTGCTGCTTTTAGTACTTTCAGAACAACATTACACCTACTTAGAACAGCAGAATGTGTCTTGCATGTCAGTGTGCCAATGCAAATAATATTCAGACTTTCTACTATGTTTCTTCTGTGAAGTGCAATTTAATATTTAGTTACTGATAGTGTCCATTATTATTGTTATGCTTTGGATCAGGGAAAAGATAAAATAGTCTGAATTACAAAGCATCCAATAGCTTGAATTTTCTGCCCAAGGAATAACAAAAAGTAGCAGACTGAAGTTCAGATTTATATGGTGAATAAGTTTGAGTAGTTTTCTGTGCCATTAGCGGAACAAATTAAACTTTTGCTGCTTGAGTGCATATACCTAAACAGTGTAGTGTGGGAGGATTATCAGCCAGTTAGTCTTATTGGTTTATTGGCAGTAGAGCAGATTTAAACGAAATTTTCCCATGGCAGAAGTACTGTATCAGCGATCCCAGAAGTTTTCCTAAGAAATTTATGAAGTGGTATGAAAGTAAATTACTGAAGAGCCATCAAAGCAAGTATGTTATTAATTGACAATTTATTGACTTCATCCTTACTGCTAGTTAAAAGAAAAAAAAAGGATTAGGATTCCCACTACACTTGGAAAGCTGCGTGAGGTCTTTTGTACGACATTTCAGTTAACCTGTAATTAATTAACTTAATTAAACAAATATTAGTAAAAGAGTAAAAGCACACTTATTGTGATGGATCTATAAAAATAGTCATTAGATCAATGTAAATAAGTAATGGAAAGTGTGAATCTGGGTCTGGTTAGAGCACAGTGTAACACTGATTATCTTTGATCTTCTGAGAAACTTAGTCCTTGCTCAAGGAAATCTCTCATAGGCATCACTGACTCATTGCTAAAGAGCTGCTGGGTCTTTACCCTTCAGCTTATGGTCAAAAATATATTGCTGTTTATTATACTGGACCGTTTTTCTGTGCCTAGCTTCGATACACTTAATGTAAACTGATTGCAACTTGATTTTGTTGTTATTTTACCTATGTTAAAAGAGTAGAATAGTGATTACAATAGAAAGAAGTGATCTTCTATTTATTCCGATTTCTTGTATTAACTTGCTGCTTCTGGCTAATTCTTTAACTCTCTATGTATCATTTTATCTGCAAAAATATGTGTTACCATCCATGTGAAATGCTATGGGAAACGCCATAAGAATATTTTCAGACTTTTGGTTGGAAGGTATTACATGAAGACTGGAATTTTGTAGTGATGGTAGTTAGGTATTAGTGAGCATGCTGTAGGTTTTATAAACATCTAATATTTGATATAGGAACTTAATTCCTATTAATATTATGTAGAAGTGGAGGTCTTCTTAAACTTAAAAAAAAATCTAATGCTGTTTTTTCCAAATCATTCATGTACATTTGAAATTTAGAGCTTTTAAAATGTCACTCTTAATTAAGACATGTAGATTTAATGACAGGAATATTTTTCCTATTACTAATAATCCCTAAAGCCTGCTGCATGTAAAACACATGAATTCTCTCCTTTTCTGCCTCTTTCTGACACCTCTGAACTTTTTTGGTTGTTTTCAATGGCTGATAAACTGTTTTCCAAGTAGTAGGGAGAATGCTTGACTTTGACTCACAGTTTAATTTCTTGAGAAAATACCATTCTGTGCAATGTGTCCACAATAGAAGCTATTACAGAATATTTTTCTTCGCTATCAGATTTTTTGGCCAATTTACCCCTGAAAGCAGTCTCCTGGAAATCTGCTTAATCAGTAATACTGTTTTGAAAACAAACATTTTGTAAGGATCTGTCCTTTTTCATTAACAGCTGCAAACATTATAAATAAATCTCTTTTTTTTCAGTCACTCATGATATGCTCCCTTTCTTTGATATTGTCAGTTTTACCTACTTTGTTCATGGTACTTCAACTTTGATCTGGGCTAATTGCCATTAAATTCACACCACTCACTGACTTGGCAAGCCAGAGCAAGTTAATGCTATTCATCATCAGGAGACCAGTTACTTTCTTCTGTCCCCTCTAGGCATGTGCTTGTTTGTTTAACAGCAAAATGATTTGAGCAGTGTTACATATGCTGCTCATACATTTTCCGTATGGATGTCAATAGCACAGCAGAATTCTACAACTGAAAGTTTTAAATATGTTTATTGCTTAAGACATAGGTTTATTTAAATTTTCATCTTTCCTTGCTGCTTCAGATGCTGTTTCTGTCCCACAGCAAGATTTCACAGGAGGTATTTGGAGCTTGTCCTTGAGTCAAGGAAGGATTTTTGTCTGTTTGATGCTTCTTTACTTTCCAGAATACAGATTTCTTTTGCCTGCTAAAACTATTAAAATACATTTAGATGAGACAAATACAGGCTTTTTTCTAGGGCTGGTTTTCCCCTCCTCAAATGTCACAGGATGTCTGATCTTGGGAGAGGAAAAGACAGAATCTCCCAAGTCAGTGTCTGTCTTGAATTTGCTCATTGTCTTTGCTGGGCTGATGTGGTGGCTTCTGGGTCCTGCATAATTTACCAGTGTTAATGCTGATAGGAAGGAATTATTTTATTAAATAAGCATATTTATTATTTTTTAGCATTTAAAATATTAAAATTTTATTTTAAATAGTAAATCATTCTGATGAAACAAGTATATTGTATAAATTTCATATCTATGAACTTGGGTTTTTTTCTCCAAAAGTAGGAGGATTACGTTCAGTGGAAAATGAGACAGTGGTTATTTTTAACCCCCTAGTGCAATACTACCCTCAAGAATCATCTATTGACCAATAATAGTTCATCTTCCCCGAGAATGTAATGAATTGAGGCAAGCTGTAACATCTAACACATTAATAATAAGATAAGAATAATTAAAAGCATGAAGTAGACTTTTATAAAATGTGGTGTTAAATTGACTCAGTTTGAAACTGATGAAAAACTTGTTTGGCAGCATTATTGCTAAATTCTCCTGAAGGCAGCTTGGGAGATAATAATAGTTCAAGCCTTTGCTGGTGTGTTTCTTGAATCTTTCATAACTTTTTGACCTTCATTAATAATAATTTTTCTGCACCATGTAAAGAATAGTTTTGATATAATCCCCTTTGTTTAAAAAAAAAGAGGGGTAAATACATTTGAAAATTCAGAACACATTTTTGATTGTAGAAAAAAATATATCAATGCTGCTTCCTGCTCCCCTCCCATTAAAACTGAAATTTCTGATTTGATCAAAATTATTTGAGGTGTTTGGGTTTTTTTAAATGAGCATCTGTTCTTCAAGTTGTTTTCATTTTGTTTTGGTTACTTATTGTTCATTATTTCCAGTTACTGGTACCATCTAGTGTTTCTAGTGGTTTTCAGTGTCTGTCTTAAGCCTGCAAAATTAATATTACTGGAACATTCTTTTACTTCTAATCTACTTAGACTGCAATGAATGCTTACGTCACTGTGTGCAACAATTGAACAGTCTAATGCAAAGATTTTTGAATTTTGATAGTGAAGATAATTAAATTATTTCTTCATGTCAAATATAAGTAATGAATAAAATGAAAAGGGGAAAAATGTAACAGTGGCGTGATGGGAAAAATGAAGGATAAAACTGAATTTGCAATGGGGCCCAGCAAAAGCAATTGGACTACAGTTCTTTTTTGGGAAGTACTGAAAATCAGCAGTGTTGTGGTGAGCTGCATCCAGCTGCAGTGCTGTCATTTTCCATTAGTAAGGGTTTGGTACCTGGTCCACTTTTGTTCTTGCAGTTCTTTTTCTGGATAGGAGCAGTCTTAAGAATCAGTTTTAACAGAAATACTTCATGGTGCCATCATTGTTCAAACAAGTTCACACCACGACAGATTGCCTGTCAAGTGCAGGATGACAAAGCAGAGCTCAGCCAGGTGCCAGAAGCAATGTAGCCAACTGTGGAAGTATCAACCTCACCTGCACTGACTCGCTCTCTTGCTTCTAACATCCCACAGTAATAAGAAAAAAATTATGCTCACAACAGTTCTGTCAAGTGGATATGCTGGAAATTGTGGTGTGAGAGCATGAATAGTAGCCTTAATGTTTAAAGATTTCAAACTACTGTGCAGATGTTGTGTTCAGGATTGTTTTGGGTCCTTAGGGTCCTTCATCTCATTTTGGAATGATGTAGTGTAAAAGCTTGTTGTTTGTTTGGTTTGGTTTTGTGATGCAGTTTTCCCATAAGACTCGTATTAATGTTCAGGAAGCAAGATTTAAATAAGAGACTGTTTCTTGTTTTAGTAAAGTTTGAATTCTTTCTCCAGAAGAATAAAATGTGATGTGAGACAGTTAAATGCAGTAAAAACTGAAATAAGCTGTCCAAGCTGAACTCACTGGACCACCCAGGTCTTGGACCACCCAAGGGACCAACAACAAGCAATTGCCTGAAAGAGGTGGCCTTTTGCTGAAGGTCGAACAAGTTGTATTGCAGTCCTTGGATATATTCGGTAGTGATTTCTTATTGCAGTTGGCTGCCTACTGGAGATGGTCCTTATTCTAATTCCCACTGTATCAGTAATGTCCCTGTAAAAATGGCATATCTTATTTACTTCTGACCTTAACAAATTTTTTTTGTCTTTTTAGGACAAAAGTAAGATTAGCGGCTTAGCGATGTGTCGCTGCTAAGTAGAAATTTCAAGTTACTATAGAGTTGTGTAGTGTCATATATAAATAAGATTTTTTAATGGGGGGATATTTGGTGTCATTGGTAGGGATTGCAATGAGAATTAAATTGGAAGCACTCCTGTAAATAATTCTTACTTGAACCACCTTCATTATGCTTCTATTCATGAGAAATGCTACAATATGAAACCAGCTAGTTCAATGTTAGAATTGATGTGTTTGTAAGCTTAAATGGCCTTTGGAAAATATAGAAAATCTCGTAGTTTGAAGTTATTTCAAGTGGCAGGTTTTGTCCTTAAATCCAGAGTAAAATGATGTATATGAGTGTGTAAATATTTTCTGTTTTTAAAAATAGACATAGAATAAAAATTTCCTGTGGCAATCATAATTTCAAGATGGTTTCCCATTCTGTTCTTTTTAAAATTTGCTAGATAAAGTGTAAGTCATCTATCTTAACCACCCCAAATCAATATTTTTTGTGCATGCTTTTGCAGCAATAGTTTTTTTCTAGTGATGGTAACTTAAAGATAGAAAGGATACAAGGAAGGTTTGTTGAGTTATGATTAACTGTTATGTGAGTTAAAAATCCCTCCGTCGTGCATCAGCAGAATCTTATATTCCTATAATCTTGTTTTAGTAGCTAGAGAAAATATTTAAAAGTAAACAGCTGTATATTACGCAAACCTTCTCTTAAGTATATAGCTTTATTTCTTTAGCATTCTTTTCCATTGTTTTATTTAACATCTGATTATCTGATTTTTCTTTTAATCCTTTCTTAAAACCAAAATAAAGGTAGCGTCTAATTTCTCCTTTTTGCAAGCTGGATGAAGCACTGGCTAATTAATTTCACCCCTGTTAGAGGAGTGAAATTTATTTTATAGCTATAAATCCATGTACTTTTGTAATATTTTTAAAATCTGAAATGAATACAAACATTGTTATGACCCTGTTGAAAGACACAAAGAATTCCTGTAGCTTTGCAAGATAGGAAGAAGCTTTTGCATAAAGAGGACTTCAATTAAAGCCCTGTAGGCAGGGCTAAATGTTGTATTTGTGTGTTATTGTGGGGATATATACGTGTTTACACTAATTTTGATCTGTGTATTAATGATAGTTTAATTATCAAATTAATATTATTCATATATAAGTTTCACAACTACTACATTGTAGTTTCATAAAATGGTTTGGGTTGGAAGGGACATTAGAGATCATCAAGTTCCTGCCTCACCCTCTACTAAACCAGTTTGCTCAAAGCCCCATCCAGTCTGACCCTTCTTTATTTAATTATATTAAATAATGATGAGGCAGACCCCAGAAAAACGTACCCAGCCTGAGTTTTTTAAATATTAATTTATGTATGTGGAGTATGAGAATATAGATAGACTTGAGTCATCCATATCATGAAATGCATTACATGTGCCAATGTAATAATAATTTTAAGTCAGTTTTGTTTGACAGAACATCAGTTCACATGTCCTACAAGCCATAAAGCCTTCTCCTTTTGCCACCTTATAGCCAACTTAGTAAAACAAACAAGTTCTGAAATAAAATAGTATATTAAGTTTTTAAAATTTCATTTAATAAACAATATGATGAAATAGTAACAGTGATGAAGGAAGTGGTCAGTATTATTTATAGGTATAGAGATAAGCCTTGCATTCTTATTACTAACCTTTCTAATTTTCCTCCACTTCTCTAATGCTAATAAGTCATTGCAAATCCATGTAAACAGACTCCCGATGAACAGTTTTACTGAGGGGAATGTTCTCGGCAGGGCTTTGTTAACCTGATGTTCTGTGGTTTCGCCTCGTAAAACTAGCAAAGGGCTCTCTACATGGAATGTTAATGGGGTGAAGTAATGAATGCAGGATGGGATGTAAGATTCAAACATGCATAAAGTTGGAGGTTTGAAGGAGATCCTTGCAGACAGTAGCGAAGATAAAAGCATTGGCATGTTTTTTTGTTTGTTTTAAGCCAACAGTTGGATCTCTGCTGGAAATCTGGCTTTGAAGTAAGAACGTAAGAAAAGAATCAGTAATTAAGCTACATAAATTTCTTTTCATTTGGTCTTGGTGAAAGAAACAAAGTTGAGGGTCATCCCTGAGGTTTTAACACGGTTTTAAAAATTATTCCTCTTTCAAAACATTCTTCTAACTTACGTGCTTTTTAGTTCTGCATCAAGAGATTTTCTCTTGAGGGGTAGGTTGCTTGTGCTATACTTTTGCTTTCTTTTCAAAAGTGTACTTTGAGAAACATGCAACTGAACTAATTTGAGTTCCTGGAATTTGTGATTGCTTTTGTGGGGAAAATATATTCAGTGCTTTGTATTCCTTATATACTTGATTCCTGAGGAATCAAGCAGTTGAAATTTTTATACAAGTGCAGTGCTAATTAGTTGCATTGTTCAGGCATGAGCTGATCTTGAATTTGTTGTCCAGGGAATGGAAACATCTATGGATGAGCTGTTTTTGCTCTGTCTGAGTGATGTTTGTTGGTTGAGGGCCCAGATCAGGTCTGGTGAGGCAGGTGTATTTGTTTTTGTTACAGTAAAGCCCACCCGTATCTGTTAATCTGAGGATGTTGATCATATCATCTCTCCTTAATGACTTGGTCACTTCATCCTCTCACTACTCAGTGTGCAAGTTCTGCTGCATCAGAATGGCTAACCTGAAGGGCTTTAACCTTTCCCTGTAAATTTATTAGAAACATGACAGCAAGAAAACATGTGTAACTGTGATTTGAAACAGATCATCCTTTTTGTCAGGGGGAGGGGATGTACTTTTTATTCCAAAAGACAATTTTTAATTTCTTATTTAAATACAAACAGGCCAGTTGCATAAGATTTCAGTGTATGGAATAACAAGTAATGATGCTGCAGAGAATGGATACACCTTGTTTTGGGAATAACTACTGCTCCAGATTTGAGGAAATAAAAACGACTGTTAAACATTGACAGTGGGGGGTATGATAAACTAAGCACTGGGAAGACTGCTTACTACGTAATTTTAAAAGTAGATAATCTCAGCTGCTTGATAGCAGACGAGGCCTGATCAAACTCAAATTTGCCTATTTGCTGGCATTTGCGTTTGCACATTTGCATCTATGTTAAATGAAAGAATGGGGGTGGATCAAGATGGATTATTACTCTCAATTTTTACCAAGTTTTGAGAAAACAATTTCATAGCACTGGAAAAAATACAGGTGTTGGGTTTTTCTGGGGGTAGGGCTAAAGAAGAAGAAGGGTTGAAAGAGAGACAGTATAGCCTTTGTAGTACTAGAATTGCTGACTGATACCAGTTACAGATAAATTATGGAATATGTGTATGGAGGACAGTAAAAATGTGGAAAGTGGAATGGGCGATGCTTACCTCTGTCAGTCAAATATTGTTAGAATGAACTGTAGCACAATAAATACGTTGTAATGATTTATGTGGGCTTGTATAATTTACCTGTTTTAAATAATGAAGTGTCTTAGCTTATTCTTAAAAAGGTAGTTAAGAGACAGCTTTATAAACTGTGTATATTGATAAGGAAGCAGGCTTTTGAAGCTTTTCAGAATCAAACGAGATTGAACGGTGATTATAGAACAATTTAAACTCAAGAGATGTGTATTGTAATTATCAGAACAATTTATGAAGGGTGATCAAGGTATTCTCTAATACTTGTAATGATAAAACCAAATGTGGGCTTTTTTAGAAGTTGTGTTCAAGTACAGCTATGTTTGAAGTTTAATTGAAGGAAGCTCTGCCACCTGCTTTTCAGTAGAATTAATTAATTAAGTGGATGGATCTTGACACATTGCTGTCTCTCACTTAGTACATGGTACTAAAAGATTTCTATGGTAGAAATCCTGTCTGGTAAGTTAGCAAATAATGAGTCATTACTACTCTCCCTCAGAGTTTTTTGCTAACTTCTTGATCTGTAGAGTTCTGTAGTACTTGCTATGAAGAAAAAACTTTAAAAGAGTAATATGCAACTTAATGTCGATGATTGTCTTGGATATTGTTTGATGTATTAAATACAAGCAAGATATGTAGTGAAGACTAAAATTGCAGCTGACCCCCCTCTTGTAGGCATTCAGTTGTGCTCTCAGTAAGATGCACAATGCTTGTTTCTGGTCATTCGGGTTGCTTCAAAAGGATAGGGGTTTTTTCTCCTGTTTGATAGCAAAAGTTAGAAGAGGTTTTTTAATGAAGGCTTGAAATATTTGAATTTTAACCATCTGTTGAATATGTTGTGTATTGGTTCATGGAGCAGTGATTGCATTGCAGTGATGGCACCCATCGCTGCATGTGTCTCCATGGATAGGGGCCTTTGTCAGTGCCTAATGAAGATACAGAATTTGGATGAGAAGTTGGCTGAAAGCCAGACGAGATGAGTTGATGGCAGGGTTTGGAGAGAAGCAGCCTGGAGGAACCCTCAGAGGTTATGTTATTCTTTGATGGAATGCGACCAATATTAATTCTTGGAGGACAGAAAGTTTATTAACAAGGTGCTCATTAGGCCAAACTATTTTAGTTTTCGTTCTTTCCTCCACCCAAAAAAAGGGAAAGCTGGTTTAACGGGACAACTTTTGCTGACAATTATGCAAGAGCGTTATAGTTTTGGAAATTAAAGTGTGTAGTGGCAGCTCCAAGTATTGTAGAGCCAGGTCTTAGAATCACAAGCTAAAAATCAGAGTATGCTTATGGTTATTCAGTTTTTCTTTAGTTAGTTTTCTTTTTTTGTACTTGTGTATTTTAAATATAAATGAATTCTCAGTCATTGAAATGTGGAATGAGTCTTTAATCAAGTTCACTTTTTCTTTGTGATTATGTCAGGGACACCGAACCTCCTTTTAACTTCCAATATAGTGGTGCATCAAGTGTCTGTTGAGGCTCTTAGTTTGCAAGATTGCTTTATTAGAATATTTTTATTACTTATGATAATTTATCCTTATAATTGTCTTTTAATGTAATTTTGAGGTATAACTTTAGCTGGTTTCTCTTAAATGACAGCTGTGAATGGAATAAGCAGATATGGATTGTGTATTTTGCCATCTCTTTTGAAGAATTACTCCGTGCGCTGCTTGAAGAAAAGCAAAGAATAATGATTACAGATGAAACTTTGAGAGGTTCTGCTTCACATTTTTTTAGGAAGGTTTATTTATTGTTTGAATTATGCCAAAACATAAGAAAAATATAAGTTGCATAAATTAAATCTCGTATCAGAGGGTCATTGATATTTCAGTTTTTCAAAACAGAATCATAGGATGTAAGTTGCTGCATGAATATGACACAAGCAGACATTATTTACTTTATGTATTTACTTCTACCTCACTGGAATGAAAGAAGTTGCTTTTCACTGGTAAAACATATAAACCTTCAGCTAATATAACTTTTTAATGTCTGTCCGGGATTGAAAGTTGTGTAGTCTGGTTTAAAACTGGATGATAAAGCTTGTTGTGAGAATAGAAGCCTGGAAGCAGAAGTCAGCCAGAAGTTGATTAATGGCCAGTAGTCACATTTAATTCAGTTCTAAGTGTGGTGTTTACTAATAAAGCCACTTTGGCAAATCTTCAGTGATTTGAGGTAAAAGTTTCACTCACATGAAATTTAATAGGTGATTTGGATAGTGTTGCATCATTTGTGAAAAGAGCAGCTTGTAAATCTGTTCCATTTGAAAAAACCAAAATGAAATACACATAACTTGACTCTTCAGCAGTGTTAAAATACCTCTGCTCTGTCAACTTTAGGGTTCTTGATTCACAATCTCCATTGGCATCAGCACATGTGTTTGACCCTCACCAAAGTCGTGGGAAGCTTGTAGAACTCTTATAGCTCACACACTCTCCCGAGCATTAGGACTTCGAGAAGACCCTGAGAGTCCCTACATATGCACTCCAAGACTCAGGAATGAATTATTTTCCAAGAAACTAAACATTGGTTCTTCGGCTGTTTGTAGCAAGAGCCTTTCTTTAATATTTTTAAACTTTTCAGCAGGGTTATTTTATGCCAATACTAGTAAAAGTTATATTTGTTTGCTGAAAAGGTCATGAACCTAGTAGGATTTGGGGTCAGAACAGAGCATAGGAAGTCTAATGTTAGTAGGGATTGGATGGCTAGCCCAACAAAAGCCAGATTAGTCTGCATATGATTCCAGGAACCTCATAAAAGGAATGTTTTCAGTATTTTACCTTTTTCTACTGTGCTGTCTCCTTCTGCTCCTTTAAGCCCAGTGATCATGATATTTTTACCTAATGGTTGTCACATATACCTTTTAAAAAGAAAATAATTGCATTAGAAGAAGAGTTTGGGCTAGCAAGAAACTTGCAGAAACTGTCAAGTTATATTACCTCTGAAATGTAGGAAGCAAACACTGGCAGTCATCTGAATCCTCAAGCTTGGGGAGTTGGAATAAAGTTGTGGCAAATATTTCATGTTGTGACTGACATTTGAAGAGTTTAATGTATTTAGGTTATTTATACAGATCTGCTCCAATGTTTTGTTTAAAAGAGCGTGAGTTTCTGGAAGGAATTTATTGCTTAATCACATGAACTATGATTGTGGTATCATAGGAGCAAAATTATCATTCTTCCATAAATATTTAATCTTAGAATGTGGATTTAAAAAATGTCTCAGCTGCTTTTCTTTATCCTTTTAGCGAAGCAGAGATTCCATGAAATGTCTTTCAAAATTTTGGTTTATTTTTGCTTGTTTTGTTTTTAGTACACTGCAGAGGAAAAGATGCAGGAAACTAGAACTGAAACACTTATTTTTTAGATTGTTAGAATTCAGGGTCTCTTCTCACATACACCATGTTTGACAGAGAATTTAAGTTAAAGCTTAGACCTAACGTACTGATTTGTAGATTCTTTTTCCCTTTTATTTATTGGAAAAATCCTAAATGTTTCTTAAGATAGAGAGTTCTTCTCTACCACAATCCCATAATTCAAGTATTAAGTAAGTAGGAATAGTTGGGTTCTGTGAAGCTGCTATCACTCTTAATACTGTGTGGCTGCTGCTGAAAAGGTCAGCTAGCTGCTGGTTGATTTGCTCTTTCTGGCTTCTTCGTTTGATAACCCAAATCGGAATAGTTCTACTTCCTTAAAATGTCAAAGACCTGGATCTGTCTTCACCTGATAAAGAACCGGCATTAGGGCTTTAGAACTGTCACTACGGTCTCATTAGGTTATGCTGCTAATTTATAGATTTGTCTGTGGCACAGCTCGTTGACAGCTCTGTCCTTTGTTAACACCTCTCTTATCAAGCTTTGCTTTCTGCTTTCTCTGCTGCGTATTTATTTGTTTCTTCTTCTGTGAGGTCTGACAAAGACAAAGTATTTGGCTTTTTGTTGCTGTGTGGAGGAGTGCAATCAGTAGCTGCAGCGATGGCAAAAGCAGGGTTACAGCAATGCTTTAAATTGGTGACAGGAGAGCAAGTTTTGGATAGAGTGAGAAGTTTGTTTTACTTTGCCACAATTAGAAAGTGACCGCATCCTCCTGAGCGCAGCACTAGACATTATTGTCTTGAGAGGTCTCCTCAGGAGTTGTTTAGTTGGTTAATTTGAACAGTTTGTTACTTCAGGCTGCTTGTGCTCTTGCAGGACTGTGATGCAGAGAATCCTGTGTACATGTGGTAAAGAAGACAGTGAAAGGAGAATGATCTAAAAATAAATGAAGTTCTCTAGTAGCAGTCTTACTGTCATAAAGAGAAATGTTTTATGTAATTGAAATACTGTTTTTTTGGAAAAGGAGAGAAAAAGGAAGTTACATTTAGCTGCTTAGGAAGCCACTGATGCAATATCACTGAGTGTACTAGAAGTGCAGACTGTAGGGCAGGCTCCATTCAATGTTTTTGCAATACTGGGAAATGACAGTCGTAGAATGGTTGGGATTGGAAGGGACCTAAAAGATCATCTCATTCCAATCCCCCTGCCATAGGCAGGGACGCCCTCTGCTAGACCAAGTTGCTCAGAGCCCCATGCAGCCTGGCCTTGAACACTTCCAGGGCCATCCACAACTCCTCTGGGCAACCTGTTCCAGTGCCTCACCACACTCAGAGCAAAGAGTTCCCTTCTTATACCTAATCTAAAGCTACTCTTTTAAAATTTGAATCCATTCCCTCTTGTCCTGTCGCTATGAGCTCTTGTAAAAAGTGCCACTCCATCTTTCTTGTAGGCTTCCCTCAGGAACTGCAAGGCTACAATTAGGTCACCCTGAATCCTTCTCTTCTCCTGGCTGAACAATCCCAATTCTCTCAGCATTTCCTCATATGAGAAGTGCTCCATCCCCCTAATCATCCTGGTGTCCCTCCTCTGGACTTGCTGCAACAGGTCCATGTCCTTCCTGTGCTGGTGACCCCAGAGCTGGATGCAGCACTGCAGGTGGGGTCTCACCAGAGCAGAGCAGAGGGGCAGAATCCCGTCCCTCGTCCTGCTGCCCACGCTGCTTTGGATGCAGCCCAGGACACGTTTGGCTTTCTGGGGTGCGAGTGCACTTTGCTGGGTCGTGTCCAGCCTCTCACCCACCAGCACCCCCAGTCCTTCTTGAAAGGGCTGCTCTGGATCTGTTCATCTCCAGACTTCGTTGGCAACCGGGGATTGCCCCAACCCACATGCAGCACCAGCACCTGCTCTTGTTAAACCTCATGAGATTCCTATGGACCCACTTCCCAAGTTTGTCCAGGTCCCTCTGGATGGATCCCATTCTTCAGGTGTGTCAACAGCACCACTCAGCTTGGTGTCATCTGCAAATATGCTGAGGGTGCACTCAATCTCTTCATCTACATCATTAATGAAGATATTGAATAACACTGCTCCTAATACCACTTGTCACTGATACCCACTAGGACTCAGAGCCATTGACCACTACCCTCTGGATGCACTTTCTTACCCGTCTAACAGTTCGCTCATCAAATCCTTCTCTCTCTAATATAGAGAGCAGGATGTCAAAGGCTTTACAGAAGTCCAGATAAATAACACCTGTAGCCCTTCCCATGTCCATTGATGTACTTACTCCGTCATGGAAGGCCACTAGCTTGGTCAGGCAGGACTTGCCCTTGGTGAAGCTGCACTGGCTGTCCCATCTTGTCCATGTGCCTTAGCACAGCTTCTAGGAGGATCTGTCCCATGATCTTCCCAGGCACAGAGGTGAGTTTGACAGGTCGGTAGTTCCCAGGGGGTCCTCCTTTCTACTCTTTCTAAAGATGGGTACAATGTGTCCCTTTCTCAGGTCAACCAGGACTTTACCTGACTGCCATGACTTCTTGAGTATCATGAGGCTTGGCAGCTACATCAGCCAATTCCCTCAGGACTCTGGGATGCCGCTCATCAGGTCTCATAGGCTTATGTACATTCAGGTTATAGTAATTTATGTTATTTATTAGATTTATCATAAAATATGCAAAACATGATTACATTAATGCAACAGGCTACTTTCCCTGACCATGGCTTTTATTGGAAAAGGATGGATATGTTGAACATAACTTCCTGTAAAATTTTAATTTGATCTCTGGAAGTATAAACCCTCACCCTGTTTTGTCTTAAGTAGCAATGACAACAGATTCTTAATTATAATAGTATTATTGGAAAGCACTGTTACAATTTGCAAAGGGATTTTATGCTCCCCATCTATTATTTTGCTGAATTGCTCTGAAAGTTAATTCATTCAGATAATGGAAAACGCAACAATTATTAACTCTCTATGTGTATAAACCCTTACATGTTTTTCAGTCAACAAGTGTTTAATGAGATTGCAACTAATGAATATTTTTTTGATAGTAATAGTATTTGAAAGATGTATTTAGGTTTGTCCACTGCCAACAAGATGTTCAAATGGCAAAAAAAGATAGTTTTCTTTGAAATGACAGACTGGCCAATCTCCTAAGTGTCTTTTGTTTTGTCATTTCTTTATTCTCCTTAGATTGTCACTGTGCATTGCATTTCCCCATCTCCATTGAAACTCCTCTTCAAAAACTCTTCTTTTGTGAACCTATCAGCTGTCACAGAAGCAAGAATTGGAACAGGGTTTATTAGGTCACCCAGTCAGCCTTACTGCTGGTGTAGTGAGGAGAGGTCAGCAAACAGGAGTGGTTCAGTCTCCTCTGATATATTTTCAAGTAACTACTGGCACATTCAGCGTAAAGCCCAGCAGTCACCTGTGTTTTCTGCTAATGGACTTGGCCCACATAGCCATGGTGTTTCAAACATCACATTATGAAAAAGTTTTGTTTTTTATTACTGAATCTGAGATCTTTGAAAGAAACTAAGTGTTGATGGTAAGAAGCCAGTATCTGAAGATGTAGATAATATATCTGTATATATAATGCGTATGCATGTGTTCCTGTTGCTAAGGCAGGAAAGTCCATACGTGGTATTTGAAGAGACAGGAGTAGTGTCTTACAGCTGCTTGATACCTGAGATGATAGCCACCCTGACCACAAAAAAATTAAATAAATAGAGCAATCTGGGGTGCCCAGAAAAAAAATTAAGCCTAAATAAATAAATTATATGATACATAATTATCTGACATGAGTAATGGATTTCATCTGTAAAACTGAATCCTGTAAAGGCTGTGCTCTACAGATAAAAGGTAATGCAATCTGAACTGGTAGTTTGATGCAAGTGAAATCTTTTCATGTCTTTTGGGAGATATGTAATTGTTTAACTATGTAATAAAAAACAGGCGGATACTAGACTGATTTAATAGGGGATGATGAAGAAGTAGAGAAGACAGAAAGTTTGACCAAGTACATATATACCCATATGTATGCATGTATATAAGTTTGTATATACAGATGCCATTTTCTCTCTGTCCTGAACTTTATCTTGGATATTTCATTTGAAGAGAATAATCAGGTCAGTATCTAATACCATAGATTTGTTGTTGGGCTTAGCTGATCTAATTAGTTGTCAGTGAAAAGGTGATGCTCTCACTCTGAATATTGTAGGTGCTGTGTTTATGAGCACACAGATTGGTTACATCCACTGTCAGCATCAGACCAGTCTTAAGATGACTTAAATGCATATGTGACCTGATTGGATAATTAGCACAATTAAAGATAGTTTGATCCTATCCCTTTGAGAGAGTGGAAACCCTCCATGTCTTCTAAAATAAATAGGAATGTCTGACAAGAATCAGAGGCAAAAAAATCATGCTATGTTCCACCTAGTTTAGGCTGTAAATTTTATAATAGCCTGATTTACAGCCTGTGGAGTTCAGGATTGATTTATTTGCTGCAGTGTGCTTAGAATTGTTGTTAAACTCTGACTATGCTGTCATTTAGGTAACAGCAAGCTTTTCAACCCAGTAGGGAAAAATGGATAATGTATGTTAGTTTCTTGTAGTCAGAGAACTAGATTCCATGACTTAAAAAGTAAATGTGCTAAAGTATTTTATTTTTACCTTTTTATATTTTTTCCCTGGATTTTTCTTTTTTCTTGTTCTTTTTTTTTCTTAGTCCTGGCAACAGCTTCTAACAGAAACTTACGAACAATACCTGGAAACTGTTTTTACGTTGCTCTGTTAGTAAAGGAGAGCAGAATATCTTCTTGATTTAGGTGGAGAACTTAGTGCCCCTGAGTTTTTACCAGGAACCTCATACGCACGCAAGGATTAATATATATTGAAATTTCTTTCTTTCAGGATGAACTTGGGCACCAGGGATGTTTCATGTTTGCTTTTCAAAACCAAAGCCTTTCAGCACGTCTTTTCATAAGTAGAATTAGAATTGCTAGTGTCAAATCCAAAATGTTTATCTGAGAAATCCTGATTAAATAGGACAAACAAATGTCTTGGGAAAGATTTTATCTGATACAGTAGCTCTGTAGTCAAGATCTCTGTGGGTATTCTGGTCAGAAGTGCAATTAAGACAGTTGTTAGCATTCTCTCTCTTTGTACAGGTTCTTAGAATTAACAACCAACATCTTTCTCAAATGGCCAGAAAAATCCATCTGCTTTAAGAGGAAACTCCCTGTTAGTTCCAAATTATGAAGAAAGCTGATATCTTTGCTGCCATAAAGTCAGCTTCATGTGTAATGCACCCCACAATTCCCCCAGCTGTCGGCTGGCATGATAGCTATCGACATAATCACTAGACCTGCTCTGTGGCTCTGACCCTTTCCTGCCCTTTATATAGGAAAGTGTCTGTTCCATGAGCTAATGATCAGACACAGATAATAAGGCTTTCCTTACTCCAGAAAACTACTTCAAGGCTGTCATGCTCTCCTAAGTAAGGGTCTCTTTAGCCCTAATACAGCCCTTGCCTCCCTCAAAAGTAACAGAGCTTTGAAACTTCACCGCTGCTTTAAAAACTGCAAGTCAAACGTTGTTTGACCAGTTGCTCCAGAAGTGACATCAGGCTATTGCATTTTCAAACTTACTGGCTGGCTCCAATATAGTTATGGTCAAAGCCTTCTCTCATCCTGTTAGCCATTTTCATTTCTTGTAACTTTTAGAAGGGTGATGCATTACAGTCATTGCATAACATGGCCAGTTGTAGTTATTTCTGTAGTACAGTAAGAAACTATGTGATTTGCTGCTCATTTTCCTTTTAATTTATTGCTGAAGTCACAGACATTCTGATAAGTCCTTAAAAAGAAAAAAAAAGGCAAATATAAGCTTCCATTGTCATCAAATATGAATTCACTTTTTATGGGGATTTAATTACATTTAAGAAGTTGTGGTACTGCATGTCATTTTGCAGACCTCATTAGAATTTTTCAAATCTGGGTTTCAAACTTTGGCTTCTGAGTTGTTGTGTAGGGAAGTAAATTATTCTGATTTTCAAAGTCACTGGGAGCTCAGTAGGCACATCTTGTTGATTCCAAAATGTTTTTGCAATTGCTTCAGATTTGTATCAACTACTGTATTGCTTTGTAGAATATGTCTGCATGTTTCCCAGTGTAGTGGGGCTTCAGTGGTGTTTGGGATTTTGTGTCCTGAGGTGAAATTAATATTTACAAATTACTGTGATTTTCATTCACAGAATCATTCTTGGACTCAGACTGTTTTTTATTTTACAGTTCAAAGTATTATTTTCAGTTACTTTCCTGTTTCCTTCTGCTGTATTGATTTTGTGAGAATAAACAGAATCTGTAAATAAATGTTTGGAAGATGTTTATGAATAGTGTCTGGATGAGCTGCTGGAGAGGATGGAGTAGGTTGTGAAGTGAAGAGGTGAGGAAGTTGGCCTTGAGAAATTCAGAGTGAGGGAGAAATAGGTTTGCCTTCATTGAAGGGTTATGGGAATGGCTGTTTTCATCCTGAAATGTATATGCCCAGTTGGGGGCAAGGAGGCTTCCACTCAGTTTTGCAGAATTAGATGCAAACGCCATAGCCTTTGCACCTTAAATGATGGTGTTTAGGATGTGTTGGGGTTTATGGTAATCATATGATTCGTATTGAGTAGACTCAAAATGTTACATCACCTTGGATGATGGCATTTAGAGCCAACTGAACATCATTATTATCATTTTATAACCTGGTTATGTAATCTCCATCTCCAAGTAGCTGTAACAGCGGTTTGGAGTTCTGTTGATATGATTAACTTCATTTCTGAGGTTTTTTGCTGTTTTAGTTGTTAAGTAGTTGCCATTGAATGAATCTTCAACACAAAAGAAACTTTGTATTTATTTCTTTTGATTGCTTTGTGACATTACAGTGCATTGCAACTTGTGTTAACTTCTGGCTTTTCAAACTTGAGAGTGGTATGAAGCCTGCTGCACTGCTGAGGGCCTGTTTTCACACAGGTGCGACTCCAACCCTTTTACCACAAAAGTTCAAAAGCTGTTGTGTTGGGAAAGTCAGAAGGCTCTTTAGAGGACTGCAATGGGAAGTTTTAGTGAGGGGAGTAGAGTAATGATTGCTGTATGTTTGGCATATTTTCTGGGTTTTGGTTTTTGTTGGGTGATTTTCCACGGAACATTGTAAACATTTATGCTTCTGTAGCTCATTCCTGCTCTCTCTCTTTTCACAAATCACAGCTGTTTGCTGTGTTCCTACAGCCTTTCACCTAACACTACATGACTTCTTCCCTGTAAATTATCAGTATATTCAGGAAGCCATTGAATAATTGGTGGTGATTTAATCTAATTTTGTGGAAAGGTTGGGAAAGAACTGGCTTTTTGCAGAGGCGCTGATGATGGTGGGTTTTTGTAGCTACTTCAGGAAAGTCTGCCTGGGTGCTACCGAATGAAGGTTTTAAGGACATTCATCTGTGAGTCTGGCAGGGCTCTTGATTCAGGCCAACTTCAGTTCAAGGCAGGAATTGCTGCTCTGAGTGTCCAGGCAGAGGTTATCCCACCAAGAGTCCAGCTGCTCCATGGAGGCAGATGGAAGCTGCCCTGATGAAATAATTTAGATTGAGGTGAAATTCTAGTCCAGGAAGTGTCACTCTGGTGAGAATCCGTAATACCTGGTTTAGTATCTTGTGTCTTCAAACATTGTGGACTAATGAATTCCCATCTGATGCTTATCTTGGGCCAGTGCTGCGCTGTAGGTATTGCTTTAGATTGAGTAACTACAATGCAAAAATAATAGCAGATTATTGATAATATGGGTGATTAAAACCACCAACTGATAGATTTAGGCTCTGGTGGAGATTTTTAGTATTGTATTGAGAACCTTGTGTTTAAGGAATTGCCTGTGAACAAATTAATTAAGGTGACTGCTTTAAGGTGTTTTATTTTCTTTAACATTACTGCCCCCATATGGATATAGTCAGAACACACAGTGGAGGTAGGGAAGTCATTTTGTATAATAAAGCAGTTTTGGGTTTTTTTTTTTTTGTCAACTCTGAGCTCTTAGAGTTCAACTTGCTTTTACTTGCTTGGTAATCAAACAGAGCAATTTATGGCAAGCTAGTTGCTGATGCCCTTAAACAGATAACTTGAAAAGAAATGCACTTTTAGAGTAATTATAACTCATAATTTTGCAAATGCACCTGTAGTCCGCAGGTTTTCTAGAAATTCATCTTACTGCCAAATAGAGATTCAACACTTAAGCTTTATTTATAGGTGAATTCTTATGTAAGTGTAGCTGCAGACTTTTAAAAGCCATTTGAATATTTTAAAATATTAAATGTTACCTCTAACTTTCGAATAAAGTCATGTAGCTGGTACGTGGAAGTGAATTAAAGGTGATTTTTGTTAAAGCTCAGCATGGTAATCTGGAAGAAATACATGTTTTCATTTAGTTTATGTGACTGTCAATTTTATTGCTGGAGTTCACTGGTTTCTCTGAGCAAGTACTGAAAAAAAAAAAAGGAACTCATCTTTTTTTCCATAATTTTGTCTGATTCACTAAAGTACTAAATTTTCAGTCCTGAACTGGTTGGATTGAAAGTTTATTTTTAACAAGTCCCATGCAGTAAAATCCAAAAATAAGGAATTAATAAAGGTTTGCTATTGCCACAGCAGCATTTTTTTAAATGGCCATTTCCAGGCAACTAGGGGAACAGTTAAAACTTTTTTTAATCAGCTAAAGTGTTACAGTGTTGAGTGTTCTTTATTTATTCCAAGTAGCTCATTCAGTAAATTCTTTGAATGTCCCAGAGGGCTCTGTGTGGAAAGGATGTTTACAAGTACAAAGTCAGTGTTATAGTTACACTATATGCTTGCTTAATGCCAGTTTGTTTTAAACACACTCATATAGGTTAGCATTTGTAACATTAACTTCATTAAGCACAGTGACAACACTTTGTAAGCTTTAAAATATGACCAGTAGTGGTTTGATTTCTTTTATTTTGATGAAAAAATGTTTTCTGATTACGTCTGCATTTTGAGACCATTAAAATGATACCAAACAACAATTTTTGCTGCATGCAGCATGTCTTCCCCATCAAGGAAGTCTTTCATTCTCTTCAGCTGTATGTGTGTAATTTGATAAAACTCATTTTTCAAATGAAAAAACATGAACTTGCCTCTGAAGTGTGAGTTTATTTTGGATAGTGTTTGTTCATTGTCTGTAGGAGAAAGAGTGGGGGATGTGTAGGCATTTACATACTTTTATATCTAAAATAGACCTTTGTAAATACTACTGAATTATCATTTCAGTAACTCATTAATTTTTCAGATCTATTGTAAGATTGCAGCTTTCATTTGCAATATTGGAATTAAACTAGCCCAAAATAACATAAAGACCAAATGAAAAAAGGAATTACAAATGTCCCCTTAATGTAAGAATAGCAAGCTCTGCATGATTATCTGTTAGGAATTGAAGTGTTTGTTCTGTTGTAATGTTTAGCAATTTGCCTTTCAAACAGGCAGTGCTGCAAAGCGGCACAAAGAGCAGCAAGTCGTGTGCGTGACAGCGTACGCTGCCGTGAGGAACAGTAGAAGAATGGAAACATTTTAAGCTATGGGAAATGAAAGAGAAGCTCAGCAACCTATCATTCATGCCCTAATAATCTATTGATAATTAGGATATAATATGGTTTAGTGGGAGTGATAGTATTTTAGGAAAGAAATTAGGTTAAAAGAATGTTTACTTCTGACCCCACTTTGCAGCCAGATAAGAATTAAAGTCATGCTCTGTGGTAATGCATCTACTGCTCTTCTGTGCCATTTTAGGGCAGATGTAAAAGCCAATTGCACAGGAGATAGCAGTAAAATGACTATAGAGAAAAATTAGCTGACATAGAATGGAGTGGAAGAACAGCTGTTGAAGTGGAGCTGAGTGACACGCTCCTTGTCTTGTGCCTTATTTTCCTTAAGGGAAAAAGCAAGATCCGCATGGTCCGAGTTAACTGACTGTTCTGTAACATCATTCCAGTGAATTTCTGAAGTGAGAATACAAAATACGTAGAAGATTCTTGTTCTATTACCTCAGCATTTGTTGAAATAAAAAAACCCAAACAAACCAAAAAAACAAAATACTTGTCTTATAGTTTTGTTCACTTTCGCTTTTCTGATTTTCCTGTTTCTGAATTTCTTTTCATATATGTTTTAGTTAAATCTGTTCAACTGAAGAATATATATGAAAGGCTATTTTCATGTTTGGTTTACAGCATCAAAATGTATGCAGGACCTCAAATCTACTTTATTGATAATTTTTGTATAAATTTGAAATAGAAATAATGCCGACGTAGTAGTTACTTTAGAGATGATAATTATTTACTATATGAGACCTATATTTAATGATTGCCATAAAACTTCAGTTACCAAAACTGAGTTACAAATCAGATTACTCTAAAGTATTTGTCACACTGTAAAAGTAAATGGTACCTTCAAAAAATAAATTGTGTTACAGGTTCAGAAAACTCAACATAGTCACGAAACAAAACCAAAAGGGTAAGTGTAGGACAACATGTCTGTAAGAGTATGGGGTATGTCAGTGGGTCAAAAATGAAAATATTACATGTTCTCGAGGGGCTGGCTGCATTTGAAGAAAAAATATATGCCAATGAGAATAAAGATATTTGGTATGTTAGGTATAACATGGACTTGCGAAAGAACATGAGACAGATAGAAGGAAGCTATTGGATAACAGAATGGATGGAAGGAAGGTTAGAACTCAGAGTAACTGTTTAGAGTTAAAAAGATATGAAACACAAGTGATTCTATCAGTATATAAAGAACATAAATTAGTTATGCCTTAAGAACATATTTTTAAGCTTTGATTTGGGATATCTAACCTGTAGCTGTTGCCATATGGTTAAGTATTTTGGGTGGGTTTTGAATACCTGATTTCCACTAAGACCAGCAATATTCCAGAGTTTCCTATGCCAGAGTTTCCTATGCTATCATTTTCCATTGATTCTCCCAAACTTATCAAAGGACCAAAAGATAGTGTCAGGCTGCTCAATTTAGTTAATTTCGGTCATATTATTCTACCATATTCTTGTGGGAGCCTACCATGTTCTCGTGGGGAATCTCTTACATAATTTTAAAAGAAAAAAAGAAGGCCCCCAAGCAAGCAAGAAAACTCATGCCTCTTCTGTTGTCTCGTCCTCTAAAACTGCTGTATTTACCACTGTCTTCTTTAGTGTCACCAAAGGACCAACAACTTGCAGCAAGTATATCAGACAACGTGTATTGGTGCTTTTTTGTCTCCAAATGCAGATACAGTTTTTATTCACTCCAACAAAGTAAATGCTGTAGCAGAAATTTTGCAGCACAGTACATATATATGCAGATTGAATGTGTTCCTTTGTAATTCCCCAGCAGAGGTGACAGAGTCCTCCTCCTTTACATCTGGAGCTTCAATAGGGCACCATGGGGTCCATTTTCCTGCCCATATAACACCGCTAAATTTGACCTGAATCACCAGAGGGCACTGCTGGGTCTCTTTAGAGGCCCATAGTGTCCATCTATGCCTGGGAGAGAGTTGATGATTATAGAGGAAGCTATATTTTTTTGTAGCTTATTCTGTGATAATGCCTTTTTCCCTTCTTGACCCAATAAAAGATCTAGAAAGAAAATGATAGAAGATGCATCTACTGAGATTGGGTGTGAGTTTGTTTCTTTCCCCTCTCCCTTCCATTTTACCATGTCAGCATGTCTCATGCATTCTTTCTTCAGGCACGTAAGGTGTAATTCATGGGCTGTCATTTAGGATCCACAGTATCCTGGTAATCAGTAATCATGGACTTCTGTGTGTCAACTCGTTGCTTCCATTGGACAATATGAAAACTGTGATGCCTGTAAAAAAATAATATATTTGTAAAGGGAGACTATGGCTTCTCTCAGTATTTAAAATCTAATTTATCAATTTACACTATATGCTGACTTTGTAATGACAGAATAATGAGGGAAAGGTTATTCAAAAAACACCATCTGATTCTTCAGCTTAGAGAAAATGCACAAACATTTTGCAGTAATGGAAAATACTGTTAAGACATTCAGAACTGTAGGCTGCTTCTGAATATGGCAGTAGTGACAGGAAAATAAACTTTGATGTAATACTCATGTACATTACGTTTGAACTTTATTATTTGACTCTGCTATGCTGAAGCCTGAGTACCATGAGGTTTGTGGCTAGAAGAAATGATTTTTTCTAATTCACAGTGGGATATCTAACATGATAGAATTCTTGCATATCCTGTGGAAGTTAGTTTGTATCTTCCCTTCAAACAGCTCTCTGAGGATAGGGCTGGTTTGGGGCAATCTGCTGCAGGCACTTTGCAGGCGGCGTATCAGTTACGGGTGTGTCAGCATGAGAAGGCTGCTGGTACTCATGAGGGAAAGATCCTGTGCAATTAGTCTGTGCCAGCCAGCATTCCCTGATGGAGCTGGGGGCTTGGGAGTTAAGGGCATAACCAGACCAACTGGGGAGATTGGGCTAGTTCTGCTGGAAGGTGCTGGAAACTGTGTGTATTAGTTTTTCAAGTGGCATCAAGCGGGGGATTCTCATCCCTTTCCTGAATGCGATGATGTCTTGTGACAAAAGTCTTTGCTAAGACTCTTTGCATATCCTATGGGAATGGGGATATGTATATAATTCTGGAGAAGTGTTTTAAATAGAGTTATCTCTTCAGTTATGAAAAACAAAGAATTAAAAGAAAGTCTGTATCTCAGCATTTCTAGATATTACAGCAATGCTGGTATCTCTTACATTGAAAATGTGTCTGTAGAATATATTAGGGGAGTTAATGCTAAGTGGTTTTGTGATATTGGGAAAAAACTTTTGTTCTTTTATAGGATAATACAAGTCTGAATGAATTTGTGGATTTTTACTAGTAAGTACGGTATGGATTATCCCCATAGTGTTGTTACAATAATCACAATGTTTTGTTGTATAAAATGTGCTGCACATGAAATACCTGTTGTTCAAAACATCAGTTTTAAAATACTGTCTTTTTTTCAGTGCCTATAACCGGTTCACTAGCCACTACAGCTGGGGAGTATAAAATATGGGCACAACTACAAAAAGATTAGATCCACAGATGATCTGTTCATTAATTTGCTTTATTCTGCTTAAGTGAAAAAGTCGTATCTAATAACAAAGTGTACAGTAGGTTCTTTTGATGTTAAAATTGCTCATCTTTCATGTTTGAGAACCTTTTTTTACCTTGATTTTTAAGCAAAATTAGTGTTCGTTACATTGTGGTCTGACAAAAAATACATGTTTAAAACAGATTATTTTTAAGCGGTGTATTACCTTTCTACCATACTTCTGAGGCAGCAACTTTCATACACTATCTGTTTTATATTTAAAAATATTTGACTTGATTGCAGCTTATGAATACACACCTTGGACAGATGCAGGAAAGTCACAGTTTAGGTGAGGTTAATCTTGCCATCCACGTTTACCTTTAATTGTCATCTTTTGAAATTGGATACATTTGCTTTCTCACTACTCAGTTTCGTTCACATTTAAATACTGCTTTTGTGTTTTCTTTCACTCTTTCTGTGCTTCTGCGATTGAATTACAACTATCCTAGTATTTCTTTTTTATAACTATTAGAATTATTTCAAATATGGAATATCTTTTTCTTAGTGTCTGGGAATTTTAATAAAATTCAGGTTTAGCCTGTTTTAGTCATAAGCATCCACTGAAATCTGTTTTCCTGCTCTTCTGTAGCTGAATATGTTGACAAATGTGACTATTCAAAAATACAAATCCTTTAGACTGTTAAATAATCTTACTTGTAAGTTTGTAAACACACTACCAATTGTTAAAACAGAAAATCGTAATTCAGCTTGTGATAAAGATCTGCTGCTGTGCAGGAAGATGTTCTGAATTGTGTGTTTGTGTGAAAAGGATTAATGTAGAATTTGGCATAAAATCATCTGTGTTAGAATATGTAAGGGTGTTAGGAACAGGTGCTTTTAATGAAATAACTGAGGACGCTGTCAGGTCTTCTGAGGTTTGACAGATGCAGACACTAATGTAAACATGCTCTTGTGACCACCAAGCAGTCCAAGCAGCACAATAACGTGCTTGCTTACTCAGTGTACTTTGCTAATTTCGTGGCAACCCGGACAGGAGCATTCCAGCTGACGGTATGAGAATTTAGAGCAAATTCTGTTAAATAATGTGCTTCCAATATGCCTGTAACTGTAGCAGATTGCTGTTGTGAGTCTCCCTAAAGGGATACTGCAAACACAACTGGATTGATATGAATAGAAGTTGTTTTCCATAAATTAAGGAGGTACTCAAGTTAGTGTGTAAAAACAATGGAATATTCCTAGCTATCAAGGACATGAGATTATTTTCCAACAGATTCTCTGGATGATAAGAAAAGATGAAAATGCTTTTCTTTACGTATATCTGTAAAATAAGAACATGAAATCAAAAACTTCCAAGGTTGTCATATTCACTATTCATCTGCTTTTCTCTTGGACTGGAAAGAGCTAAGAAAACAGAGTTATTCTGAGCTATCTTGTCATGTTCTTCGATTGGACAGTGTTTAGCATGTGGCTTGTCATTCTGAGCATAGACTAATATCTGCTGAAAATTTGTGTGTGTTTTAATAGCCTTTGGATTTGGTATAAATTTACATAAAAGGCGAAAGCAGCTAGGCAGCAACAGTATCAAAGCAGATAAAGTTTATTCCACGTGAAATTCATGATGTGATAAGGAGAAAGAAGCAACTGAAACAGAGCATGTGTGGTAGTGCTTCTTTTGTTAGCAGCGTTTATCAACTGATGTTCTCTTAAATCCATAACTTAATGAAGCTGTAAAATTACTTAGTGCACAAACTAAGAGTTTTGTTTGAATGACAACTGCATACTTTAAATGCATATACCTCAGTCACTTTTAAACGGCCTTTAAATGTTCTCACAGTTCTTCCCCACTCAAAATCCCAATGCAAATGCCAAGTATCCACTTAGTATCACAAAATATAAAGCTGTAAACAGGCCCAGGACTTTATAAACATCTGTATTTTATTCCAGAATTCTGTTTTTTACATGCAGTGTTATAATCATAATAAAGGACTATGAGGTTAATGAGCTGGGGAAGAAGCAGCTGCTCAGAATTATTTCCCTTAATAACTAGAAAAGATGAGGTAAAATCCTCTAGCTTTCTTTTCTCTTCCAGGTACAGAAACACCGTAGTATGCTTACTGTTATGTTCACCCCTTGGTTTTAGAACTGGCACCTCTCCAGCCCCAGCACAGAGATACAGCTCTGACATATCTGGATTAGCAAATGATTTGTTTAGATAGTGCTATGGTTACATGGTAGGGACCCCATAGGGCCCCAACGTGTGGTGTCAGGCAGAAAATTTAGAATTGCAGGGCGTAGCTAAAGCATGGCTATAAGTAAGTGATCCTTTTAATGTTTCATTTCTTAGAACTCTATTCACTTATTTTCTTACTCTTTTTATCTGATTGAATTTCTTTTATATTAGTTTTAATAGTCTGACTTGTGCACTAAAAAATGCAGGAAAACTTGATCTAAATAGTTTTTACAGGTATGTTTTTTGCTGATCTGTAAAATATGACGCAAGAACACATACCACTCTTTTGGAGCACATCCCCAAAAGATCTCCTTAGAAAATCAGTATTCTGAAGACAACATGATATATTGTTAGCCATCTGCAGTAATATTTGCTTTGTAAATAAACTCAGTGTTCTTATAATGCTTGTGCAGATGTTTTATACAGTTTACTTAACACTTGTTTTGCTAAAAATCTTAAATGAGGTTTGCAAAATCATAAAGCTGCAGTGTTCAGCTTACTGCCAAAATAATACGAAAGGTTACATACTTCTGTTTATTTGTAACATCTCTAGCAGAAGACACAGTAAAAATGTGAGAGCTGGTTTCACTTAAAAATCAATTTTTCAAGACAACATATTTAAAAACTCCCACTGTGACCTAAATGTATGACAGCAGCTTTCTACACTTCTCTTAGTTAAGAGATGCAGTTTCATAATTTTCCTTACCTGTGTTTTTCCAGTGCCCATATTGGAGAAGTTTATGTACTTTTAAAACACAATAGTAATTTTTTTGAAGTAACTAGACAGTGTTGTTTATATTATGACTTAAGAGAACCATTCACTCAAGCCCAAAAGTGAAAGTAAAATTCCTGTTCTCCATTTAGCTAAGCATGAATATAAAACATTGATTTAATTAAACAAAATTTTGGATTTACTAATCAAAATGTATGTAATCAATTATAATTTGTTTCAATTTTTGCAAAAAGCTTAGCAGAGGTGGAAGAGGTTAAAAATTTATTTGAAAATAGGTATGTTTGCATAATACAATGAATGCTATAATATATATTATCCATAGTTACTATAATACAGATTTTCTAGAATTCAAAAATATTAGTTAGCTTGTCTTAGATCCACATGAGTGGGAAGATACCATTTGTAAGTCTTCACACCATGTAAAAATGTGGTTTTCAGCTTAAAAGAAAATTAGGTTATATACTAGGTTTTTCAGTTTTTTGGATGCATCATGTTTAGCACTTCTGAATCTTTATAAACATTTATCTTAACAGCTGACCTTAATTGTATGTTCCAAATTCACAAACATAATGGTATTGAGAAGAATAGCTTCTACGTCAACTAAACGATGATTTTGTAAAATTAGTAAATGTTAAATAACCATCTCCCCATTCACTGCTGGTAGAAATTAACTGCACAAACTTTGGCTTTGTTTGCAGTTTTACGCATTAATTTCTGATGTGAAAAAACAAAGTTACTTTTTCTGCTGGCTGCGTTGGAGGCTCACAGCATTGTTTCAGGAAAAGAAAAAAGCAATTCTTATAATAAACTAGTTTGGCAGTCTGGATATCTTTTAGGATATTCTGAATGTTTTCTTTCATTGATTTTTTAAAAAAAATTATCTGTCATGACGTATTTAATGTAGACATGTAGTTTTGTATTTAATGTAGACATGACTGAATCTGGGATTAATAGATAATTGTCCATTTTTAGATTTTGTTTATTTACAAGAAGATTATACAAAGGGAAGCTATTTTTTCTGATGAGTTTACTAGCATCCCAGATGAATGTTAGAGAACTAACAGACAAAACTCCAAGTGAGGAATCCAGGTTGTGCTCTATGCACTGAATATGTTCGTAGGTAAATTCAATCAGAATGCTGGAGAATTTCACATATGCAGCAACAGGGTGTTTTTTTCTTGGTATTTATGCTGTGTGGGCATTTTTTAATTAATAGTACACTGTATATCTTGAAAAGAGCCTCCAATATGTCATGTAGTTAACTTGAAATCTTCTTTCTGAAATCTCTTGAAACTGCACACATTCCCAAGACTTTCTCAAGCTGGCTTCCCTGCTGTAGGTGTGAATAGAATTATTTCTGCATTTGAGATGTCAGTTAGTCCTTGCCTGTTTGTGTCTTGGTACAACCATTTCAGTGTATGTGGAGATGCTCATCTGTCCTCTCTCCTTTCTTACGTGTAGGTTTCGTAAGTTGATGAAGGATTTTTGGTTTTACGTGACAGGTGTAATTCTATCAAAGTGGTACTGTAAATCTCAAAATCAAATTATCTTCAATGGCCTTGTGGCATTTCATTCAAATTTGGAATTAAGTTAATGTGATATTAATAAGTGTTCCTCTAAAATGTAAATGGCCTTATTTATGTAAACTGAGTACACATTTGATGAAAAGTATTTTTAATGTGTGTCTATTGTAATTCACAAATAAGTTTGAAAGCATTGCCTATGCAGATAGCAACTGCAAAAAGGACCAAGATTGACTGTCCTTTAGGAAATTTGCCCCTTTTATGTTCATAGTATGTAGGACTAGTATATCTTTCCCACTGAGTAACCAAGCACTACAGATTTCATATTTTTCGAAGTTGTTTTTTGTTTTAAAGAAAACATTTGCTTTCAACTTGAGCCCTGTGTATCAAGTTTCTGTTGAAGTGCACATATTAAAAAAAGGAAAGACAAAAAAAGTTTATGGCTGAACTGCCTGTGTAACTTTACCTACCTTGCAGTGTCATTACTTCAACAGTATACAAACTGTGCTATTTTTATTCAGGCTCATTGTTTGGCAACTCATTTATATGCTATTTATTTCAGTCTTGAATCACTGGTATAGAGCATGAAGTCTTAAGCAGTAGAAAGGAGTATGTGAATTAATTAGGGCTTCCTGTTTAGAAGATATATATATATCGTTTTTGTTCTTCCTTTACTTACATTACTGCTACAGAAAAGCATAACCTTATGTGGAATTTCTACTGTAAATCTTGCTTGCCTTTCTAAATTACTTTTGTTTTCCTCAGCCTCTGTGCCTGTGGGTGCATTGTTAAGTGAGCACCTCAGAAATTATGTGGAATCATCTATGTGTTTTCTGTTGCCTCTGAGAAGCTGTAATGTTTAAGTAAAAAGGAAACAGAAACCACAACTGTATATTGTTCAAATTACTTTTAAAAGGAGGCACATGAGGCATCTACTGCTGAAAATATTTCAGTTTTATAACTTAAAAGTGCAAGACCAGTTGGTATCCATAGTCACAACATTACAAATGTTCAACTGCTAAAGAAGGAATGAAAATAGCTCCCTTGGTTCCCTGTTGCCAAAGGGGAAGAATCCTGTTGCAATTCCCAGAAGCATACTGCAGTAAGAAATTGCAAAATACAGTTTTGGCAGATGATAGTGAGGTGTTTATAAATGCAGAAGCTGAACCGTATTAAGAAACTTCTTGGCAGTGTTCAGAGAATTTGCTGGTTTTAGTTTAAAATCCATATTTTAAAAGTATATAACTGAAGGTTGTGTTGAAAATCACTTAGAAGGAGATATGTTGAGGCATTTCTCATTTTAACTAGATTATTAGTTCCCAATCCTCCTATAATGTTGTGTCACAGTCGAAGAAAAGGTGTGGTAGCACTCTACCAATCCAGCCATAGAGAGAGGGAGGGTGCAATTCTGTTACCAGTGTGGTTATGTGTATTGTGGTGCACAGTTAACTGCCTAAAGGTCATAGAAATAATAATTTGTAAATTTAGTAAAGCTTCGCTCTGCTGTTTTTCATAGTAGAAAACTTGAGGGAGATTATTAGGCATTCTCACAGCTTAGCTAAGAGTAATACATTTGGATCATGACTGATACTATTCTCTGCATTAATAGAGGTGATGGTTTGTAGTCCTCTCTTTCCTGCTGGCTCATGGGTGATATCAAGTATTTCAGCAAATATCTATTTCCCATGATTTCAGAGCCTTGGAGCAGACCTCAGCTATTTTCTGCCTATTATATCTGATATAGATATATAGTCTATATATAGAATGGTTCTGTATGACTAATTCTTTCAAACCTAGCCTATTTAAGATAGCTTTGAGACTTCTCCTCTGTCAAAATATTATTCCCCTCACTCACTTGGAAGAGGTCTCTGTCCATTGACACATTGTGCCGGTTTGGCTAAAATTCAGCAATATATCTTCTGAGAGAAAACCAGGTTACAACCACCCTTCCCCCCACCAGGTTCGGGAAAAAGGGAATTTTCCTCGAAGGAAAGTGAAAGAGAGAACAACTATTTATTTAACAATCACACNCCTCTCCATGGCCTTTTGGCCTTCAGGTGAAGCTCTCTGTGCAGACGTTTGCATGGACTTTGGAGGGGTTTTAGAAACTGTTCTGCAGAATTGTCTACAGCGATTAGAATTTGTTTGTTGCATACGTGGAGGCTCTGGTATCTTCATCAGTAATGTCTGTGTAAACTGCCTATGAAGTGCAGCTTCTGGTGGTACTTACAGAATTGTATTCACACATACCTAGAATAGTGCAACGATAACAACCTCCAAATAATATTGCCTTTAGAAGAGGTTCTGACATTGCAGCTTGTCTCTGAGGTCCACATCCAGGTGGTTTGGACATGGAGATTTTCAAAACCCATTTGCTTTGAAGCTGACTACAGTTAATAGGCAATCATTTAAAATTGATGAAAAGAAAATCATTTAACCAGTACATGTGTATACTTTTTATTTCTGTGCTTTCTTCTCTGGGATTTGGAGAATGTATAATGCATTTGGCATGGAGCATAGAGTGAATCAGGGAGGATAAATACTGGAAAAATGGTATTGTGATACAGAAGTTTGCAGGTTTGAATGCTTAAAACTGAACCTTTTGGCTGACTGGAGCTGGATGCAGTGTACTCAGTATTTGTGTACACAGTGCATTTATGCAGTGGCATAGATGATATTTTCTGTTTAATGTGTGTTCCTTCCTTCCTACTGAACGCTGATCTAATGTTTTTCTAGAATAAAAAGAAATGTTGTTTTCTTAGCCAACGTAGTCAGCTCAGTTGTCATTTACATGTGAAGATATGAGGCAACAATACCAGTAGGAAAAGTGTGTTTATCGGTATTGAGTCAGGTGGCATATTTGGGAGTACCTGGGTCAGTTTGTGGTTACTTTGGATAACTGAGCAGAGCTGGTCACCACATTGATGCTCTGTAATGGCTTGGGCAGCTCAGGTCCCTGCAGGGCTCTGCCTTTTTCCATAGTGAAAATTACCCTGTTTGCCTATGACTGTTTCTTTTTTCCTAAATAATTCACCCTATCTCAGACCAGTGACAGGACTTGAGGAAACAGCAGGAAGCTTAGGCGGGGCGGGGGGGGTTAGGGTGGAGATCAGGAAAAGGTTTTTCACTCAGAGGGTGGTTGGGCACTGGAACAGCTCTCCAGAGAAGTTGTCAGAGCACCAAGCCTGACAGAGTTTAGGAAGCGTCTGGACGATGTTCTCACGCGCATGATGTGATTCTTGGGGTGTCCTGTGCCTGGTCAAGAGTTGGATTTGATGATCCTTATGGGTCCCTTTCTGCTCAGCATGTTCTGTGATTTATCTCTGCAATTTTCTCTCTGATCCCTTCCAGTTTCTTTAAAAAACTATGATTAAACAATGTGTGCAATTTTTGTAGGCAATCCCAGTAGACTACATAACTAAATCTGCTTTGTACTTGTTGATTCTCTAGGAGAACACCAGGTTTGAGCCATAGTATTTCTTACTTTATCACTAAAGTTTTCACAATTTTTTTGCAGAGTAGAATAGCATCCAAAAGTAATACTAGACTCCTGAGATTGGAAGAAGAGATTTGTTGCCTGACTCCTCTGATTTCTAGTTTCAGTCCATTAAATAAAGGAATTAGCAAAATTCTTGATAAAACATCCATATGAAGATTTTGTTTCTAATCTTCTTGAGAATGTCTGTTTTCAGTAGTTCATTAATTCCTTGGAATTACGGGGTTTTACAAGTGAGACTAAAAATCTTTGTAACATGAAAAAGTGGCCACAACAGCCTTTAAAATGGGACTGAGGAGGTCTCAGCCAGAGCAAACAAAAAATTAGGAAAATTGCCTCATAGTTTCTTTAGAGCTTCAAACAACTTCTTACTTTAATGGAATGTAGTCTCCTCTTGATCCATAGGAGTAATTGTGAGTGGTACTTGTTCCATACAGAAAATGGAAAGAAACAGCCTTGACATTGCAACATGTACCTGAATTCATGTGTCAGAGAGCTAAATCAGCTAAAATTCTCAAGACTTTGTTACATTTTGAAAACCTGGTCAGGAATGATCAAGTCTAAGGACTGAGAGAGATTGACCATCAGATTTATAACAGGGACTAGTAGATAGTTTTCTAGTGGGACTTCAGGAGGAAAAGACAAAGGGATCAGATTTTGGTAGAAACCTTTGTAAACTGCTAGTTTGTGTTACTGAGTTTCTGAATACCTGCTTTCGTAGCACGGTGTCCATTAACAGCCTCTGCTTTGAGTCAGTTTGGGCCACCCTGCAGTGTCTGACTGGAAAAACAGCTCTCTGGGCAACTCAAATGTTGTATTTCTCCGTATTCTTTTATGAATAAAACAAAGTGTTCTAAACACTTCATATTTTCAAAAGCATTTGAATTTTCTTTACTTGCTGACAGTATGGTTTTGAAGTCTTTATAGTATATCCTTGCTTTCTGTCTGTTTAGTCCTTTCTGTCAGTTGAATTTAGAGTTCCTCACTTTCCTTTTATTTACAGAATAGTAAGTGTGATGGTTAAATATATAAACAGGACCTAAAAGTGAACAGGAGGAAATGATACTTAAATGAGACATTCTTGCAATAAAACTGTAGAATTAAGGAAGAGGTGCTATGCAGCTCAGCATAGGAACATTGCCATTACATTTTCATAGAGATGATTCAGTAATCATTTAAATAAAGCTGATATTTCTGTATACTACAGCTGCCTACACATTTTTCTTTTTTTCTTGATCTTCACTGCCTATTAAACTGTTTCCCTGAACCCACATCACCATATTCTCTAAAGGAAATTAAAGTTTTGCTCAAATTATTTTGGAAAACAAAGCAGCCTTTCAAGATAGCTTTTATTTTTTTGTTTCAAAAACATGCAGCACACAAGTTAAATATGAATATTCTAGCATTTTTGTGAAAACTTTCATCTCAGCGTGTCACAAAGTTTTTAGTCAGTAAGAAAGACAAAATGCTAAATGGACTTAGTTCCATTCTTAACATCAGACATGATATGAAATAACTGAAGGTTGTTGTCCATACCTTGGTTTGATATGACTTGCTTCAGATTGATTTGCAGAAATGTGTCTTCTTGTACATTGAAAAATGATGCCTTACATACGGTGCTTTGTGTTAACCAGTGTATCCAGCAGTTTTGTGTTTTGTCTCATTATGTTTCATCTTTGAGTATACTTCTGTGTCATAATTCTATAATTCAGCATTTGTGAGCATTTGAGTATATATATAGATAAAGACAGGTTTTTTTTCTTTAAAAAGATGATGATGGCTTATCAGAACATTCAACTGAAATTAGGCCTGTCTGATTTAGTTATGATTAACACAAGATGGACTTCTACATTTATTTTTTTCTATTAGCTACAGTAGGCACTAAGTTGTGGCACATAACTTTACCATCTGAAGTCTATCTGTGATCCTGCCATGTGATTTAATAATTGCCATTCTCTGCCTCACTTTCTCTATTTTTGAAATAAAAATAATGATGTTGACCTCTTTTTTTAAAAAACTGTTTTCTGCTATAAACCTCAGTAGGAATTAGAAGGTCACCATAGCAGTAGGCGTATGTTCTTAGTGGAAGTTTCTGAATATCAAAAGCTATTTTAATTAAAAAAAAAAAAAAAAGAATAGTGTTAAATATCGTGGAGTATGTATTCTTGGGCAAAGAATAACTTGTATGAGGGAACTGTGATATTACACACCAAAGTGCCTTTGTTTATGGGAAAGTGTTAGCCCACTACTTTCGTTTTAGTGAAATATTCTAATATTGGTCTAAGCAACTAAACTAATTGGTCTCAGAGTTATTTTAAGCACTTGGTGAATGTAAAACTGTATGCAAGTAGAGTAGACTTGGAATTTTTCTCTTGAGATAAAATCGGGATAATGTACATCTGTAGGCATTCAAATCAACCTTGAATAGAGAGACATGCAGACATATACTTCCATAGTTAGACAAAATGTATTAACTTTCTGTAGCAGCTATAATGTAAAAATAATTTTTCCACAGTCACATAAATTTTGATGTGGCTTGAAGTATCTGTTTCCCTTGTCTGACTCAGCAATTCAGGCTGAAATGCAGGACAGTGTCTCTTAGATAAGCTGATTATTTTGCAAGACAATTGTATTGACTTTGCCTGTGGTATTCCAAACTAGACCAAAGTTGTTTGATTATTTTTATGCTGTGTAACTGCAATTTCTGAATCTTCAGCTCTCATTCTTCATTTTGGGATGTTACTGAAAATGGCTGTGGTGCCACAGGATAACTAATTGGTAAAGCTTGTTTGGAATGTGGGTAAGTGAGGCACAGCAGTAATGGCAGTAAGCAGAGTAGTAAAGAGGAGTCTTTTTCCCTTAAGATGTTTTCACATTTAGGGATTTACAATGCATCTGCTTTGAGTCAGCTAGCAGAAAGAATTAGTTATCTATATAATTTTATAAGATAGAACTCTTCACTTAGGTGTCAGATCAGCATTTTTATAGTATGCCTTAGTGAAAATGCCCTTCAAAACAGTAAGAAAAAAAGTAAAAATAATTTTCTTCTTTCAGGTATCATTTAAAATAATGGGATACTAAATTAATGATGCTAACTCAACCTGTTAGCATCTGCGTATCATTCATGTGTCCTGAGACATGTAGGAGTCATGAGTGCTCAATGCTAAAATAATTCATGGTGCAGTTTATATAGCAAGATGGTGTAATATTTTTTAAGTTAGTTACAAAAAATATACAAAGCTTGTCTGAATTAGGTGTTATTCTAGGTCATTCCATTTGTTCATATTTGTGATCCCTCTGTTACAGAAAATGTACATCAACTCAAACTTGAGTTTCCTGTACAGGTTTTTCAGTACATTTTATAGGGGGATTTCTGAAATGTGTTGCTGAAAGTTTTTACGGGAAATAACATTAAGGTGTGTTTGGATATTGCATACCCACAGAGCAGAATTTGGAAAAAATTTTGCCAGGGTGGTCCTTTACTGTTGCAAAAATTCATTTTCAGGTGCATTAATCACAAGAATTGTCTGTTCTTCCTAGTAATTTTTTTTCCTCCAGATTGTTAGGAGTGATTCTGTAATGCAGTTTGCTCTTTCACAAGGTTTGTGCATCTCCAAAAAGCATTTTTTGCCAAGGGTTGCCACCTCCCTTCTCATTCCCAAAGTGCTCATTCACTTTCACATTCCTCTTTCACTGTTCCGCTTCCTTCATCCTTTTCTTGTGTCTCTCTGATATTTGAGGCCCTTTCATGATGACTGAGTATTCCTCAGCTCCACAACTCTACTGCTGAAGTCTTCTGTATTTCACCTATCCTGCCTTTACCTCTGGCCTCTGTTCTTTGCAGCTGTGTCCCCAGGGTGGGTGTTCTCTTCCACCTCACCAGAGGTGTACCATATTCCCTTTTTTCACCACTTGTTTTTTTCTCCCGAGTTTCTATGCAGAGAGCCCCAGGCTAGTGACCCCTCTCCTCCCTGCTTTCCCAGAAGCTTATGCTCAGCACTCCAAGTGGGAGGAGGTGGCAGCAGAGCCAACCCAAGCAGGAGGCCCCAGTTATCTTCTGCAGGCCCCCATCCCTCGGGAAGGAAAGTGCTGTTGTTGCAGCTGTCATCATCCAAGGAGTCTCATCAGGAAGCTCATCCACAGGATGGGAGTGCCAAGCATTGCTGTGCTCTGCTGCCTCCCATTCGTCGTCCTCCTCTGCCTGCCTGCAGCCTCCCTGTCTTTTGTTCCTTCAGGAGAGAGTGGGAATTTGTGAAGGAAGGAAATTATTTGCCCAAGCTGAGCCTGGCAAATGACACCATGACTCAGGAAATTCTCAAACATTAAAGATTACACGGTGTTGGGTCCAATACTTATTTTTCAAATCTGTTAGTAGATAGATGTAATAGATAACTCTGGCCAGAACTGAGATCTGGAAAGGAAACCCAAGTATGCTATGGGACTATGGTCTGTTTTTTTCTGAAATGTAAATTTAATTAAAAGGAGAAAAGGGGAGGGGAAGAAAAGAAAGTTCTCCACAATCTTAATGAAATCCAGGGAACTCGAGCATTGCGTTTTGACAGAGACAGAATAGCAATTAATTTTTGTTTTTTAGGCATGTGAGGAGTCTGCTGCCAAGCTTCAAGTTTGATCCTCAAATCAGTGAGAGCTTCCTTAAAAACTGGGGAGGATTCGTATTTCTTGGCATGAAAACAGGAGGCAAATCTGAGAAACTTTTTTTACTAGGTATTGATTTTGAAGAAAGCTGTTACACAGAAAACAACTTTACATAGGTAATTTAACTGCCCTTAAATATAGTGGCTGAGTAGCAAACACAGCAGTAAATTTCAGTAATTTAGTGTGACAGAAGTGGCTTAGGAAGCCAAAATTACCTGACAGTCAGATTGAAAGATGAATTATGTAGCTGCTTATCTGAGAACTTCTACTGGGTTTTTTTGTTTGCTTGTTTTGTTTTATTTTTTTTATATCCAGGATACAGGCTATCAAAAGACAATTGGAAAAATGTTTACTATATGTGTGGCCTTACTGAAGAATTTTATGGGATTGTGCTAGTGTTGACTTAATTGAAAGGAAAAGAGAGTTTCAGTTCAAAGCTTGACTTAATTGTATTGAACTTCATAGTCATAGCTATTTTTTTTCAGTAATCAAGAAACTATGTTAAGTTATTAGAATGTTGTGCTACAGTAACACTGTATTTTTCTTTTCAGATGTCTGCTAGAAATGTGGGATTTTCTGTTGACTTTGCCTGTAGGCTGACTTTATGCTGCACTCATTGGGAGGTCTGTCTCCCACTTGTCATATCACATATATATTAAACCTTTCATTAAGTATTGCTGACAACAGGTGATGTCTCTTAAAGATGCAGGATTCTTTTACTTTGGCATTTAAGTATCTTATAAAAGATAATGATTGTAGCATATATTTTATCAATCCTCTGTTACCTTCTGCTTCCTTCTTCTGGTTTCCTGCACATCCTGCCACAATGGATCTGCTCTTACTTGCGTGTTACCCCTTTATGCTTGACATTGGCTTTTCCTTTAACTGCAGATTTATTTCTAAGGTTTATTACTGACATTTAAAACCTTCTGCTCACATGGACTAGTCTGTGTATAGGAGTTCCTCACAGTGTGTGTTCCAGCTCCAAGCCTGTGCTAGGCAGATGATTTATCTTCGTGTACTTCTTGATGGCCATTTTCCCATTGTGCTTATCAGGCTTTGCTTGTGTCACCCCAGGTTGGTGGGTCCTCTGCCATTTGGAATTCAGCTGGTTTTAAAATTTTGTTATATACAATAAACTCATAACTTATATTTTTAAAATTGATTTCCCATTTACAGTTTTGCTGATGTGTCTTTTGAGGCACGTGTTTTTACTGTTTTTTGGAAAGTACATTGAATTTTGTGTCAAGCTTTCTGAATGTATTTGAATTTATTATTAAATTCAGATTGCTGCATAATTACACTGTATACCACAGCGTAAATGTAGTATATATTGCTTTAAGCACTATGATTCTTGGTATTATAGAACTACTGTAATTCTGTGGAATTTGGTGCTGGGATCTTCCAGTAACCAGGATTTCAGTTTTAAATTTGTTTTGTTATTTATTTAATTATTTCATTTATTGTAGTAAAATTGCAAAGCTTATGTGAAAAGATAAGTGCATGCTGCTACATGCATCACTTCTTCAATATAATTGATACCTTTGTATTACATTAACCCATTTGCTTCTGAATTGTACAGCTCTGTAATTATGTTGTGCTGCAATAGATACGTTATCATTATTATACACTATTAGAAAAAAAGCCTCACCAATGTATCATCAGATTTTTAATGCAGGTTTAATGACGATAGTGCTTCATAATTTAGGTTTTAGTGTGCATGGTTTGATGTATATGCCAATGTTTCTGGGTACTGAGATAGTTTTTCTCCTTTTTTGAGCCTTAACATTTTCCATGTAAGTTTTTCTTCACAAACATAAGAAAACTAGAAGTTTACTTTTAAGAAATAAAGTAGCCCTGTCTTGTCCTAGGTCTTAGAAGGTGAGATTTAAAGAAAATAAGATGTATGTAATAAAGCTTAGGGAAATCCTAAGAGCTCACAGTACGGAAAATTTGCATTATTTTGCCTGGCTCATCCTCTAAAGAATATTCATGACCATATTTACATGAAAAGTGTTTGTCCTGAGCTTTGGGCAGAGCACTAGTGTAAAGCAGGCTTGTCTTTATTAAAAGAACTCACTGTCCTAGACCGTGGGGTTTTTTTAATTAAGGTTGTGGGGAGTCATGCATTATATTCTTCCTTTTCTGTCAAGGGTCTTATTGACTCATTTTTTGCAGAGTTTCAATGTTGGCTGAGAATTTGAGGAAGGGTGTTCTGTGTATTCAGTTACACAAACAATTTTGTGAAAACAAGCATTTTTCTTGACAAAAAATTGTAATAAGCAAAATCAAAATGCAAGTTGCTGCATTTCTTTTATGTGTACATATCCCTAACACTGGTAGGGCTGGTAAGTTTCTCACTTTAAGTTATTGACATTTATGCTTTAAGTATTATTATTTATTATGTATGTAAATCCAAGTCAAACAAAAGTCTGCATTAAAGATGATTTGTGTGCAAGAAAACTGAATACATGTGAGGAGATTCTTGAGAAGGTAGTTTACATTTTTTTTCTCTTTTCTATGGTGTGCAGGTGCCGTTCTCTTGTCCAGTGTACAAGGGTTAGCAATTAATGTTGATCCAGTCCTGTATACTTGGCTAATCTACCAACCTCAGAAACGAGTTAGTAGGCACATTCAGCAGGTATGTATTTTTGAAGGAAAAGGGATGGGGAGAGGGGAAGCTTTCACTGCTGTATATCCTGGTAGTGCATTTTTCCAAGTATTTGTTGTTCGTTACCTCTTCCATGTAGTTTGTTGCACGTACTGTTGATCTTATTTGGAATTATTTAAAATGTTAAGTTGGTATATTAAAATTTTAATTTCACAACTTTTTCGTTTTTAATTACAGGAACAAAGAAGGTGGGTTTGTGTTCACCATTTAGGATCATTATTTTGCAACTAATTTTAGCTACTGAGACCTCATAAGCCTTGAGTCTGAATAGTACATCATATTTTAAAATTTGGGATGGTCTATCAAGTAATTGCATAACTGGTTATAAAGTCAGCACTCTTATTAAACCCTGTTTTAATAGGAGATGAACCATACAGTTCATAACCTGACAGAAGTGAACACTGTAGCAGATTCTGTGTCATGTCAAAATACATATTTACATATGAAGTGCTTGAAAAAGATAGAAGAAGCTAAGGCAGTGGGTCTGTGTGCTGCAATGGTTTCCTTGACATATTCTTAACCCTAATTTTCATGCCACATACTCCTGACCTGAAAAGAACAATGGTTTTGCTTTAAACTAAACTTACTTATAACTGTTGTTTGGCAGAATTTCCTAGAACCTAAATTTGCTATAACAGATCAAACTGGTGGGTTTATGTCACATGATGTTCTGTCTCACTTATAAGTGGTCAGTTATTAAGTGACAAATGTAAAAATCTTTTGATATTTGTCTCATAACTATAGAACACTGTGCACATCAGAGAAGTTTCATTCTGGGCTACTGAAGAGGGAGGGTAAACTTGACTTGTAAACATTTGTTTCTTGTGTGTAAATGACCTTGCTAGGTAGTAGTTGTCAAACATTAATTTGAGTCCCGTTAAGCTCATTCTGCACCAGCATCTGAAAAACATCAATGTGATAGTAAAGTTTTATTATTGTTTTAATAAATTTATTCTTGTTTTTAAATGTATTGAGTTATTCTTCATTCCTGCATCATAACTGGAGCAGCACAACATTTCCTGGTATATCTCTTTTGCAAAACAAACCGTTTATCTACGTCTTACTGTTACGTAGCCTTCCAAAATGTAATCAATCCTATTTATCCTGCTTATTTCAAATGTTTCTATAAAAGTCTGTCTTTAACATCAGTGTATTTAATCAGCTGTCAGTTCTCTTTTGATACTGGGTGACTAGATGGGTTAAGTGACTGCATTAGGAAACCTGTTTGTCCGTGGTTTTGATCATCAGTGGCAAAAATTTTAGCCAAATTTTGTTTAAGTATTTATTTTGTAACTTGTATCATTACCTTATGCAGTCTTCTAAATTTTTTCATGATTAAAATTACTGTATCACAATTCTAATGTTATTAGCATTTAGAATGTCTTAGCAATTTGAAATTATTTTAAATATGAGTTTATAAACCAAACTGTCAATGTCATACCATTTACATCATTAACATAGCTGTGGTAATGGACTGTATGTAATAATACAAATTAAAGTGTCTGTAGCAGTCATGAAGAAACTTTATTTGAAAAGAAAACTATACCTGTATTAACTTATCCTTAACCACAGATTTTTTTCTTTATGTAATGCTGCAATTATCCTAGAGTAAGGATTCTAGTCAAAGTTAGGCCTTGTGCATTACTTTTTGGAAAAGTTCAGCTTGTTACCATAGTCTAATCAATATAACCAAACAAAAATGCTCTATAAAGCCTTCCTAATTCTTGAACATTTAACAGAATAGCCAAAAGATGTGATGCTTTCAAGCAAAAGTTGTGGTCAAAATGTTATTGATTGATAAAGCTCTTTTCTTCCTCTGTTCTGTCAGTCTTACACAATTGCAACAGAAAAAAAAAGAAAATACTTTCTTTAGAAGTTCTTTGTATGATTCAGAGATCTTAAGATATTTTAAGTTTTAATGTCTTCTTAATACAACAGTTTTGCTCTGTCATTTTGAATAAGTCAAAGTTGTGACTTCTGTCTGAGAGCACAGAGTTTGAAAACCTTTCAGTACTTGGCTCTGTGTACACATTGAACTCATAATGTTAGTACTTGATACAATAATTTAAATGAAAATATTAATTTATTTCAGGGTACAACTATAGTTATGTAAACTTCTGATTGCATAAAAGATAAGGCTGGGATTATCTGGCTCCCCAAAGGGAGGGGACACCTATACATATGAACTTCTTCATATTTGTTTGCCTTTTAACTATTATTCTGGGATTTTAGGTTTAGGTTTATAATGCCAATTTTGTAGTACATGTATTTTTTATCTACTGAAATACTCACCATGTCTGTTGTAGCTGGTTTTGTCTGAAAGCATGAAAAGTTAGAAATGCAGAACATAATAAACTGCATTTTTACAAAACTCATAACATTTCAATGTCTTTTTCATAAAGCCATGCTGTGTCTTCTTTAAGATTAGTATGATGAAGCCACAGAGAAATGTAATTCTCTTTGGCCTCACTGAGATTTTATTCAGCTGGAACAGAACAATGACTGACTGCTGTGCTGGGGTGTGGGGGTACATGCAGCCCAGTGAGGATCACCCCTCTTTGTTTATTGCTGTTGTACTACTGCTAGACAAAGCTTGTTGGCATCTTGCTGCCCAGCAGCTAATAATTGTAGAACTGATGTGATAACCAAGGCCATTATGTTGATGTTCATTTTTAAGAATACTTTAGTCTGAACAGATTGTTTTTGTAAAATGAGCTGTAAGTGTAGCGACACTCAGTGTGGGAGTAGTTTGTGCACCAATTGCTTATCTGCTTAAACCCCTTGTGTTTTTGTAGTCTGAGTGGCCTGTTGAAAAGGTAAATTCTTTATAAATGCCCTATGAAAGGTTAATTTGAACAGAATTTGGCAAAGATACCACTATAGACTGACTTCTTGTACTCATGGTGTTTATAGCTTGTTAACAATGCCTCCCAAATAAAAAGCAAAACAAAACCAATTTTAAAGGCCTTGTTTCCAGTTATTTAATGTTTTATTTTGATATTTTTGGAAAATTTTTTCAGGTGAGTCTTGTGGCAGCAAGGCCTTGTTTCTAGTAATTTTTAGCTATTCTTTAGTATTTTATTATGACTATTTTTTAAGAATTTTTCAGCTGTGGCTTGTTTTATTTTTGTAAGCCAATGCTGTTTTTCGTATATTTGCTCTCTTTGCCCATACTTAGCTTTACAAGATAAAAACCTGAAGAATTTCTTTTCCTTGATAAGGAGCCTTAAGCTATACTTTGAGATGGGACAGTCAGTTTGTGTGATTCTTTTTGCAATAAATTTATAAATGATTGCGTGCCATCTTTCTCAAATGCACATTACTGTAAAGCCCTTGTAATTTGTCAATACTTTTCTTGCATTATTGATTGCTGTGAGCTAAAATGCATAATTTTAGGGAAAGCCTGAATTATTGGAAATACGTGCACATAGATGTGTAATATAAATCTGTATTGCTCCTATTTCTGTCAGTTTTTTTGGCTGTTCCATACACGTGCATGTGTTACTACATAATTTAAGGAGCATTTCAGTAACAGAGTAGATCTAAACCCAAGAGGTCAGGTTGAACATTATTAGTCATATATACTAAGTCACTTCTTCCAGATTCATCATGCTTTAAAAACACTGGGATGTAATACACCAACCTGATTTCAGAATCCAGATTTCTCCCTCTTCTCATGAACATCTGCACCATGGTAGACTGTATCTGAATTCAAACCCAGTAATTTTTCCTCAGCTGTGTAGGTAGATTAAAAAGCCAGTCATTAACAATTCAATTTAGTATTTTTTTTTGTTCAACTTTGCTTTTTCTATGCTCATTTTCTCTTTTCTCTACCACGATCTTAGGAATTTTACTATGTTATAAAATCCTTTCACAGTTTTATGGAAAGTTCATCGTGAACTGAGGGTAATATCAGTCTTGATGGTGTACTTTGGGTGGTACTTCATTCAGAAGTCTGCACCAGAGATCTCCCTGGAATTTTTGACTAAGATGAAATAATTTTATCATCATGACTTGATCAGTAGACTCTTGTAGAACAAGTCGATCCTTTAAATTGTTCTGTCTTAGAATGACTTTTGGAATATTGCACATCCTTGATGCTTTAAGAGCGAAATGCTTCTGATAATGAATGGCAGTGAGTGAATGGCAATATAAGAGGAAGTTTCAGTACCCAAACTTAGTATTTTTCCATGTTGCAGCAAAGTTGGCTGTTGAGGGCAGAGCTGTGTTGCCTCGTTTTTCTCTTTTACCTTGATAAATAGCTGGAAAGGTTTTGATAAAACAAGCGTGTTTCTACAGTAAACACAATTATCCTCTTGGTGTGCAGAGATTTCTCAAATTATGATAAATTTTGATTTCTGGTATAGCTTGCAGGTCAGAAGCACTGTGCTTATCCCTATCAGGTTCTGTCACCTCTTATTCTATGGAAGTTTCTGAAGGATACAGAAATGAAGTTGCTGCTTGCTTAAAGAACTAAAGCTACATGAAACTCAAATCTTGTATCTTCTGCTTTCAGAGGCCCCTTGAAACTGGTGATGGAATGCTTTCATCAGTTGGTGAAAATGAGGGGGTTCTTGGCTGACATCAGTCCATCACATAAGTTGGAAACATTACAGCTAATCGGTGATCAGTCTTTTATCTCAGCAGAACACTTTTCCAATACCTGAAATGCCTACCTGAAGCAGTCATAGAATTTCATCTGAATTAGCCAGTTCACCTGCCAGGAAAGAAGGTGGTTTTGTGAACCCCAGGGGTTAAGCATGCCTAGTCTTTTTATTTAGCAATTCATTTTAATTAATGCAATTTTATTCATTCATTTCATTTTAATTGGGAACTAGGCCTAATGCCTTGCTTTGTTTGAACTCTCTGAAACAATTTAGGTGTATTAGTAATCTTAGAAATCAAAACACTTAGATGTAACTTGGTAGTCAAGCAGTGATTGCAATTTCATGCCATTAGAACTTGCTGCAAGGTACAGAGGGTGGATCCTCCTGGCAGTCAAGCTCATTCTGGTACAGTTTGGACAGTCTTGTAAGCAAGGGTAAATATTCTTCTCTGAGCTAGATAGTGATTGCATAAAAGTGATCTTAGATGTTCAATAAACACCATGTCTTGAGCAGAACTGCTGTCTGTCCCCACTCCAAAGACTTTGTTTATTTTTCTTCCTGCTTGCTGGTTGCAAGCTCCTGCTCATATAAACATTGGGCTGTGTGCATGCAGCATCCACCATGTGGGATAACTGGGTTTAGTACCATCTCAAAGGCAGCAACCCATGTCTGGGCTGAGGCTTTGGAATTTGACATTTCACAAGCCAGTGATAGTATTTAGGTTCCTGTCTTGGAATATTCTTTTGCCTTTGGTTTGATATCAGGGAGGTGACTGTATAGGCATCACTCGCATGAAATTTACTTGTCTGCTCAGTTGTTCAAGTTTTCTGTAAAACTTATATCTCATGTTCCTAGATCTGCCTACAGTCTCTTCAGCCTCACACTTGTGGGAAATAATAATTCAGAAATAAAATATTTAATTACAAAAACTCCCAAGAAAAATAAAAATATTAATTCACCTAAGGCAAATTAGTCCTCTTTATAGTATATTTTAGCTTTAGTTAGTTGGCATGTCTCCACATAAATCAGGAAATACTTTGGCCCGTTGTATTTTTGGCAAGTTGTTTTTTAGCTATTATTTTCCCAAGCCTTTCTCTGATTTTAAATCTTTATCATTTCCAAAGTTGACCACATAGTATGAAGTAAAAAAAAAAAAAAAGTATCTGTTGATCCATTTGCATGCTTAAATGGCATATATATGTGTGTGTTTTGTGTACACATACTTAACATGATGTGTAATGTGTCAGATTATTTGTGCCTATAAAAATTAAATTAAGAAAAGGAGTGCTTTTCTGTAGTTTTTCAGCCACTGCTTAAAAACCTAATTGTAACATTTACATTTGAAAAGTAGTAACCTTTCTTATTTTGAATTCCGTGAATTTTTATTATATTAGTATTCTGTATATAATTGCATTGCATTATTGCATTGATAAAACTGTCAGTATTCTAGAATAGAATCTGACTTTGACTTTGTGTCAACAAAACAGCCTCATATAAATGCTGCTGTAGTTCCAGAACATTGTTGCATGTTCTTTATCTTCTGTAACACTACCAATTAGTAACCATAAAGCTTAATCCCAAGTAGGTGTGTTTAAGATTTACTACATACTGCTTTATAGCTGGCTTTTTGGATTCCAAAATTTTGGATTTTTGATGAAATGCTTATGATAACACTAGCCTGCAATGTCTCCTTTCCCATCAGATTCATCTTCTCCTACAGCTGTGGGGCTCTTGTCATCTGCTATTTCCCAAGCCACAATTTCCTCATCAGTTTGTGGCTAACCCCCAAATCTTGATGATCCTTTTCCATCTAGTTCAACACTGATCTTTCATCTTCTGGATTCTTTTAACCAGAAATCTTTTGCCAAAAACCTGACAAGATTGTGCTGGGCGTCATCAGCAGCAACATCAGGCTTGATTTCAGTGAGCAAAGATAAAACAGCTGTTTCATTGTCCAGATCAGCACTCAATATTTAGTCATAATTTTTTCCAGCTTTATCTGGCTGTGATAGCCTTGATGTTTTTCACTCTTTGACTAGTGGTGTAACCTACTATATTTTGCTGATCCATTTCTTCAGTGGTTCAGAAATAGATGCAGCTTCTTCAGGCGGTATTTCCATCCTGGTGTCTTTTGTACTGTTCTGTATTGTCTCCATTCATTCTTCAGAAATTCTTGCTTCACTTTGGCAAGTCAGTGTTCTTGCAATGTTACATCCAGAATTGCCAAATCATGGCTCAACAATTGCTGTCGTGGGAAAGCTGCAGATGGCTATGCCTTATGAAAGGTTGTATCAGATAAATTGCAAGATTTTGAAAATAAGTGGTATAAAATGTCTGATGAAAGTTTACAAAACTTCAAATCCTCTCCCTGCATGCAAGTGGGAAATATTTCTGTGGTGTAAAGGTTGTCTTTCCAAAGCTGATGGGGATTTTTGTTGTTGTTATAACTAGAGGGTATGCCAAGGTGGCATGTTACTGTATTCCAGAAAAATTTTTTAGTGCTTTTGGAGACAAAGCTAATGACTGCACATTCAGAGGGAGGAGAGATGAGAATTCTGTTTGTCGTTGACATTAGTATTTTTCTATTAACTTTGCATAGCACTGTATATATAAATTGATTGTTTTCACTGGAGTAGGATTAAATACTTGATTGTCTTATTTTAATTTACTTTTATAGTGGAAAATGGTGAAGGCGTTTGGAAGTCATTCTCCTTCAATTAAATGATTTTTCTGTTTGTTTTGGGGTTTTGTATGTGTGCACATATTGCACACTGCTGGATTCAGTGATCTGTTTTCTATTGGAGAAAATTTACAAGCACATTGCCCGCCTCACACGAATTTGTTTCCCACAGAGATTCCTAATGCAATGTGTGAGGTTTCTCATTACCCTGTTATATGGATTACATTTTCACTCCAATACGAACAAAATTAAATTACACAAAAATTAAGATGCGTGTAATCCTAATGTCTGATCTTTAGAAAAAAACTTTGTCATCTTTAAATGATAACCCTCTGCAAAATCAGCAGTAGAAATATTCTGCTTTTGTCAACTGGGATGCATCTGCAATTTACATAGCAGCTGATGTTACAGCAAAATGTTAAGTGCCAACTGTACAGCAACATGGAAGATGGAGTTGTTTTTAATAATTTTGTCTTTTCTAGCTTGCATTTATAAAAGAGTAACAACAAAGCCAACAGACTCTCTTCATTTGTTCCAGAACCCATGTGGATTAATACACATCACTCTTTTCTGATCTTAAAATAAGGATGCAGTCCTTCAAACTTGGTTTTGATGCCTTTAGTTTTGTGTAGCAGTTTCCCATTTTGAGCAGTTTCTCATTTATTGATATGCTTGAAAGACAAAACAGTTCAAAACCAGTAGCAGTCAGTTAAATCTTATATTCAAAATTTTTAGAAGAAGCACAATAATGTGGAGATACCAATACATCCTATATTTTGAAGTTTAATGAAGGTTAATAAATTTCTTTGGGTCTTCATAACTGGCTAAAATGTTCCAGTTTCCATTAAACATTTAGATAATTATTTTACTTCAGTCATCAGCCAGGTTTATTTATAAGATTTTTGGCTGGCTAACAACCATGGTACTCTAAGTTAGCTTTATTTCACTTTTTCTTTTTCATAGAGCTTTTCCTCTGACTAACAGGACTGAAATAAAGAATTACAAGTGCAAGTCCGAATGTAGCATTTCATTGCAATTTGTTTTCAAAATATTTGTGCTCCAATCAGTGTTTCAAGTTGTCTTGTATACATTTCAAAATATGAAGTTTCAAGCAGGTTTCTCATGACAATGCCATAATTCAATATTAATGTGTTTTGGTTTTTAGTGGTTCACGAGGTACTTCTTTTTCTAGCAGTCTGTAGGAGCTGTTCCACTTGGTGTGTCAGTAACTCGAAAGAAAGAGGATGAAGCATCAGTTGGAAGTGCACCTTTGGCAAGGCAGCAGTCAAATCAAGCCTCTGAGTATGCCAGCAGTCCTGTCAAAACAAAAACAGTAACAGGTATATCACTTAATTAATATCCATTCTGCATTTGCAGCCTCCCTCACTTACATGCCTCCACAACTGAACAGCATCAGCTGTGCAAGTACTGTGGAACAACTTTCAGCTTTAGAGAAATTAAAACTTCTAAAATTAAAACTAATCAAATGTATAATTTTCAAATACGTGTTTATTCTCATTTTTGTTTCGTGCTCTCTTTGGGGCCCTGATAGTCTCACGTAACACATTTTGTAAAATGAGATAAAGGAGATCTGCTTTCAATAGAATATCTGCTATTCGCCTTGATATTTAGTCCATAATTTTGTCAGTCTTCACACTGTGATTAATCTCTAATTTCAGTCAGTCTGTTTACATTGCTTGAAGTCTGGCATCTGTGGAAGTCAAGATTTGTTCATAAACAGTTAAAATTCTCTGTTTTCAAAACCAGTCACCCATAAAAAGTGCATTTGTTGGCACTTCTGCTTATGGAGTTCAAGAAATTATTTATTTTAGGAGTATTTTCTGGCCACTTAAGAGTCTGAAGTGAAACTTCATTACCACTAATCAAGATTTTTCGGGGTTTTTTTAATTTCTAGTGTGTTTATTCATATGGCACTGTCTGCAAGTAGTAAAGTAGGTGATCATCCAAAAAAATTTACCATCCAGCTGAGACTTTTAGTGATCCTTCTGAAATATACTGAATAAATTCTCTTTTGCTTTGCATTGATGTTTATTTTCAGATTATCATGAAGCACTTCAAGATGGTGTCTGCTGAAACTAAGATTGCAGTCTTGTTCAATAATCGAGTTAAATGCTGTTTTGTGATTAAAAGGGGCTAACTCAGAAAATCTATTTGCTGAATATTAGTGGTTTGTCATGTTATCCCTGGTAGTAAGACAGCAGATTAATTTTGATGACTTCCATTTAATTCATGAATATCCTTCATTTTTACCATTTATCCATTTATTTTTACAATTCATCTATGCATTTACTTTATTTTTGCCTGTGATGAAAAGATTGTACCAAGCATATTCTTCTTTTAACAGTATTTATAATCTATGCTGCTTTATCAGCATCATAAATTATATTATTTGTTTCTTCTTGATGTTAATTCTACCTGTGCCTGCAAAGCACAAAGGTGTAATTCACTAGAAAAACTTCCGTTATTTTGAATATTTGACATTCAAACCCAGCTATTTGCATTAATAGATTCTAGATTATTTTTTCTTCATTTATTTAACCAGTTTATAAAAGGTAGGCGTATAGTTTGCAGAAATAGCTTTTGTACTTGGATTTTGAAAATTAATGTCCCAGTCTGGTACCTGCTCAGCACAGTAGCCCTTTCAGTTCTTCAGTGTTTTTTATTCCTCACTTTGAGTGTTATCTTTTCTGATCACACCATATATATAAATATACCATCACACCATTTCTGATCACACCAATTATATAAATATAAAAGAAAACATTATTGTTCAAAATCTAGAAATGCCATGGATGCCAGTTTTGCTTTTTGGGCAGGGGAGTTTGTGTGTGTGAGAAATAATAAAATGAAATTATAAATTATAAAAAATGTCATAAAAGCAAAACAGGGGTTTCTGTGCATCTTAACTTCTTTCACCTTTTTAGTTTGAAGTCAATATCAAGATCTGTTTTCAGTTACTTACAACACACATTGTTGCAAAAATGAAAAGTTCATTTGTAGATTTCCTTTGTTATCTGCCACTTGCTTTACTCATTCAGGTTATTCAATAAGTTTAGCCTAGATGCTGACGATTTTTTGAAATTAAGTAGATATTTGGCTTCTCTATAAACAATTTTGCAGCATAGAGTTCGATACTATAGAAATGAGAGGTGATGATACTAATTCTCTCAAGAGAGAACATTGACTAAGCATTTTCTGCTTTTAATTAGAAGCAGTCTTCTAAAGAAGAGATTATTGAATTTGGTTTCATTAATTTTTAACTGTTAAAATTGTTGAAAAACTCTACTATTTTTTCAAGTGAAGCTACATATACGTATCAGAGGGTCTACTGGGTTTATTTTTAAGAGGCAGTTTGCCTGACACTACTCTGTTGAAGGTCAGCCTGTTGTCATGGTTTAACCCCAGGCAGCAAAGCAGCTGCTCCCTCACTCCCCCAGCAGTAGGATCGTGGAGAGACTGACTTGGAAGGGTGGAAGCTGGAAAACTCGTGGGTTGAGATAAAGATAGTTTAATAGGGAAAGCAAAAGTCATGGCACACAAGCAAAACAAAGCAAAACAAGGAATTAATTCACTGCTTCCCATGGGCAGGGAGGTGTTCAGGCATCTCCAGGAGAGCAGGGCAGGTGCAATGGTGACTTGGGAAGACGAACTCCATCACTCCACACATCCCCCCCTTCCTCCTTCTCACAACTTTATTTACTGAGCATGATGTCATATGGTCTGGAATATCCCTTTGGTCAGTTTGGGTCACCTGTCCTGGCTATGTCTCCTCCCAACCTCCCATACAACCCCAGTCCTCTGCCACTGTGTCAGTACAAAAGGCAGAAAAGGCCTTGGCTCTGTGTAAGCCCTGCTCAGCAATAGCAAAAACATCACTATATTGTCAACTCTGTGTTCAGCACAAATTCAAAACACAGCCCTGTACTAGTCACTGTGAAGAAAATTAACTCTACCCCAGCCTAAACCCAGCACACTTGTGTTTTAAAATGCTTATGTATTTGTTGTACTCTGGAGATAAAATGGCAGGTATAATAAAGGTGAAATATTTTATATTTATGTGCAAAAATGCTGAGTAAAAATATAAAATTAATGTCAAAGAGGAAGCGCCTTGTATAGTAATTAAATTATTAAAGAGATGCTGTCTGCTTCAGTAGACCACACAGATTTCCCTTAAATAAAAAGAGTCATGTAATGCTGCAGTGCCATGCAGGCTTGTTCTGTGTATAGTCCCCTGAAACTTCATGTGATGTTGGAATCTTTTCCTGTAGAGTTTTCCTGTGCCAGGTTTGTCAAAATTGGCTTTGTAGTGGAAGATTCAGGGGACAGTAGAAGCTAACACATATTTTGTGTCACGGAAATAAAAGGTCTCTGATTACAAAGCTGCCAGTTACAGAGGTTAGAAAAAGTTGGATGCAAATGTGAAAGGTGAGATCCCGTTCTCAGAGAAGTTTCAGTGAATTCTTTCTTTCAAAATTTGTTTCTTTATAGCTGTACAATGTGTTGGAACATGATGAATGAGTGACCATCGTTTATTAAACTAAAAATAGAGTGCCTGTGATTCTTCTTTCTAATTTTTCTGGGTCCCTCGCTCCCACCATCTTTCATTTTATTTCCTCTCTGTTAATTTCACCTACTTTCTGCCTGAGTTTTCTTTCATTGTTTGTGTATTATGACAGGAATACCACACTGCTTATACATCTAGGACATCTATTGTTACCAATTCTACAAAAGCATTCTAGGTAAAGAGGCAGTCATCCTTCTACAACTCATCTTTATTAATCATCAGGGCTTTAGCTACACATGTTCTAAGTTGTCAGAAAACTGAGATCCTACATTGATAATATGTACATATGCATGGTCTTTGCAGCTTGAAAGAGATTTATCTGAAAATCATGCTATTCAGGTTGTGATTTTGAATTAATTCTTTTCAGGTCTAGCTTGATCTCAGCAGTCACTCCCTTGAGAACTGCTGGAAACCAACCCTATGTACCAAATGAATGCAGTTTGTAATCACAGCTGTAAAATTATTTAAAACGTTGATCTCGAGTTCAGTTTATTAGTTAATGGCTGCTGACACCTTGCCAAAAATGAAGCATGGGAAAAGAGCAAAACTACTGTCTATATGGCATCTGTGAAAATCCAGGGTTTCTGTTCTTAAGTCTCGAGCTGTAGTTATTTATAAATCTCCTTAATCACGGCGGCTTCACAACCAGAGTAAGATCATGGAATATGTTGTTTAAATCTGGTATGATGTGGCTGTGAACAAGTAAGGAGATAAAGAATATTGAAAAAAAAGGATACTTTTGTTTGTCTGTCCACCCACTTCTCCCATTCTCAGCAATTCAGCAGTTCCATGTTAGTTCAATGACTAGTGATCCAGAGACCTATAGCTGTGCATAGAGGTAGAGCTCTCATGTCTGGATAGAGGAAAAATGATTGCTATATAAGTATGTAATTATGTAATATATGTAACATACTTATGCAGGAAGACAGCATGGGCTGCAGTAGATGAATAGGGCAATCTTTGAAAGCTGTCTTGGGCACACTGCTGAATACTGATTTAAGCCCAAGTGTCTGTTATCACACATTCAGGATGTGTGCTTGTTCATTACTAAAATAATCTGTAATTTTCATTCATATTTATAAAATTTTTATAATTATTTTCACATTTTGTGTGAAAAATACAGCATTTTCCATGATCAAAGATGGAATTGGATATGGGGGTTTTGTGGTTTGGATTTTTTACTGCCTCCTGGTGAGGTCTTTTTTTTAGCCATGACAGTGAAATCTAATTTCACTAACATCTACCATGACATCCAGCATTTATCAGTGCAGAAGTAACCACGATATCGCAGATACAAATTTAACACTAAGGTGTAACACAGTGACTGTGGCATCTAATTTTTCAGTAACAGTGGGAAAGTAGCCTCACACATGCTCTTAGTATGAAGCATGCCTTTAATGAAAGAAGCTACTTTAGAGAGGTTGAAAAGGTCACTCAGAATGCTGAAAGCTGGCTTTTCTTACAGACAGAGAACAGGTAGATAAATGGAATTTAATGTATCTTCTAAGAAGTTACAAACTTTCTGGTTGGAGTAAGCTCCTGTTATGAAAGCATCTGAAAACTGAATGCCTTGTCCCGTGACTGAACATACACTTGTCAAACAAAATTTTGCTGATCCCTGTTATGCAACAGTGAGATGTTTGTTCATGGTACAGGTGGTGACTGCATTTCAGCCCTGTTGTGAGTGTACGTTAGGCCTGCAAAAGCACGCAGGTGTCTTTCATTGCTGTGTCTAGCACCTGACTGCTCCATTTTATTGTCTGGTGGACAGATTGGAAGGGCATTTGCAAAAGAGAATTAAACAGCTGTGGGTTTGGGACAACATTTTTTCATAGACCAGGTCTGCACTTCACACAGCAAACTGGTCTTTTAATTCCTCTACAAATTCAGTATTAGTTCCCAGTTCAAAGCTGAGAAGAGAATCCAGCCTTGTTTCCTTCTGCAGGAAGTGTAGATATGTTGCATAAGAGTATGTGCATATGGAGAGAAACAAAGGATATAAAAGCATTGCATTTTGGAAAAATCTCTTGTTGTCTGCAGCACTGATATTTCATTCTTTGGAATTATGTTCTTGCAGAGAAATAATTAAAGAGTTTGAAATCTTTAAAGATGCTGTTACACCTAGTCTACTATTTGTATTTCAAGTAGATGGAGGATGGTGTCATACCAAGAAAATTGAGAACTCTTGTCTTAGATAGTCTTTATGTTTTCTGTTCTGTATAAATCACCTGAATTCTAATAAGGTCAGTGCTCCTTTTGCCAGTTTCTCGCTGGTTTACTCTGCTTACTTATTTTTCCAGAACTTGTAGAAACATAGTATCTTTAAAATGTTATGCTTTCAAATTTGACCAGCAAATACCTAAGGAGTTAGGACAAGCAAATTAATTGCATGCATATGCAGAGAATATAGGATTGCATAAGCCTTCTTTCCATAAGAAACCAGGCAAAGAAAGATCCCCATCTTTCCTTTCAATCACTTCTTAACATTTGATAGTGTAGATATAATAAAACTGAAGTTGCTTGTTAGATACTTACTCTAACTGGAATTTCTTGGGGTTTATGGGAAGTGCTAGTAATTCGATTTTGAAAGCTTTACTGAATTCTTAAAATTTCTTCAAAGTATACAGGAGATATTTCTGAACCACTGTTAAATACTTCTACATAAAACTGAAGAAAGGACAAGACTTTAAATTTAGACACATCTCTATTTTATTTAGAACAGCTGATGCCAGACAAAATGATGTTTTTATTTGAAGTTTTGTCTTAAGTTAATAAAGTTTCTAGTGAAAAGTTTCAGTGTAGCAGAATAGGACCTGTACTTAGCAAAACTGGATGCAGTTACTGATTTTTCTTTTTCCTAAAGTACAACTAGAATGCATAGTTAGTTTCCTGCTAAAATGAGCTGTTGGAATGCAAAAACTGGCAAATGTGAGCGAAGTCTGGCTGGTAAGAAATCAATGGATTATCTGAAGTATTTGAATTAGTAGGTCACTATTTCTGCTCAATGAACTGAATGATTATCGTTTATTCATGCCTACTATGAAATGTATGACTGATGATTAATTTGGGAAGATGAATGAAATTAAATAGATGCTAAATAGGTTAAGTAAAATACTTGAAGGAATAAGTAAAATCAGGAATTTAAATCTGATGCACATTTACCTAGGGTGCCTGAAAATACTAGGGTTTTTATAAATGGGCTTTAGTTCTTGGATTATTTAAAAGGAAGGTGTCCAGGCTCAGGTGATTTATGGAAAGTTTTAAATGGCTGGACAGTCACATATCTATATCGAAAATTAATTGTTCTGAGTTTTGTCAGCTAGTAAAATGTTTAATATTTTTGTTATGGTGGCATGATTTCTTCGGTTCAGTGTGTGGATTTCAGAAACGTTAGTAACTCAAACTCAATGTAGTATATCAAACATTCTTTCTGTATGAAGAAATTCAATGTTGAGAGAGAGAAAATGGTTGTTTATTTTTAGATTACATTTATAAGTCTCAGGAACTTTCTGTGTATTTTTAAAAAGGCAGAGTACTAGGCAGAATTTCACGTTTATCAGAACTTACTGCAGATCCAAAAGCTGAAATTCTTACTTCATGGTGTAAATTGTATTTGGAATGGTAAGTGATATTAAGATAAATTCAGACGCAGACTTTAGATATGAACACACAAATATCACATTTTTGCAATTACTAGTCTAGTAGCTCAGTTTGGCCTCTGAATGGCTGGTTTTGATTTGGACAAAAGTGTCAGTCCTCTTTTATTTTTGTTCCCAGAACTAAATAGGTATTTTTTGCCAGAAATAGTGCAGCAATCATTAGAAATTTGGTAGGAGAAAATGCTGACCATAGGCGTTCCCTAGCCAACATACACTTTCACACAGAAAGATCCTTTCTTGTTGCACAACATTAATATCACATTTGTCTTTGTTTATTGACACATGTTAAAAGCCTCTGTGTTTTAACACTTACTCTGCTGTTAACTCATTGGGTGACCATACAAATTTAGTCATTACCTCTCTGTTGCTATTATCCTGCATATAAGGGACTCACTCTCATGCTTTGTGAGGGACTGTGTGGCTCAATTATTATCTTGAGAAAAGTGATATATTATCTGCACTGTTAGTAAAGTAGAATGCAAAAATGCTCAAAGACCAGTAACGAAATTATTTATGCAAAGACTGCTCAGTATGCTGGCAAATATATTGCATATTTTTATAAGCTCAAAAAGACTTCCTGCTGTCATTTAAGTACTGCTTTTATTCTCAAGCATTCTGATGGAGAGTGAAAACTTCAAAAAGTAATTAATATAGTCTATTCTTAGGAAAAAAATATCAGTTACGTGAATAATTCAAGTATCATTCATCCAGGAATGGGAGTGTGGGGAATAACTTGTCTTACCACACCTCAAAAATAAAATGTGAGTATTTGTGAAAGGCTTCTGAAGGGTACTGATGGTTCAGAAAATACTGGTAAATGCAGGTTTGAGCTTCTCAGCGTGGTTTCAGTGAGCTGCTGCTTTGGTTAACTTTGAAATTGAATGGTGGGAAAAATAGTGCATTAAGATAGGAAGTATTTTAACAAGATATTCCTCTGTGCTTTTGCAATTCCTTGTGTATGTGAAATGTTTTAATATTAGATCGCAGAACAAAATAATTTAATGGAAGTGTATTATGTTGGGAACAGAATTTCTTTGGCTGTCATACATATTTACACAAAAATGTGGATGATTTGTAATGCCTTCAAATATCCTTATAAACACATATATTTAGTTCTATTGTGTTGCAACTATGAAAATATAGACACTTGTGAGGAAAATTGGAAGGCAAACCTATGGACAAACAAGCTTTTATGTAACAAGTTTCACTGAATTTTTACTTTTATATAGTACTATACACAAAGCCAAAAACCTGCTGATTTACAGAAAATTGCAGGTCTTTAGAAGGTAGTGGCTGTTTGGGGATTAATTAGGGGGGTAATTTTTGGGGTTTTTTACATTTGAGGAAAACAATTCATCTTCTGTGAAAAAAAAAAATATATATGTATCTGTAGGGCATTTTGATTTTTGGGGGGTTTTTTAAAGTTTGAATTTTCTCCTCCACTGCATTTTGATCTCATTTCTAATCCTTTAGACCCCTTGATCAGTTCCTTAGGGTATTGCGTTTGTTGCAAACACCTTAGTATTTTTTATTTTGTTTTTTTATGGAAAGACATATCTAATGCATGAAACTGAATACCTGTTAAAGAAATCCCAATGAGTACTTTGACTCTCTGCAGACTGCTTCCAATTTTAGTAGAAGAAAAATCTTTCTAGAAAAAGAGCCATGTAGTGAGAGTGCACTTTCCTTGGATTGCTTTTTTCCTTTAATGTGTTTTGCTGTCATGGCCTCTTGGTAACTGTGGTCAGATTGTGCCAGCATTTTCCTCAGCTTAGCTCCCTTCTGGTGTGTGAGAAGCTGTATATGACAGGTGATGTGATGTTGGAAGGAAAACTTGCCCAGCTTGCTGAGGTCATGGGACGCACACATTTTTGGGTACATGAGATGTGACAGAGGAGAGAGTGCTGCTGCCTGGGTGTCTGCCTGTGACCTGCCCTGAAGTAGGTGCACTCTGAGCTTTTGAGCATCAGTGAAAGTGTGGGTTTGCCTGCAGCAGGATAACCTTTTCCAGCCAGAAAGAAGCTGCTGCCTTCTTAATGCGTGAGGTATCTCAGGCACACAGTGGGACAGGAGAAATGAGTCCATCTTGTGCCAGAGGGATTGAGACCTGATAGGTCTGTACCACATAGAAATCAGGAATAAGGTACCCTCCCTTTAGTTTAATTGCTAGCTGTAAGGAGAAGAAAGCATGAGACCATCACTGACTACAGATTATCAGTAGTCCTCAACCCACTAATGGAAGTCTCCAATGTGTGGTTTTTTTCTGCGTTGAATTATTTGAAGAAATGTCCATTTGTCCCAAATCACACATCAGAAGTTTTCTGTTCCCTTTTCTATGTCTAAAGTCACTCAATATTAATAACGCAGAGTAGTGTCATTTTCACAAAAGTTATATTTATTTTCAAATCTTATGTATTTTCTGGATCAGACTTCTAAAAGAACTCATTCCCAGTAGTCTAAAAAACACAAAGAAGGAGACGTATGTCTATATAAGAAGACACTTTTAACTGTAATTTATACCTATAAGTCTTGCTTGGTGGCATCTCCTACAAAGTGAGTACTTTAATGATTAATTATGCAGGATTGCCACTTGGAACTCCCTTTGTACTTTAACCAGAAATTGTGAAATGAGTTATGAAAACTGCTTCTTCGATAAGTCCTTTTTTTCAAAAAAGTCTGTTCATTATCAGTGTGTTCTGAAATTGGTAAGTGTGGCAGCTTCTGTGTGATTGATGTGGTGTATATGTTTGCAAAAATATGAATTAAACAATAAGGGACTAAAACATTCCTGTACACTAGTTTTCTTAAAAATTCAGCTGGTGTAACCTGAAGCAGTCCCTACTCTGGTGGTTTTTTCCCCCTTATCAGTTTGGAAGTGTTTCATACAAATCATATTTTCTATCTAGCTGTTGCTGACTGGCACCTGGGTTCAACATAAGACTGATTACATTGCCAGGAAATGTTTTGAGGCTTTCAGTTCAGTGGTAGCTAAGTAGCTTAATTATTTTAGGAAGTTACCTTCATACTGAGACAGATGAGGCTGATCTCGTCTGCATGTCTACTATAGAGGACTAGCCAAACACTCATGGTAGCCACACCTGAAAGTGTCTTAGCAAGTGTTATCTCCTGATGTCCTTGCCTGACAGGGAATTAAACACTTCTTTCCCAGCATCCTTTCAGGCAAAACTCTGGGATTTACAGTGCAGGGAAAAAAACAGACTACATTCTTTTTTTCTCTTCAGGAGTTACTTCTTTGCTTGTTTCTTCTTTCCACTCTCATATACTTCTTATTCCTTTTCTATTTTCCATGGTTTATGGTTGAATGGTTCCTTATCTGTCTGTTGAGTTTTGAGACTATTTTTTTTGATGTCTTGGTTGAGCATGAGGGGTTATAGCGAAGCTGGTTTTTATCATGGATATTTCTGGAATTTTGCAAGTTTGAATTACACATTTATGAAGAAAAACAAGAGGTACTTCAGTGAGCTAATTTTATTTTTAATTCACAGATTATTGTTTCTGGCTATTCCACTAATTGAGGGAGAATTAGCATTGTTTGTTTTCTTGGAAATTAAGTACGGGAGATTGGAACAAAACCTAGCTAAATCCCACTCATGAGGGATGCACTTGTTAAGCCATATAGGATGCTGATAATCCCTGCTGAATGCATTGTAGAATATGTAGGTTTACATTGTATTTATCTACTCATCCTGAACTGAAGTATCCTACCTGTGAAATTCCCAGAGTCTCACAGTGACTTTGTATGCCATTGTCACCCTTCTATGCTTCAATAACTCTTATTTTAATATTTCTTGGTACTCAAACTGTTCCTAATTTTTACCTTGTAGTGTGTGTATAGTGTAGGGCCTGACTACACAGAATATGGTGTGAATTGAGGTGGGGTAATAAGTTAAAGGAGAACAGCTATTCCTTGATAAATCTCTTTGTTTTAACTTAATCCATTCGTAATGTGGATGGAAGACATACTGCATGGCATAAAACTGTCTGTGTGAGAAGGTGTTATAAAACAGCTATTGCACGCTGCTTCTCCAGATGGACAATTTACATGTTTGTCTCTCCAGAACAGCTGACAACAAACAGTCCTGAAATGTGACACTTTTTACACTCTCACGATCCAGTTTTCATTCCTTACCCTTCTGACATATCCATAATTGGAGCCAGGAATCTCTGAGAGGACTAATTATACTGCAGCCATAAAAATCCTCTTTCACTCTCTTGACCACCTCTCTTTCTGAGTTTTTGGATTCTCCATCAGTTTAATAAAGTGACCATTTCTCTTTAAGATTATTAAAAATACTATTTTTTGAGGGATTTTTTTCTGATAGTGTTATTGAACTCTAGCCTCGAGGGGGAAAATTACACAAATTCTTTCAGTGACACTAACTTTGCATACTCTTGGCAGAAATTCACTTCTTAGATGTTTCAGTTTTAAATCTTGGTGTGTTCCATTGCCTTATTGAAGAACCAGTGATACATATCAAGGAGCATATATTTTTGCTTACCTTAGTTCAACTGATAGCATAATTTTGTCTTAAGAATTTTTCTGTAATTTTCATGCCACAGATTTCTAGGCGTAAAATTGGTAGACATAAATTGTCACACACTGATTTCAATTTAGTTTAAATTTAAGTCATGAAGTCTTAATAATTTATTCCTGCAGTTTTGTCAGTTCAACAACATGTAGGCCAAAACTAGAAATGTTAAATAAGCTGACAGTGATGCGGTGGGTATCCTAAAACACATGGAGAAGGATATTCTGTAAAACATGTCAGAAGGAACTATGCACCACTCACAGTCTTCTTTTGAAGTTCTAGTGTGCTTATATTTAATTTAATGTCTCTGTTATCTAAAATCTTTTCGTGTTCATGTTATTAAATAACTAACGGTTTAAGGAAATGTCTCTTTTTGTTAGAAAACATTGCATTTTGCTGAAATATTTCATACTTTATCGCCTTAAAATTTGACAAAGTAAGAAAATAGTTTAATTTTAATGCCTTTTTTTGGAAGCATGTTCAAGTTTTTTAAGGGAATTTTTCAAGAAAGAAAAATTAAAGGCTGTTATTTAATGTGGTCTGTCATTTCTTACAATTTTAGAAAGGTGAAACCTTAAGATGACACTGGCAGCAATGTATGTGAAAACCTCTTGGATTTCTATTGCCTTGTCTAATAGATTGTCACACTTTGAAAACTGTCTTAATTTGTTTAAGTCAAACATTCTTCATAATAGTTTCTTAGCAGTTCATGTTTAAAAAGTTGGAGCATTTAATTTTATTGCATTGTATTTCTCACAAGGCTTAACTGGTACAGTTGTATTGACAAGTTTAAAACTAACACAGATACATTATTATTATGTGCTTAGTGAGATATACGCGGTGAGAGAAAGTCTCTTTTAGAATGTAAAGTAACTGTTTTTCTTTGCTATCAGTAAGTATATTATTTACTTAGATGTTCTTTTTGTAACTGAGTTTTTTTGTTTGCATTAGAATCTCGTCCTTTGTCACTCCCTATGAAAAGCATGCTGAACTCATCTGAAAGCTGCAGAAGTCCTGAGGAAAGAATGAAGGAATTTATTGGAATAGTGTGGAATGCAGTTAAGTGCCTTACACTTCAGGTAAGATGAAAAGGAAGTGAAAAAACCCCTATGTGTTTCCAAACTTTATGATACTTCTTATGCATCCTAGTGCTTTTTATTGGAGGGGTTTTAAAGGAGCTCCCAAGTTTTATTGTCTTATTTCAGTAGTTTCAAAGTCTGAGAGAATGAAAAATAAAGTAAGATTTTGGGTAAATTAAGCAAAGAATACTTTGGTTTTAAAACAATTAGGTTTTGAAATACTGTTTTGTATTTAAAGGGAAAGATACTTCAAAAATTATATGAATAAAAATTGCTTGTCACACTTTTCTGTATTAAAAAACCAACAGTTAGATTTGCAGAATGCTTTATTTTCTAAAACTATTTGAGGAAAGTACATATGATAAATACTTTCCTGAGGTGTGTGATACAATTGCTGTTGTTACACTGTGAAGGCTCAGCAGCTTACTTGCCTACTTTTTCATGAAGGACAAGTAGAGGGCTGCTTGGATTAAAGCATTTTGGTTTACACTGCTCTAGATTGTAGCTGCTGATCAGTGAAAGCAGAGTTTTCATGCAGCAGTATAGATGCCACGTTAGGAGTCCAATGTTCAAATTGCAAGAACAAATATTAGATGGCTTAGAAGTGCTAAAATCAGGACTCTGTTGTTCCCAATACTTACCGAGTGCTTATTGAGAAATTATCCTGATTTAGAATGATTATAACCTGTCCCTCTTGAACCATACATTCTATGAAATCAGTATTTTATGGTACACCAGAATATAGTAGCGATTTTTTTTTTAATTTAAAAAAATCACAAAAACGGCCAAAAAATTGTCTTTATTACAACTTTTGGCAAGTTTTTTCTCTTTATTACAGGAGGTAATTGTTGAATGCCCGTTCCTTCTTCCTATCAAGAAATATATTTAATAATACACAGGCTCATCCCAGAATATGTGTCTGTGTCACCCCTCTTTCATGTAAAAAGTACTTAAAATTCACAGTTTTAGAAAGTTTGAAAGTTCACGTTTTGCCTGAGCAAGAACTTCAGACTTGTCACCTGATTGCAGAACACAGTGAAGTTGAGGAGATGCTTTCCATTAAATCCTGTTTAGTTTTCAGCCTTCTCTTTCATCATTGTTTCATAAGTATTTTGCTTGTTTTCCTTTCTTTCTTAATGTTCTCACCACTGTAGATTAAAATGTCTAGATAGGAGAGAGAATTTGTAATCTATTTGAAGGAAGCAGTGTATTTTTGTTATGTGTCTGGGTGGTACTTAGCACAGTGAGACTCCCTATATAAATGAGGCTTACAGTTTGAGTCATAATAAAAATATTAATATAATAAAGAGGGAAAACTGAATCAGGACTATGATACTTTTCTCACATGTTTTTCATGGTGCTCTTTTTTTGTGAGCAACAAATGTTTTGAAGAATGGTTAAAATACCAACTAAGAAGTTTGTGTGTTACTAGATAGGAAAGAAAGGTGGTGTTTCTTTCTGTGGAGATGAAAACTGGTGGCAGTGATAGGCATGGGTTTTCTCAAAGAGTAATTTGTAAATATATTGCTTCTCTGACCTAACCTACAGAATAGAGCTCACACTGGCAGAGGTATGGGTACTTTTTCTGGTGCTTGAGGTTCTAGATTTATTTACTTTTTACAGGTTTTTTTTGGTAGAGTACTCATGGTTTCTATTTTCATGATTATGACTATGAAATGATAATTTTAGTTTTTATCTGTGTTGAAATTAAACACCCCTATGAATTCATACAGTAGCTTACACACTTTGTTTCATCCTTATGCTTTAATTGTACTTTGTAAAGTATTTGCCAATATCTTCCTGGAAGTCTGTTTATTACATGTTATCAGCAAAACATTTCAACAGACTCCAAGGAAGCACTACAGGAAAGTTCAAGTATGTTCTTCCAGACAAATGTGCAATAGTCCTTCCTTGTGAAATATGAAGGATTTATAGATATGTTTGCTGTTCTCTTTATTACTACTAGTAGTCCCTATGTCTAATTTATTCAAGTATGTTTTTCAAGACACAAATGCCATATATATAGCTTGTTTCTTTCAAAACCATCCAAAATGGGAAATTTGTGCAAGGCAATGTATAGAGGGTAAGAAAATGAGTATCATGACTCTGTTTTGAAATTCAAGTACATTATATTTATTTTATTATACATAATGTGCATTTTATTAAACATTTGTAACTATATTTGAATGTTAAATTCATACAGATTATCTGTATTATTATTTGGCATGAAAAAAGGGAAATTTCTAGAATAATTTGTCTGGTTAAATGCTGGAGCACTTAGGCTCTGTGGCTTTTTTTCTAAAGCTAATTTTCATGTTCCTGAATCTTTTAGTAACATGATTGTAGAACAGAAAAGTCTGTAGTTGTCGTCAGATAAAACGGAACTTCATAACTTAAAATCATCAAAGGATTATTCTTTTAGTGGAAGTTAGAATAAGTAAATGTGTTTGGAACCAAAGTGACTGGAAAGTTTATTTTGGATCCAGAGTTGGTACTTGCTTAGCCCTAGCCCTGGCTTGCTTTTGATAGAATATTGCATGAAGATTTTGTGCACTGGAGTTGTGGTAACCTTAGCATTTAAGGGAAAAGACTTTCATATTTAATTATAAAACGTTGGTTTATTATTTAGTTGTCGTAGGATTTTATATGCAGCCTTGAAGTCTTTTTGGCAGTTACAGTGTGTGGGAGGGTAATACTCATTTTTCACATGTTCTTCATACTAATAGTTGCTAAAATTGTGAAGCAGTATAAACACAATTATTTTTAATTGGCTGTTAATGCTGAATTCCATTGAGAACAATGAAGGATCTGTATTAAAAGTAAATTAATTAATGAGTAATATTGCAACGAGTGCCAACCACATAAGAATGTAATTGTTGCATGTAAAACTTAGGTATGTCACATGCCTTTAAATATCCCTGAATTTATTTGAAAAAAATAAATCCTTTTCCTGAAACTATTGAAAATTTTGGTTTTTTTAATGCATATAACTTGTAAAAATTTCTGATGAAGTGAAACGTTGGAAGGCAAGAAAGGGAAGGACAGAATTGATAAGACTTCCTGTTCTTTGAACTGTGTTGTTATCCAGGGGTCAGGAAGAGATTCTGTGACTTGTCATTTAGCAGTTTCAGCTCTCAGCAGTTATTTGGCAATTATGAGATAGGATTATTTCTTAAGTTGGTTACTTACCACAAACCAACAAAAATTTGAATTTTCTGTAACTAAATAAAACCTTTTTAAAAGGTTTAAAAGCTTTCTTAGAAAAGAACAGGAATACTATGAAGCACAGTGACACTGTGTTTTAAGTGGTCAAAGAAAATGTATCTGATCCTTGTTATGGTCATTTTTATGTACAGGTAGCCTGCTCTCTTAGTTCTTTTACTGATGTGTTCTGCTTTCCATTTGTAACATTGTTACTTTTGTCTACCTTCAAGACATGAATTTCTGTTCTTCCCTTTAAAATTGTAACAAACACTGTGTGTCTGGCTCAACTGCAGATGGTCTAAATGGCAGAACGAATTTGGATGTTGGAGGCTGAGCTATGGTCTATAACACTGGGTGCACCAGAACCTGCACATGAGATGTGTAAGCAGTGGTTCTTCACGGTTAGGGGAGTCAGTGCAAGATGATATTCTGTACCCAGAAAAACATGTTACCTTTCTGCTGAGAGCTTATGAGGCTTTCTGACTAATGTGTATGGAGGCAGCTTCCCAGGAGAGATACCCATATGCAAGTGTCACCTTGTTGCCAATCTGCAGTGCCTCTAACTGATTCATGTAGCTGTAAAATGTGGGTTATGAAAGGGAATGTCCTTACGGTATCACTATCATGAAAGGCTGTAAAGACTTGAACAACCTGTCCCTCTTCATTGCACTTGTGGGGAGACACTAGTTTTGTTTTCTTCCCTCCGACCTGCCCTCCTCAGTTAGGAGGACTTAATTTTTCAGCAGTATTTATTTCACTCTCCTCTCTAATGAACAGCATTCCTTTTTATAAAATAAAAATTAAAAATACTCCAGTAACTTAATATTTTCCTTTTTATACAAGAGTCATTGGACATTTTTAGGCTTATATGTTTGTAAAAGTGTAGAGTTATGCTTTACATAATGTTTTAGAAGTAGAAGGGAAAATATTGCTTGCTTCATTGGTTTATCATTAGTGTACATTATTTAGCATGTATAGGCCTTGACATAATAGAAATGAAAATAGGGGGTGATCCTGTTTCAAGAATGTAATAATTCGTTCTCTTTAACACATGAATGTGTTCAGTATTGGCAAACGAACGTGTTGCTACCAAAACTGAAATCAGATCCTTGAAACAGAAAGGATGTTGCCATGGAAAAATGAAGTAACACTCAGTGCAGCTGCGAAGCATTAATGAATAGGATATTTTTTTAAAAGATCATTTGTGTTTGGTGTGGCTTGGAGGGTCCCAACCAGATGGTTTCCATGAACAGGATCTGACCCCCAGCTTGAGGACTTCTTACTGGCAGATTACTTCATTTTCTTTCCCTTGGATTGTCAGATCCTTACATTAATGCAAGATTTACTGCTGCAGATTTATATTCAGTTACATAAATCAGTCACATCTTACATTAAATTCACAATTTTAGGCACACAGTTTAACAGTTATTTAAAAAGTGTAAAAAGATTTATATGATAGCTTTAATATATGCTATTGATGTAGTTTAATTTTAAGAATTTGGATTACATATATTTTGAAACACTTTCCGATTGGTGAAGCAATCTGTAGCACACATTCTCACTTTTGTCCAGCATATAATTCCGTCATTTTAGGTGCACTCTTCCATTCCTTCACTGGAACTTGTGAGTGGGCAGATCTCTGGATTCTGTGAATTACATGTACACAAATTCCATTGAAGCTGATAGTTGTGAAGCTGCCTCCGAGAAGTTCAACAGGTGCAACTCGGTTTTGCACTTATTGGGCCCTTGGGCATTCAACTTGGTAATTCCTTGTGTGATTGTAATAATTGCATAATTTGCTCTAAAAAGGGGACTTTTGCCATATATTCATTGTGTTGGGTTTTGAAATCCTGCAGTAATGTTTTGCAAAATTTGTTATTCATATAATACTTTAAATGAAACACAGGTAAGCAAACCATATCTGTAAGCAATTCTGTAATATTTCATATTGTCAATTTTTAGCAAATCCAGATTTAGGATCCTGCTGACTGCACCAATTTGTCATGGATGAGTGATTTTGGGTAACTTAAATAATCATCATCAAAGCCATTAGCAAAGATGATTTTAATATGAAGTCATTAAGGTGTAACTTGGCAAAGTTCAATAGCAAGGTTCACTCTATCATTTACTACATGGTTGAAACATACAGGGGAAAATAGAATAAATCTGGCGTTATTTACATGGAGGCTGAAGATGGAAAAGGATAAGGTAACCCAAACGTTGAGTCATGAAATTCAGACCGGACCTCCTTGCTTGTCAAACCCCCGCTGTGTCTTAGGTGCAGCTGGATCTGATCTGGACAACAGTTTATATCTAACAGAAGAAATACAAAGAGTAAGGAAGTCCTTCCATTGAGTCATGAGGTTCAGAGTAGACCCCGTTGCTTTCTAAACTCCTCATGGAGCTTAGGTCCAGTCTTAGACTTTGACAACAGTCTGTCTAAAGGAATTACCTAACATGGATTTCATTAGTATTAATTTAGCATGCTATCAGCAGCTTTCTGAGGTTCTATTGCAAAGAAGGGATCTCTCTGCCTTGGGTTATGGAAGGAACACTCAGTGTCAGATAAGGAATCCCAGACACTGGAAGGCATCCCAGCTCAAGGGGAGAGTCACTGGTGTGCAGTCTAGTTGTAATTTAGAGAAAGCTTGAATTGAACTCATCCGGAGATCTGTTGTTAGTAGAAAGGCCTCTCTGCCGCTCGGAACAGCCTTGAAAGGTGTCCCAGCTCAAGGGGAGATCACTGCTGTGCAGCCATCCTGCCTGGCAGGGAGAGCTCAAAGGCAGATCACTTAGGCTGTCGTTGGCTTGTAGGGAAATTGCATGCAATGGGAAGGGCGTGCAAGAGGCTCCTTGTCCCCACAGCTTTCTTTGTTCCTTGATAACTGAGTCTTGGAAAAAACACATTCAGGTGTTAAACACATGATCAGGCATGATGCTCGTTGGGTCACTCTGCTCTTTGAGGGTTTCCTGGAGGAGTTCTTGACCTGGCTACAGCTCAGGCCTTTACCTCATTTGGAACTTGTACTGAGCTACTGCTGGTCTTCTTAAGGAGGCCAAGTGTATCCATCACACATATGGAGGCCTGATGCTATCATTTAAAGCCCACCAAAATTCATGGTCCAACTCCCATTCAGTTGTTTGAAAATGAAAATGTGTGAAAAGAGTTGCTTGTGTAAAAAAAGAATTACCATCAGGAGTTTAAAGGGGAGAAACTGTCGTGATTCTACTTCGGTATTCTTGATACAGCAAAGTAAAATAAACCAAATGTGATCCAAAGAACTTTTCTTCAGTACAAAGCTGTAGCAAACTGTAAATGAAGTGCAAAAACTCTACTGAGTATTGAGATCTTTCTTGAGAGTGCTTTGTAAAACATGTCCTCTAGATTCTGCTGCTGGTAATGTGAAGTGTAGTATCTCTTTAAGTTGGTGGAATTTTTGGATTATTATTACCACATGGTTTGTATATCCAGGCAGCATTTGATGTTAATCATCATAGATATGTATATATATATGTGTGTGTGTATGAAGAATGGGCGATTTTTTATAAACTGTTTACTCAGCAAATGCACGGATAAAACAATAGTTATACTGATCATAAGTTCTTTTGTCATCTATTTATCATTGTCCCACAATGGCTTGACCTGCAACCTATTACTAATAGACCAGAAAACGATCTAATGTGTCACTGTAAAAATCTTTGCAAATTGACACAAAGACTAATTTGCCATTAAAAAAAAATCCAAATCTACTACATCTGTAACAATACACCCTGGCTTTTCATCCAGTATAAATAAAGTACACTCTGCAACCTTGGATCAATAAACTACTTATCAAAGATGTAATTAGCTTCGTTTTACAACTCAAACAGTTCTAAATCCAGAAACAAACACAGACTTCATGAACCAATGTATTTATTTTTGCAAAATTCTACTTATATTTTTCTNCTGGCGTTATTTACATGGAGGCTGAAGATGGAAAAGGATAAGGTAACCCAAACGTTGAGTCATGAAATTCAGACCGGACCTCCTTGCTTGTCAAACCCCCGCTGTGTCTTAGGTGCAGCTGGATCTGATCTGGACAACAGTTTATATCTAACAGAAGAAATACAAAGAGTAAGGAAGTCCTTCCATTGAGTCATGAGGTTCAGAGTAGACCCCGTTGCTTTCTAAACTCCTCATGGAGCTTAGGTCCAGTCTTAGACTTTGACAACAGTCTGTCTAAAGGAATTACCTAACATGGATTTCATTAGTATTAATTTAGCATGCTATCAGCAGCTTTCTGAGGTTCTATTGCAAAGAAGGGATCTCTCTGCCTTGGGTTATGGAAGGAACACTCAGTGTCAGATAAGGAATCCCAGACACTGGAAGGCATCCCAGCTCAAGGGGAGAGTCACTGGTGTGCAGTCTAGTTGTAATTTAGAGAAAGCTTGAATTGAACTCATCCGGAGATCTGTTGTTAGTAGAAAGGCCTCTCTGCCGCTCGGAACAGCCTTGAAAGGTGTCCCAGCTCAAGGGGAGATCACTGCTGTGCAGCCATCCTGCCTGGCAGGGAGAGCTCAAAGGCAGATCACTTAGGCTGTCGTTGGCTTGTAGGGAAATTGCATGCAATGGGAAGGGCGTGCAAGAGGCTCCTTGTCCCCACAGCTTTCTTTGTTCCTTGATAACTGAGTCTTGGAAAAAACACATTCAGGTGTTAAACACATGATCAGGCATGATGCTCGTTGGGTCACTCTGCTCTTTGAGGGTTTCCTGGAGGAGTTCTTGACCTGGCTACAGCTCAGGCCTTTACCTCATTTGGAACTTGTACTGAGCTACTGCTGGTCTTCTTAAGGAGGCCAAGTGTATCCATCACACATATGGAGGCCTGATGCTATCATTTAAAGCCCACCAAAATTCATGGTCCAACTCCCATTCAGTTGTTTGAAAATGAAAATGTGTGAAAAGAGTTGCTTGTGTAAAAAAAGAATTACCATCAGGAGTTTAAAGGGGAGAAACTGTCGTGATTCTACTTCGGTATTCTTGATACAGCAAAGTAAAATAAACCAAATGTGATCCAAAGAACTTTTCTTCAGTACAAAGCTGTAGCAAACTGTAAATGAAGTGCAAAAACTCTACTGAGTATTGAGATCTTTCTTGAGAGTGCTTTGTAAAACATGTCCTCTAGATTCTGCTGCTGGTAATGTGAAGTGTAGTATCTCTTTAAGTTGGTGGAATTTTTGGATTATTATTACCACATGGTTTGTATATCCAGGCAGCATTTGATGTTAATCATCATAGATATGTATATATATATGTGTGTGTGTATGAAGAATGGGCGATTTTTTATAAACTGTTTACTCAGCAAATGCACGGATAAAACAATAGTTATACTGATCATAAGTTCTTTTGTCATCTATTTATCATTGTCCCACAATGGCTTGACCTGCAACCTATTACTAATAGACCAGAAAACGATCTAATGTGTCACTGTAAAAATCTTTGCAAATTGACACAAAGACTAATTTGCCATTAAAAAAAAATCCAAATCTACTACATCTGTAACAATACACCCTGGCTTTTCATCCAGTATAAATAAAGTACACTCTGCAACCTTGGATCAATAAACTACTTATCAAAGATGTAATTAGCTTCGTTTTACAACTCAAACAGTTCTAAATCCAGAAACAAACACAGACTTCATGAACCAATGTATTTATTTTTGCAAAATTCTACTTATATTTTTCTGTAGTGAATTCTTGTCAGTTTGTCTAAGCAAAAGGGCACAAAAATGCTGAAATAAAGATGAATATCTGTATACTCACTAGGCTGGCAAAGTACTTACAGTGCCGTGGAATTCTAGCTCTATTACAAATCACTATTGTGGTCTTGAAGGCCTGATAGCCTTCAGGGGAGAGTATGAAGTACAAATTGTGGTTATTGCTTTTAAACTGTCTTAAACTATGTCAAATTGAAAGAGTGTTACGTAAGTTTCCAGCAAACAAATGTTTTTATCACAGCTACAAATAATATCTTGTCCAACAATTTGTATGCTAGGCTTTTCCAAGCAATGTGCAGAAATGAACTGAATCATAGCTTGTATTTGCTTAACAAAGNTCTGCCTTGGGTTATGGAAGGAACACTCAGTGTCAGATAAGGAATCCCAGACACTGGAAGGCATCCCAGCTCAAGGGAAGAGTCACTGGTGTGCAGTCTAGTTGTAATTTAGAGAAAGCTTGAATTGAACTCATCCGGAGATCTGTTGTTAGTAGAAAGGCCTCTCTGCCGCTCGGAACAGCCTTGAAAGGTGTCCCAGCTCAAGGGGAGATCACTGCTGTGCAGCCATCCTGCCTGGCAGGGAGAGCTCAAAGGCAGATCACTTAGGCTGTCGTTGGCTTGTAGGGAAATTGCATGCAATGGGAAGGGCGTGCAAGAGGCTCCTTGTCCCCACAGCTTTCTTTGTTCCTTGATAACTGAGTCTTGGAAAAAACACATTCAGGTGTTAAACACATGATCAGGCATGATGCTCGTTGGGTCACTCTGCTCTTTGAGGGTTTCCTGGAGGAGTTCTTGACCTGGCTACAGCTCAGGCCTTTACCTCATTTGGAACTTGTACTGAGCTACTGCTGGTCTTCTTAAGGAGGCCAAGTGTATCCATCACACATATGGAGGCCTGATGCTATCATTTAAAGCCCACCAAAATTCATGGTCCAACTCCCATTCAGTTGTTTGAAAATGAAAATGTGTGAAAAGAGTTGCTTGTGTAAAAAAAGAATTACCATCAGGAGTTTAAAGGGGAGAAACTGTCGTGATTCTACTTCGGTATTCTTGATACAGCAAAGTAAAATAAACCAAATGTGATCCAAAGAACTTTTCTTCAGTACAAAGCTGTAGCAAACTGTAAATGAAGTGCAAAAACTCTACTGAGTATTGAGATCTTTCTTGAGAGTGCTTTGTAAAACATGTCCTCTAGATTCTGCTGCTGGTAATGTGAAGTGTAGTATCTCTTTAAGTTGGTGGAATTTTTGGATTATTATTACCACATGGTTTGTATATCCAGGCAGCATTTGATGTTAATCATCATAGATATGTATATATATATGTGTGTGTGTATGAAGAATGGGCGATTTTTTATAAACTGTTTACTCAGCAAATGCACGGATAAAACAATAGTTATACTGATCATAAGTTCTTTTGTCATCTATTTATCATTGTCCCACAATGGCTTGACCTGCAACCTATTACTAATAGACCAGAAAACGATCTAATGTGTCACTGTAAAAATCTTTGCAAATTGACACAAAGACTAATTTGCCATTAAAAAAAAATCCAAATCTACTACATCTGTAACAATACACCCTGGCTTTTCATCCAGTATAAATAAAGTACACTCTGCAACCTTGGATCAATAAACTACTTATCAAAGATGTAATTAGCTTCGTTTTACAACTCAAACAGTTCTAAATCCAGAAACAAACACAGACTTCATGAACCAATGTATTTATTTTTGCAAAATTCTACTTATATTTTTCTGTAGTGAATTCTTGTCAGTTTGTCTAAGCAAAAGGGCACAAAAATGCTGAAATAAAGATGAATATCTGTATACTCACTAGGCTGGCAAAGTACTTACAGTGCCGTGGAATTCTAGCTCTATTACAAATCACTATTGTGGTCTTGAAGGCCTAATAGCCTTCAGGGGAGAGTATGAAGTACAAATCGTGGTTATTGCTTTTAAACTGTCTTAAACTATGTCAAATTGAAAGAGTGTTACGTAAGTTTCCAGCAAACAAATGTTTTTATCACAGCTACAAATAATATCTTGTCCAACAATTTGTATGCTAGGCTTTTCCAAGCAATGTGCAGAAATGAACTGAATCATAGCTTGTATTTGCTTAACAAAGCATTCAGGTGTGCAGGCTGTTGGAGCCTTTCGATATCCAGGTGCCAGAATGGTGTATGTAAGAGCCAAGGAAGACTAACAGTCCGTAGCTTACATCACCTCTGAGTTAACAAGTTGTGATGAGTTCAGTTCTTGGTTTGGACTTGCTCAGCCTCTCTAGAAGCCCCGAAGAAGATGGCAAAATGGTCAGACATGTTTCAGGGTAACAACATTGAAAATAAAGAACAAAAAATACTATTTTGTATGAAACCATATGGGCTGCTTCTGATTTGCATTGAAAAGTGGATAAAAGCTGTGTAAACGTTGTCAGCTTTATTACTGTCTCTTTCTATTTGTTTATGTATACACCTCTCTATTTGTTTAAAACTCAGTTTTTCTCCCATTTGTGTTTTTCCTATTTTTTCTAATGATTAACTTTTTCGTTCTTGCTCAGTACTGTTTACTATGAAGTAAAGGCAGAATTTTCCCTGAAACAGTTCTTTATAGAAAGTCACAGCATATAAAATGTTGACTAGTTCTAGAGACTTAGCTGTTGCTAACAAAAGCTAATGAACAGCAGAAAGTGGAGGGCTTTCTCATTCAGAATATTTTCTGACTCAATTGCACTTTGTAAAATTCTGTTGAAATATAGATATATGTGTGTTCACTTTACATGGGAACACCTTTCTGATGAATTTACACTGCAAAAACATCCTTCTTTCTCCCCTCCTATAATCATAATTTAAGAGCAAATATTATTTTCCAGCATTTTGCTTCATCTTTTCTCTTAATACAACTAGAAGTTAAGACTATTTTCAGTCCACTGTTATGCATGAATAACTTCAGATTTTGTACCAAGATGCATACTCCACAGTGAGGGGGAAAATAATTTGTTTCTGAGTATCTTTCTTGGCTTTGTCTTTTCAGCTTGAAGTGCAGTCTTGTTGTGTATTCCTTCCAAATGACAGCCTGCCTTCTCCAAGTACTATTGTGTCAGGTGACATTCCTGGGACTGTGCGAAACTGGTACCATGGGCAGGCCAGTATGCCTGGCACACTTGTCATCTGCTTGCCCCAGATAAAGATTATGAGTGCTGGACACAAATACATGGAACCCTTGCAAGAAATCCCATTTGTTGTGCTGAGACCCATCCTGGAAGAAGGTAATGTGATAAACTCAAAAACCTTACTCTTTAGTTTCCATTTCTAAATGTTATGAAAATTATCTTCATTTTATTTTGAAAACATGTGATTTTGTACTGCTTTTTTAGCAGAATGTTGTTATGTATTATTGATATTATTTACAAAGTTGGCCCCATGGAAATCAAGATGGAACTTGTCATCAAAAAGCTACTTCTGTGATATGTTTTGTATATTTGAAACTAAAATAATTCAAAAGTTCAATTTTCACCTTCAGTGGTTTTATTATTCAAGTTATGGTGTAGCCAATGATTTTGACACAACAGGAAGTGACAGTAAATTGTGAATTCCAAGACCGAATGGAGACAGATTAGGAAAAACTGCTCATCCCACCAAGGTCTTGGGTGTAACATTCAGACTGGACATTAGTTAAACATTCTTCACTGAGAGAGTGGTTGGTCACTGGAACAAGCTTCACAGGAAAGTGATCATGGCACTAAGCCTGTCAGAGTTCTGGATGCATCTGTACAATGCTTTTAGTCATATGATTTAATCTTAGGTAGTCCAGCAAGGAGCAGGGAGTTGCACTCAGTGATCCTTATGGGTCCCTCCCAACTTGAGGTTTTCTATGATTCAATATAAAATGAGAAAAGAAATTCATAAGAATAGCAAATGTCAAAGAAAAGAATGAGACTTTAATGGTCATCCTGATAGGCAACAGTTGTGTTCTGTGTTGTGACTTAGGAATTGTAACAAGGATTTTGTAGAGATTTAAAGAAAAAAATTGTAAAGGTTGAGGAAAAGTACAATAGTTGTTATTTGAAGAGCTAATATTTGATAGGGGTTTGAGTTGTAGACCAGCTTGAGGGAAGATTCAGCTTTTAACATTCTGCAACTGATTGAGAAATGACAGGAGGAGATAAGCTGATAAGGACCTAGCAAGTGAAAACAAGTTGCTTATGTTCAATATTTTTTATTGTGTTTTGGTTTTTTTTTAATAGAGCCCTTATCAGAATAAATGGTAAATGGACTTGCAGCAGTGTTCTGAAGAAATACTGATGTAAAAATCTTGTTCTATGTATATTTATATGAAAACTTGTGTACTGGAAATAGGTGAGGCAAATATTCTGAACCATCTTGAGCCTTGGGTTCCAAGTATGTTTTAAGGACCTTGATGAGAGCTAGGCTCACAACCAAGTTTCAGATGTCATGGAAATGCCAGTGTTTGTGGTTTAACCCCAGCTAGCAGCTCTGGCTGCACACAGCCCCTCACTCCTCCACTCTGGTGGCATGGAGGAGAGAATCAGAAGGTCAAAAGTGGGAAAGCTTAGGGGTTGAGATAAAGACAGCTGAATAGGTAAAGTAAAAGCTGCAGGTGCAAGCAAAGCAAAACAAGTTAATTTGCTACTTCTGGTCAGTAGGCAGGTGTTCCAGCCTTTCTGTTTGGTTGGTTTCTTCGGTTATTTGGGGTCAGCTGTCCAGGCTGTGTCCCTTCCCAACTCCTCATGCACCCTCACTTTCCTTGCTGGTGGAGCAGTGTGAGAAGCAGGAAACAACTTAAGCACTGTCCAGCAATGACTAGAACATATCCGTATTATCCACAGTTTTCAGCACAAATCCAGAACAGTACCATACCAACTACTATAAAGGAAGTTAGGTCTATCCAGACAAAACCAGGGCATTGGTGTACAGTCATTCATTGTTGTATTCTCAAAATGTATTATTTAGAAAGAATTCTTGCTGTTTCGTGTATTCATTCTAAGATGAAGAGAGGGAGATGCAGCAATTATTCCATTGCTTTTGTGACAGCATTTTCTGAGAAAATGATTCTGTTTTCTGTGTACTTACTGCTGAAATATAAACAATTTAAAAGGCATGAAAAATTAAGTCAAAATCACATTTAAGAGCTAGTCCTGCTACTGCCATCTGAAATTTATTTGGATTTATAACATTGTGTTTCTTCTCCCTTTAGTCTGCCACTTTACATTGGACTCTTTTTCTTTCTGTATTTTGCCTTAAGTCATGGCAACAGAAATAAAATTGTAGCTTTTAGTATTGAAAGTCATGTTAGAGATACTGCCAAATGAAAAGAAAAAAAGTTTAAAAGAAAGAGAGAAGGGTATATGTGTTTTTCCTAATAATTTTCAGTAGAAATGATCTAATTTGCTAATCATAGTGACAGAGAGAAGATAAATTTAACCAAAGTCTTTTGTTTGTTTTAAACTGATGATGTAATTTAAACCATTTATGAAAGTAAAAAGTAATTTGAATTTTGTCAGACACAGATTTGAAGGAAAGATCCTAGTGGGAGAAAAGAATCCCCCTGGTTGGGATAAAGCCGATGGTGAGGAATTTATTTGTGTGTGGCTTTCTGCTCTGGGAATAATGCCAAACAGAAGTTCTCACAATCCTGATATTTTTGATTCTCTAATGGAGCCATTGCCTTCTCCCATGCCAAGACTCCCTCTTAAAGAGATTATTTCAAAGTTTTTTCAAAGCTTTAAAGTCACCTTCTTTGTTTCTTCCCCTGTAGAGGTAAATAATTTTTATGGACTTGTATTGTGAAAGTCTCTTAATTTGCTTTCTGTCTTTGAACAAGACTTCAGGGACACTTTCATTCTTCAGACATGCTACCGTCTCTCAGAAATTATATTTAGTCAACACTGCTTTTCCTGGTAACCATTTTTTTGATCATTCCTTCTTTTATAAAGAAGATACAAGTAAAAGGCTGTTTCACAAGGATGTGTTGTTACTTTTAAGGAAGCTGTGTGCTCACTGATGTATTTTTCTTATTACATGAAAGACTAAAAGAGGACAAAAAGGGAACATATTCCTACTGTCATTTGGGAATATTTCATCCTACTCAGATGCTTACTGACCTCAAGATATCAACATACTGTAAAAATAGCTTATACACTATCCCACAATCAGGTCTTTCCATTTGTTTCAGTGTTTTGCTGCATCTCTGAGGTAATTTTAGTTTGTAGGAATGCTTAAAAGAACATTTTAAGTATTTTACAGTACTTTTATTCAGAAACATAATGTAGCTCAGTCATCCTAAATAACTAAGTAATCCATGAATGGATTTATCTATGTAAAGAATGAAATATTCCTTTAAACTTCCGTTGAATAACGAATAAAATTAAGTAAGGTATTGAATTACATTAGGTATGATCTTAATAGTACAAATTATCAGATAGAGATCCGTGAGGTAGTAGTATTTACTGAAGATGTTAAAGTAGAATCACAGAATTATAGAGCGTGGAAGGCCAGGTTGGAAATTACCTTGAGTGATCATCTGGTCCAAACTTGCATGGCAAAGGGACCCAAGATGGCATTATCCAACACCCTGCTCATTTGCTTCTTGAAAGCCTGCACTCTAAGGAGGCTGTTCCGGTTAATGATTGTTCTTACTGTAGAAACTTCCCTATATCAATATTAAATCTCTCCCAGGGCAACTTGTACCTGTTGCCCCTTGTCTTCTCTGTTTTGACACCTTGTGAAGAGGAGGACCTCTGTCCTGTTTGTAACTGCCCTTTATGTAAAATAGTTACTAAGAAGAAAGTAAATAGTTAGAAACTCTGTTTGAGCAAAACTGAAATGTTTAGAGAAGTGCTTAGAGTGAGTTGTGACTTTCCATGCACATCTAACTTCAAATACTTGACAATTCATCTGTATGATCTCCAAGTTGCAACCTAGAGTGATGGGATAAAATGTGGTAAATATAGTTGGACAACATATGTTGTTATGGTCAGAACTTCTGGACTGCTAAGTGGTCTTCCAAAAATCTAAAAACAGGAAAACAAGTTGAAGACATGAAGGGAACTTTTGCTTCAGGTAAAGCACTGTTTTAGAGCAATAATGAAAATTTTTAATATTGATGAAATTCTCTTGTGTTTAGAAGTTTACATTTTGAATTATATTAGTTACTGTTTTTTAAATAATTAATTATTAATATAATAATATTCCTCTTTGGGTTCATAGTAGTAAATTTTATTAATTCATCTTTGTAAAAATGTTTGCTTATGTTGGATACAGTAAGATACAGATCTTTAGGCAAGGCACAGTGAAATACTTCTAGAAAGCAGTGTTCAAAATATCTTAAAATTGTTGATACTGCTGGTAATCCTATTCACATTTTCAGGTGGATAGCCGTATACTGACAGTGATGTGAATCACTGTATTCCAAATATTTAAATTTGAAAGATGGTTTTTGTTTGTGAAATAAGACAGATTATATATCTTCACAGAATTTTGTAACATATGTTTAAACTTAATAATTTGTCAAGTGACTTGCAGGGATATAGGAAATTAGGGCCATATAGATTTCAACCTAAAAACAGGAGTTAAATGTTTAAAGTAGAACATCAGTATGTTGGCCTTCTTAGAAGTTATCCTTTTGCATTAGATTTTAAAAAATGTTTACCTTTAAATTTACAGAAATTATTTTTTCACTTATTATATTTAAGATAAATATTTGACATTAAAATAGTGTGCTGTTTCATAGAGGGGTTTGTGTGCGACCTTAAAGATCACCTATTTCCAACCCCCTTGCCAAGGGCAGGGACACTTTTCACTAGACCAGGTTGCTCAGAGCCCAATCCATCCTGGCTGTGAGCACTTTCAGGGATGGGGCATCCACAACTTCTCTGTTCAACCTGTTCCAGTGTCTTACTACTCTAGTAGTGAATAATTTTGTCTCTGTATCTAATCTAAATCTACCTTCTTTTGGTTTATTTGAGTTTATATTCAGTGTCACCATCTGTAATAGTAATTACTGTATTTAATTTACGTTATGATAATGCCTTGTAAAATTAGTTCTCACATTTGAGAAGCTGGGATTAGGCAGACATAGAACTACTTCCCTGTTGCATGACCGGGAGGAAGTAGAAGTGACCTGACATGTAGTGATTGCAGTATCTTTTTTTAAATATTGCATGTCACATGAGAATAAGGGCTTTGGAAATGCATGTAAAGAGCCTGCATTGTTGTCAGAGAAAGGGAAATGAAGACAGAGTAGTCAGGTTGCTTTTTAGGGATTGCAAAGGATACTACTAGTAAGCCTGGGAATAGGTCCCAGAGCACATCCATGATAAAGCTTTCATTATCTCTCTCCTACCATTACTGACTTTAAGCAAACAAAATTCCTCTTTTGTAGAACTGTCAGCATCATATACACAACATTGTGTACAAATACCACATTTGCAATCTGGTTTTTAAAATAAAGATAAGTAGTACATAAAAATGAGAGCAAACGTAACAATTATTAGTAGTTAAGTACATTTATCAATATTGTATGCCATGCATATGGAAAGTGTCATTATGAACATGAGTAATTAACTCTAGCAAAGAAACAAAGGGCATCAGTAAGTACCAGAGAAAGCGCTTCCACATACCAAATTATTTATTTATATATTGGAAAAATAATTCAAAAATTCTGCAGGAAAGTAGTCTTTCCAAACTATTGCAAGTAGCATATAAATGATAAATGACAGTTCATTTAAAATCGTCTGATGGTTGGGTCAGTCAACTGCCAAATACCTGAAAGTGGTATTTATAAATTTAAGAAGTTATCAAAGCAGTTGAAATAGTTTAATAAATAAATTTTCAAATACAAATCAGTGATTATGCTCTAAGAAATTTAAAATAAAAATTTTTGATAGTGGTAGATCAGGAATTAACCAGAATCTTCAATCCTAGTAGGGGTCTTTCATGTGTATATTTTAAAATATTGCCATAATAGATGTTGGGTGCAGTACAGTTCCACTGAAGGCAATTCCAGTTTTTCCAATTTACTTAAAATATTTCAGAATTTTATCAATTAGGTGACAGAATAATAGTGTACATAGATGGGAAGGTTAGATGTAGAGAAAATTCTGCTAAATGTGGCACTGACTTTTCCTTCTTACCAAGAAATCATCCTTTAAATTATGGGAAAATCCTATAAGCAATGTTGCTTTTTTTGTTTAGATGCCTTCAATTAATTTTTTAAATAGTTTCATAAAACAAATTTGCAAATGAATGAAGGTACATTTTTTTTTAAAAACAAATAAGACGTAGGTACAACAACAAAACAAGGATTTATCAGGTGCACAGTTCCAGTAGTGTTAGGTCAGGCACAATAGTGTATATGGAGCTGAAGAAGAGGTAATTGATGACATCAGGGGGAGTTTTATAGTTTTAAATTCATCATATCTTTACTATGGTGTTTTTTCAACAGACTGTGGTTTCTGTACATTGATAAAATTTTATCAGTGTTTTCCTTTTAAGGTCATGAGTGCAGTCTAGGAGAGCTACCATTCATTTTTTTCTTTAGATATTCTTTCTTTCTAATCCATGAAATATAAACCATGTTAATTTACTGTGGTGGTCACAGAGAAAAACAAAATTCATATGTAATAATTAGAAACATGTCATTGGAGTTGACTTTGCATTTGAATTTTTTCCATCTATTGCAATTATTTTTTTTTTATTTCTTGGCTGACTGAACTTGGAAAAAAGCACAAATTAACTGCTTAAAAACTTTTAATCTGCAAACCTTTTGAAAATATTTTCAAGTTACTTTGAACTGAATTCTTCAGTATGTAATAGCTTCAAAATAAACTGTTGAAGTTTTCAGTTTGTTCTTAGGATGAGACACACAGGGTTTTCTGATACATACTTCTGACCATATAAATTTATTGTTGAAGCCACCTGTGGAAGAAAAAATAGAAGTCTTACTAAAATAATATGGTAATAAGATGTTGGAATGAAGCTTTCTTTTAATTTCAAAACCCTTCTGATTTCTTTAAGTAATCACAGTTAACAGTTCTTAGTGTTGTGATTTCTCAGCAGGACAGTACTGACTGTAGGCCACACCAGGCAGCAAACACACTCTTCATATATTCTTTGAAAGCACTGGTTTGAATTTTTTGTTGTCCCATGAGACCCCAAGGGGCCTATCCCAGTGTACCTTTGTCTACCATTTTCTCCTCTGATTCTCAAGACTTGTTCCCATGCTTCTGGACATTAGATTAATTTGGACTCTTCTTATCCAAGAATTAGGCCAAAATTTTGAAAAATGAAACCTCATACCAAATAACTTTCTGAATTTTCCTATAGGAAGGAGAACTTTTCTCCTTCTCGTTCTCCAGATGAACGTTCTCTGTACAAAGATGAAGACTGTTTCAGGCCTGGCTGAGGTTTGTGATGCTCACCAGCCTGCTGTGTTTGAATCTGACACTGCATCCAGCTGCTTTTACATTACTTCATATTGGGACAGGCAGTTTCTCTTGGTGGATTGAAAATTCACATGCTGGGCACACACTCTCTTGTTCAAGTTGTGACAAAAAGGCCCAACTTCCTCAGTAGAAAGTCTGATAAATGGGATGAAGACTTTATTTAAAGAAAACAAAACCAAACGAAAGAAACCCCAAAGGCCCCCCGAAATATTATTATGTTCTTATACCTGTGAAGAGCAAAAACCTGTATCTGTTTCAGGTAAAATTAGAATCATCCATATATCTTTCTTTGCCTTATTTTGCTCACTACTTTTGAGTATTCTTTGGGTTTTGGTTCAGTGTTTCTCCCAGAGCCTAATTTTTTTTCTCTGGGACCTGGTTATCATATGTGAGATTGTATTTGGTTTACATGGCAAGCTTTTGGTAGTAGGGTGGACTGCAGGGCTGACATCTGTGAGAACATTCCAGAAGCTTTTCTCATGTCCAACAGAGCCAGTTCCAACCGGCTCCAGATGGACTTTTATCAGTGTTTTCCTTTTAAGGTCATGTGTGCAGTCAAGTTGAGTCTGTTCTGCCCATGAACAATAACAGGTGAATTATTTCTCCCTGTCTTCCAGCCTTTTGTTATATTTTCTCTTCTAGCCCAGCTGAGTAAAGGGAGTGATAACAGCAGCTGTAGTGGATTTCTGCCACTCAGCCAAGGTCAACACACCACAGTAATTCTGTCTCAAGTTCTGTAATCTGTGTGCTCACTTGCCCTCAACTCTAGCTGGTAGAGTTGTGGAAAATTTTCTTTCACCAAAAGGAGTTCCTGTTATCCCTTTAAAGAACTACCTGGATAGTTCTGTGATCCTGCTTTGGAAACTTTTATGTTTCATCTATTGACAACCTAAAGAAAACTGATTGTACGGAAGCTGTAGGCATTTTGTTGTTCAGCTGTGCACTGCCAGTTCTCTTGCTGATTATTCTTCATAACGATTCCTGGTAGGATGCCAGGAATTTCTCTGGGTAGGCTTCCTCCTAAATACAAGAAATCAAGTCCTAAGTATATGCCCATAATAATTTGTTTTTATAAAATCCATCACCATTCTGTTCCTAGGAAGTTAAGTGAGGCAGTGGAAAGAGCTGCACTGTGAGCCCTGGGATAAGCTTCACTCTGTGGCACCGTGTTGAGGGACAACCTGTAGACTTTTTGAGGAAAGAATTCAGTTTTTTCGTATTACAACCTGTAAATGGGTGTAAGTATATGGTAGAAGGAATTGCCTCTGAATTGCATCAATACGCTGAAAAAAGTGGGGAGTGGTTTCTGGATATTCTTCACTTTGTGGAAAATTATATGAAGCAGAAGGATTTCTTTGAAGTTGTTCACAGTTTGGAGTTAAAATTCCCAATGGATTTCAGAAGTTGTTAAAATTTTATTGCTATTGTTTAGATTTTGAAGTATGGCATGGAATTGATGGTTGAATTGTATTTATGAGAGTTTGGGATCAATTTAATGGTTGTTGATTACACTTGCTGACTTCTAAAGTGGTGTAGAATAAGGCCTTTGCTAGTTGTGTGAAATTATTACCCTACTTTTTATTAAGCAATTGTTTAACTGTTTTCACTTCTTTTTAATCACTAGGTGATGCTTTTCCATGGACAATTAGTCTGCATCATTTCAGTATATATACTCTTCTTGGACAGCAAATGACACTCAATTTGGTAGAACCAATGGGCTGTACTTCTACTTTAGCTGTGACTTCACAGAAGCTGCTTGCTTCAGGGCCGGAATCCAGACACTCGTTTGTCGTCTGCCTCCATGTTGACCTTGAATCCCTTGAAATAAAATGCTCCAACCCCCAGGTTGGTACATTTAATTGATTTATGAAAGGAAATTAAAAATAACTTGATTTAAGTACAATTGATCTGCATTTTCGTGAAGAGGGTCTCTATCTTAATTTTTTTTTAACTGGGCCATCAAGATCAAGGTGCTTAGATTGAGATTTGCTTTGAAGCTCTCTCAACTTTTGTAATTTAAACTCTTCTCCAAATGTAATAGCTGTAATATAAAAGCATCTTTTGGCTGATGGAGTGAAATGAATTGCAGATGTACCATTAAATACTATGATACTGTTCTGCTGTCACTGTGGATTCTTATATTGAAGTGGTTTAATGTAATTTTTTTTGCTACGTTTTCACAGAACTAACATTTCTTTGAACATAAAGTGTTTTTTAGGCAAGCAATGGTATCCTACAGTAAAGGGAAGAAAAAACGGATGAATGCATGAAAACAGAAGTTACCACCTCATTTGTGTTTATTAAAAGGAAAAGGTGTTCTTAGATTTTTCAGAAAGTACACCTTGTATTTTAATGACTTGGACCCAGTTTGCTGTAGTTTCAAATAGAGTAGGTGTTTAATAATATTAAAAGTGGAATGGCATTGTTATAAGTGCAAGTCTTACCTAGATGTGAGTTGAGAACTAAAAAGAAAATTGAAAAGTAAAATATTTTTCAAGCATTCCTATTAAAGTGTAATTGAGTAATTTGTTTTGCAAACTGTAAGAAAATATTTCCACTAAAAAATTGAAACTCTAAGCTCCATATAAATCATATTATGAGCATAATGACATGTTAAAATGAAGTTGTAGTATGGAATATTAGATCAAATGTTGTTGTCTTAGAGGATGTCCTTGTACGCTGTGATGTTACTAATTTACTGAAGTATTCTAATGACTGAAAAGATGTGGACAAATTATTTGAGTTTACTAAAGGCTCTTGAACTGTCTTTTCTCCTTTACATGTGCCTTACTTGTCCTTTCTGCTTTACTTATGCAAAAGGGAAGAAAAAAGAGCGATCAGTCTTCTTTAACCAGATGTCGAAGAATAGAAGATGAAAAACACAGTTACATAAACAGCATTTGATAGTTATAAATTCACAGTAGAGTAACTATGAAATTTGATTCCTTACAATGACAAGCTGTATTTTTTCTGTGGGTGACAGCCTTAAACTAGGTGAAATTTGGTGAATTTGTTAAATGGTAGCAAAGGTGAAGTATTATATTTATATGACTATTATGATTTAATATGAATCTATGTTCTGGTGGTTGTAAAGTCAGTAGATACTTCCAGTGCACAAAATTGCCAGGATATTGTCTTTGGTTGTAGTTTTCAATTTTGAAGTAATGTGTTATTTTTAAAATATAAAATGCTGTACCTTATTGAGCTTTACAGATTTTGCCAAGTAGTCAGTGGGGTCTTATTGGATTATGTGTGTGGTTTTGCTGAGGAGGGGATGGAAGCAGTGAGAGGCGGAAGTCTTTTTTATTAAATACTGGCAGTTACCCTTTTTGTCCTACCATTTTTCTTCTCTTAAATAGTGTGTTCTAAAAATAATTATTATATATTAACTGTTATGCTCAAAAATACTTAAAAAGGAGGGAGGTCTTACACTTACACTAGCTGTTCTCATATAACCAGAAATGTATTGGCAAAATATTGAGACTATGCATTTGAAAATGTGCAACTAACAAGAGAAGTCCTTCCATTTTAATCAGTAGCAACCAGTGGAATGAAATAAAGTGCATTAAAAATAACCAAAGATGTGACTTTATCTGAAGTTTTGAAATTTTATTTACAGGTAGACATGTGCCATCATTTTTATTTTAATGAGCCTATATTGTGAGGCTTTTTGGTATTATTTACCTTTTAACATAACTCCATGAAAATCATCTCCCTCTAATGAAAGTGTGCATTTTTGATTGGTGAGCTTATTTTATCTCTAGTTTCAGAGCAGGATAGAGTATTTTGATCATACTACTTGGTTGGCTGGTTGCTGGTAATGTTCAGAGACGTGGCTACTACTGTCTGAAATAGTTACTCTTGCAGAGTGGCTGGAAAGATTCTAGCCTGAGCAATTAAAAAAAATCTCCCTGACAAGATAAGTTATTATTAGCTTTAATGATTATGATTAATGATTATGATTATGATAATGATTATAATTTAAACCTTTCAGTGTTGGACTAACTGATGACAAACGTCTTTACCTTGCTGTATGAGCATATGTGTAAACACAAGTTCCTTCTTTTGCATTACTTTGTGCCTTTAGGAACAGTAGCATAAATAATTTTCTGAAAGCCCTGCTTCATTAAAACAAATATAGCTTAAGTTATCCTTTAGTTTCTTGAAAAAAAAATGGGACATGGGGAAATTGCAAGCATGTATGATTTGGATATCTGCCTGTATCCTATTAAATTTCAAGAGATACTTTTCCAGCAAAGTATCAACACCAGTTAATGTTTTATTAGCCAATCAATTGGGTGGATGCTACATTAGTTAGTTACATTAGGACATTAGTTGAGCTTCCTGCATTACATGGAAAAGACTCAGGAAAACTTAGAAATTTGAATTTGGTAATTTAAAGGTTACCAGTGCATATCAGAGTGCTACAGACACAAAATACTTTAGAGCATAACTGAAAGAGCTCTTCATCACAGCCGGAGTTATTTGTCTGTAGATTGCTCTATGTATGAAGAAAAAAATGTACTGTGAAGTTTATCTCCTCTAAGGAAAATTCTGTCAGAAGATTATATGACCTGCTCTGTGTAAACCTTGAAACTTCAAAAGAAAATCCAAGATGAATTAAGAAGGTTTCTATAAAATTCCAGCATTTCACCTCTTAAGAAAGGACTGCAGCATGTACTTTGAGACTTCATCACACATTCTTATGCACAAAATCAAGTACTGTTTTGTATCAAATGTAGATTGACAGCAGTGTTTTTTTGCATCTGTTCTGCCCACATAAGAAGCCAGCTTCATAGAGCAGAAGTGTCCTGAGGCTTAAAGTTCTTATAAATATGAGAATTTCAATTTTTTATAATGGCAAGTTGGGTATGGTATCCAGCTGTGAATCTGCTTATATATTATTTTCAGTTTTCTCTGACCTTTTTTTACACAGTATATTCCAGTATGTTGTCATACAAACTCCATGATTAATGCCTATTTACAAAAACTTGTGTAAATATCTTAGAACTGAGTCAAACAATGTGCAAGTTAAACAGTGTGTTTCTGCATTTGGGAATGACATATGCCAGGAGACTATTGAGTTTGGTAGTGAATATTCTTCCAAAGGCAGATGAGTTTCACATGCTGCATGCGATCATTATTTTAATACAATTTGAATTATTAATTTTGCATTGTTAATTTTTTATAAAGTTTGCGTTTGCCTTTTCCTAGAGACAGTATCTGTACATGTGAAATATACAATAAATTACCTTTGCTTAATTGTCAAAATTTGTATTAGTAAAGGTTTTACAAGACCATGTTATTCGTTATGTTTTTGACCCATGTACCATATGTTTACAGAAAGCAAAGATTATGTTTATCAGTCACTATACTGTAACTGATGTTTATTATTTTATTAGCAATGTAGTTGCTTATCAGAACATTATAAATGGTGAGAAGTTCAGTTCTGCTATATTATAAGTCTCCGTGGAGGACTTTGATCATTTTTCCTTCATCTCATTTAGAAAAGCTTCATCCTAAAATTAAGTTTTATTTTTTCCCTTAGGTGCAGCTTCTGTATGAACTAGCTGAGATCACAAGTAAAGTTTGGAATAAAATTCAGAGGAAAGGAGTTCTACATCAATCTGTGTCTTCTGTCTATGCTGAAACCATGACAGGACCTGCTCCTCCTAGTTCTCCAGTTAAAAGTAGCGTTGGTACCATTCCACCAGATACCAGCACATACAGTCCATCTGCTGACATTGGTACCACTACGGAGGTATTTTTATTTCTTAAAAAAATGTGTTGTGTGAGTTCTGACCTACAAAATGTGGTGGTGTGCAGTCAAGGAAGAATCAGAAAAATCAGAAAGAGTAGTAGAGTCCAGGTGGAAAGTAACTTTGCCCCAATAAACTAATGAAGAATACTTTATTACTCGTTTTGGCGGAACAAAAGAGAGAGAAAAGCCATTTGCTGTATTGTTTCTTTTTGAAGTGAGTGCATATTAGCTTGTGGCACAAAACTGTGGTTAGCGTGTTCAGGTCAAGAAGCATAAGCTGTTTTTCAAATCCAGAATTAGTAGAATAGTAAGTGTGGTTTTGAAAATACCTATGATACCTGTGCTGCTTGTGAGCCATTCCAAGTAGTGAACCAGTCACTCTGATGCCTGGGTCAGTAGAGAGCTGCTGTGTGTAAATTGTATTGACAGCCAGGAGAGGTACCTGGGCTGTGAAGACTTCCAAGGCTGGCATTGTATCCAGCTGTGTGCTTACCCCACCTCCATGCAGCCACTGTTGAGCCACAATGCCATCTATGAACTACTCCTGAAGCTCAGTCCATTCCCCTCTCTCAGCTGTCCATGTCTTAGAACTGCTTTTGTAGCTCAGTCACATGAGCATTTGGGTATGCATCTTCAGATATAAGATTGGCCACTCAGTTTTATGTATTTCTACTTCCTTAATTTACAACACTGTGTAACTGCCTGGAGCAGTCTGGTACTTGATCATAATGTCTGTGTGTGCCTGAGACTGTAAAATATTCGAGGCAGGGGGAGGAGTCCTGTGCCATACTGAGGAAAGCAGGCTAATTCCTTTATCAGCATAAATGCAGTGATAAACTTCATCCATGAGTATCATTAGCTGTAGGTCACCAGGTAGCTGGTATAGAGTAGAATGGGTGGTCACAGGAAGCTGTACAACTGCACAGGCATAGTATTTGTGCTTTTCTTAGTGCCCCTGTCAGGTTTACTAGTTAAAATAGTGAGTTAACCTTGTTTGTGCTACAGGAGAGAGTCAAAAATGCATAAGATTAGTTGAAGGTATCCTAGGGTATCACATGTATGCAATTCTTTGTTTTTAACATGAATCTGTTAGAATGTGGGGAGACTTTCTGAATGACTGGGTTTCAGTCTCAGAAGAACCCCATCAACTTTAGGGACGCCACACAGAACAGTTCTGAAATACAGGCAGATACGCAATAATTTGAATTGTGAGTGCAATTACCAATTCAGCATTTGGTCAGAATTGGTTTAGCCCTATGTATAGTTTATATTAATTCCCAGGTTTGGGGAAAGTGAAATGGTGATTGCTAGTGCCTGCTTTTTATGTACATCATACACGCACACACACCGAAGAGGCAACTGACGTTAAAAGGTGTCTGAGCTAGAGTTTCAGTTATTAAGTTGTTCCACTAAAATGTTTCTGGATTATTTGAGTAGCCTTGGTTTTGGTGTATTTCTATGTGTGCATGATTTCAGTTGTGAAAAATTTTGCTGTAGATAAGGAATTAAAGGTAAGCAATAATAGTAAGAAAACAATATGGCCACAAAAATAGTATTTTTCCACCTACTCACATCAAGTTAATTTATCATTGAACTCAGAAACCACCAGCTTTATAAATAACAATTTGTTTTTGATCCTCTATATGGACAGCAGTATTTGGAGTACATGCTGTACTTCGAGCATTAATTGAAACTATTCAGTACTTGTTTTAATCCCTATGTTACCAAGATTATTTTGGTAATATGGGTCCAAATTCAGTGCTCACATCCTACCCTTTTGCAAAATGTTTTCCATCATTTATTTAATTTTCTTCCTATTCTCAGCAAATGTTATTGACTAGCTAGATAATTTTTCTCCTAAAAATTCTAAATTATCTTAATGAAGTTTAGCGAATTAGTGAAAAAGGGGCAACATTAGAATAATTAAATAATTAAATAATAATACATATTTTTATAGGTTTGACTTAGAGAAATGTTCCAGAAGTTAGTTTTTTATCAGACTCTTTGTTTATATATTTCAATGGTTTTGAGCCTTGAAATCTTGAAATCTGTCAAACAAAAAATGCTTTGCTGCCCTAGCTATGGGATTTTTTAAGTTTAGAGATTTTATAGTTACTGTGTTTTGCTCTGTGGGAGACACGTGATTATTTTTAAAGCTTCTTTCAGCTGCAACAGACTTGCTATAAAAGAATAAAGCTAACTTGCACAACTGTTTATATCAAATAGCAAAAAAAAAAAGTAATTTGTTTATGTGATTTGTGAATGATTTATATTTTAAACTGTGTCTAATTCTTTTCTTGCTGACAACTTGATGTGAGCACCACGCTCTGATGTGGATAAAGCTGTGTAAGCTTACTGACTTTTAGCCTGGGTGGTGGTAGGACAGGGGAGCATGAATGAGAGGCTTAAATACTGTAGGCTGGAAACAGTTAATCATTTTTACCATCCCTGCCTTGGAAAAGGTAAGGTAGTACAGACTACAACAGGCCACTTGTTACTGTTTACTTAAGTACAAACACTGGTAGAAGTGTTTAGTCCTTGGGGAAACTCAGTGATTGAGCAAGAACGCAGAAGTTATTTTGATAAGGCATAGCATTAGTGTGGCCAAACTGTGATCATCCCTGAGCTTTAGGCAGGCCAAGGATGAAGGCCTTATATGTTTGGATCTTCCTGATGAACAAAGATAAATTCTGGTAAGAAAATAAACTCAGTATATTGGTCAATTTGCAACAATTGGTAAAAGAATTAAATTGTGTATTTTAGGACTTGGCATGAGAAGTTGTGGGAAAATAGTTTAGGGTTTCTGACTCTGGCTTGATTTTTCAGTAGATCTGGAAACAGAGCAGAAAAGTAATGCATAAACATATTTAACAATAACATGCTGGGTGCTGAAAATCCAAAAAGAAAATTGAAACTCCATGAGAAACAAGAGCACAGTCTTTCTTCTCACTTTGGTTTCTTAGTTTTTCACTGCAAAAAATTTCTGTGAATTTGAGCTTATTTGGGGAAAAAAAAAAGATGTCAGCTACTGCAGACTATCAGTTTTTCAGGCCCTTTGACTCTGCCTAATGGTTGTGGTTATAGTACCATGAACAGAAGGCTAAGAAGAAATGCAATCTCTTCCATTTTTTTTGCCTCCCAAAGGACAGTCATACAACATGTTATATCTGTCTTCAGAGGAGCATCTGCCACTGACTAAGAGAATGGGCCAATTCAACTGTTAACACATTTTAATGGCAGAAAAAAGTTGAAGTTAAACTGTTGAAGTAAGCAGAGGCAGTACCGTGTCACCTCTGACAGGGACAGGGTGTTGAGCAGCTGGGGATGTCTCTTGACAAGCTCTGCAGCTGCCGTGGCTGCCAGCAAGAGGTTATTGCTGAATGCCACAGCTGAACCCAGTTTTAGCCACACTGACATGCTGCCATTCCAAGGGGGAGTACAGGCAAGGGACCTGGAACACTGGGTGGGAATTCAGTAGCCCAAGTACAGAATTGCAGGGGGAGGTGAAGCGCAAGTGAGTTGCAGCTCTTGTTAGGACTTCCAGGCTCTGTGGTAGAATGAATTCCAAGCCCTGGCAATTGCAGGTCCAGCTTCTAATGGTACCTCTGGGTTGGTATCTGCAACTCTGGGGTAAATGCAGTTCTTCAAAAATCTCACAAATACTGTTTTAAGTAACCTTGTGCCAAAATTATCAATTGACTGATTCTCTGAGAGGCCTTGTACATACTTTAATATCTTCAGAAAAATAATCCTAAAGAAGTGTGGGAAAAATTATAGCCTGACTTTCTTCAGAGTAAAGTTATCTTTGTACTCAAACCACTAAATAAAAATAGCTCTCTGTGGAAAAAAAAAACCTAACAAAATGCATGAAACAGCTGAAAACATTAAATTACAGAAATAAAAGAACCCAATTACAAAATTCAAAAATTGCCATGGTGGCAATACATATTTGCTGTTAAGTGTACCCCTTTAAGTTTAATCAGCTATTGTTTTCTTCTTTTTTAACTATCAGAAATGTAGAGACCTGCCAAAATTTCAGAACAAAGTTGATTTTCATTCAAAATCCATTTTGGAACATGTTCAGTGGGAGAGTGGGGGTGTGTGTGGAAGACGAGAAGGAGACTGTCTCTCATTCCCACCCATTCCATAACAGTTTGTAAGTTATGGTTTGGCAAAATTAAGTGTGTTTATAGTACAAAAAGAACTTGCAAAATTCTTCAGATTAAAAAAAAAAGAATAGAAAAGAAAAAAATTGCTTTTTATAGAATGCAAAGAATAGAGAGTCACAAATGGTTCCACGGAACATCAGCATTGGCTTGAACTTTGACTTGAACTGTAAATAAACAGGTAAGTATTGTTTTTCCCTTTCCTTACTTTAATTGGCTTTTATTTCTTGATACTTTATGAAATCTATCTGAAGATCTCAGCACAGGGAAATTGTCTTTGGCTGGCTCCTTCGTTCAGATCTGCCTGCTGAAGGGATCCGCCTGCTCCAAAGTACTGTTGACTCCACCATCTTTCTAGAGCATGTGAGGTTTGATGAGAAGAGTCATCTCAGACATAGTGAAATTCCAACACAGAAGTATCATCTTTTAGGGCAGTCATTCAAAGGCAAATTATGAAGGTGTGGGAAGTTATTGAAAGGCAGAGTGTCAAAGGAGCCGTGTGGGTGTTACACAAAAGAAACAAGTAGGAATTTATTGGCAGAAATTGAAAGGCTCAGAATTAATGCCATTCTCATGGCGTGGAATCTCAAGTCGCGAAATAGGTTGAGGCTTCTCTGAAGTCCTCAAAGAATGAGGACTTTGCAAATAAAGACTCATTAAAACGGGAGATAGGATTCTTGAAGCATTGTGGTTTTTTCTGGTTTTGTAAGGATACATTTTTCATTCCTACCTTTCATTGCTTTACAAGTGAGCAGAGTTGAAGAGAGGCAAGCTAGTGTTTGCAGAGGGTTGACAGGGATAGTCAGAGGACAGCAAAATGGCTGGGTTATGTCACTGTCTTATTACTGGATCCTGCCATTTCAGGAGAAGCAATAAGGACTAACATTGGTTAGCACTGGAGAAGTGACTGCTCTGCTTATATCCTTTCAGATGCTGGGGAGATCTCCAAGGCTGCTTCCCCCGTACTTTTTCGTTCTAAGGACAGGTGCTGGCATCCTTGAAGAAACAAAACTGAATTTTGTTTACAGTGTTGAAAAGATATTTACTCTCGTGTTACTGTCAGTTAGTGCTGCCTTGTAGGATAAGTAAGTGGCACTGAAGAGAGTAGAGCTCTTTGTGGAGACAGTAGGAAATGTCTTGCAAGGACATGGTTAGCAAAAGTATTAAGAGATAGGAGTCTGGACAAAAAAGGCAAGAGGCAGGAAGGATTTTGCTGAAGAAGCAAATAGGAAATTCAAGTCACTGTTTGGCAGAAAGGAGTTATCCTCTGCCCTGAACATGTTATTTGGCAGCTTCTACCACACCTTTTTTTTTTAGCTCATTTTGTTGGGTCCATATGTTCGATGTGCCACTCCTATTTGGGAGCTAGATACATAGTGAAATGAGCTATCTGAGGTTTCTCCAGTTAGATGTCCTGCTGTGGTAGGCATTAATTATTCTTAGATACACAGCAGGAGACAGGCCAGTGTAAGAGTAAAACAGAGGAGGAGGAGTGAACAAACACTAAAAGCAAGAGGGTCATGCTAAATCCATGACTTGGAGAGAGATTTCAGGTAGGGTTGTGTAAGGAAGTTACCTTGATTAGAATGTGATAGGGAACAAATGCTTTTTGCGCCTCTGGAGTCTCACAATTTTTCAAAAGATGATCACCTATGGCTCTCCAGGTAATCTGTTCAGAGCTGTAAGCAATAACAGAAATATAAGAAATACAAAAATAAATAGAAATATACCTTTCTTTCATGCATTTTGTTTAACGCAAAGCCACTGTCACTATAGATAATTGAAGGTGAAGTGGATCTTAATTTTCTTTTCAACACTTCATATTACATCTGTTGAGCTGGTCCAGGTATTATAGTCTCATGTTCAGGTATTATTTTCCAGAAACATACATTGGTTATTTGGACAAGCTTTCCCTTCCTCATATGAATGAGTACCTGGAATGCTAAGTTCTCTGTGTCAGCTATTGACAACATAGATGGTTTCTTCCCAATTGTAGTAAATGTCACCGAGCTTTTCAAGGGTGAGGTTACTGCACACAGATAAAGTGTCTTTGCTGTTTCTCTCTGTGTCCTCTTAAGAGTTTAGAAAACCTATCATTAAATTGTAGGCCTGAGTTGAATGAAAATGTGATTTGTCAACATAAATGCTTCCATATGAGCTGTGTCATTAGGTTTGGGATAGGTCCTACCCATCCGGAAGATAGATTGCTAACAGAACCTCCATACTTGCATTTTCCAGCCTTGGACTGCAGAATGGGGCAAGTACTGTCAGATTTTTAATTTTGCTACTGAAAGTAGGCTTTCCTGGGGCACATGATGTTGAAATGAGTGCATTCTGACTTCTTGCTTGACAGGTTAAAATGGTTTCAGTCCAATTGTAGTGCTTACTGTGTAGGTCTGACTTCCAAGTTGTCTTCCATAGAAGTAATCTTGGCTTCTAATTAGATAAATGTCAAACATGTTTTTCATCATAATTTACAATGCCTAATCCCACAAACCTTCAATGAAAGATAAGACTTTGGGTGTTTATTGGTCTGTTAATCTTAGAAACAGCTTAGTCTTAGTGGATCAAAGTGACCTAAACCTTGTTCCTTTCTTTGTGCTTGAATGAAGAAAACTTGAAACACATGGTGGAGTTGCAAGTGAAGATGCTCCTGGATATTCAGTAGCTTCTGGATGACATTAGTGACTTATGTGTCCCTTGCATTCAGTTTAATAGGCTGTAAACACTAGAGGCTGATGAGCAGTTACAGTTTGCATCTTTCTTTTCCTATCTGGAGGCAGTAAGATCCAGCAAAGGAGGAGGATGAAGTCCTTTGGCTGGTAGATATTATCAGAACATGCCTGCATTGCTAATAAGCGCACATAACAGAATTTTCAGTATAGCTTTCATTTGCCATCATGTTCTCCTAGAAACATTAACCTTTATGTCTCTTTTGTTGAGGCCTTAACATTTTAGGGAATGAACAGATTATTGATGGCACAGAAGCTTCTACAAGCTCATTTGTCAACATTTCATACATTTAAGAATATTACAAGTGACAATCATTTTTTAAACAACAGAACTCTTTAGAAAGTGGCAAATAAAATATTTCCTATTCTTACAAAAAGCTATTACTTTCTGAAATATTTTCCCAAGAAATTACAGGGAAGCACAGGCAAGGGGGAAAAAAATGATCCAAACCCAGTGTGTACATAGTGCAGGTGTTATGGCCTCACTGGGTGGCTCTTCATTTGGTACTTCCAATGATTCTTTCTTCCTTTGCCTTTCAGGTATGTGCAAGCCTCCATATCCCTTTTCCTATGGCATCTACAAATATTCCTATTATCCTTTGTTTTAAATTGATGATAGTGTTTCCATAGTGTAGAGTTGATAAGGAAAGTGTGCTATGCCAGGGAGACCTGTCATAAAACCTTACAGTTTTACCATTTAGTCTTTGCCAAAGTCTATTATCTCTACCAAAGAAAAGGGAGTATTTCTATAATTTGTGCATACATACCACTTGAGATAGAAAAAGAAAAAAAAAGAGAAGTGGTGAAATGCAGTACTTATATTTTCCTCAGCTGTTGCTTTTGTTTTGTAGGGTGATTCTCTTCAGGGTGGTGATGATTCTCCATTCTCAGACTCCATTACGTTGGAACAAACAACAAGTAATATTGGAGTCTCAAGTGGACGTGTCAGCCTATGGATGCAGTGGATGTTGCCAAAAATTACTGTAAAATTTTTTGCTCCTGATCCTAGAAATAATGGCACAGGTATTCTGCATTTTCCCCCCTAATGTACTATTTTAAATTCCAAGCAGAACAGCCCATTTTGCAGCACATTATTAGCTATTCAGAGCTTGTATCAACATTACTGAACACTATAACACAGAAATAATGAGTTGGAGCTGTATTTTAAATAACAGCAACAAACTGTTATTAGGTTACTTCATGCAAATTAGACTTCAGTGTTGTTCTTTGGCATAAACTTTCCCCTCGATGAGGACAGATGATTAAGTTAAATCGGAAATAAGTTGGTTAATTTACTTAGAGTGCTGCATTTATTTCCTTAGAAACAATCATGTTTCATTTTGATATGATTTAGTAATGTATTTTGTGTATGTTGATATATAGTCCATTGTAGTTTCATAGTGATAATTTCAAATTTCAGTTTAATATAAGCACCATAATATAATCATTAAAGTCATAGGAAGTTTAATATGGAGTTCAGTGGAGAAGTTTCAGCTTCTGTGTTGAAAAGAAAAATATGTGTTGTACACAGCTTATCTTTTTTTTCTTTGAGATATAGTTAAATTATCATCTGGCAGTAATTATTTAAAGAAACTCAGATTCCATAAACTGCAGGACTTCAATTTTTTTTTTTATTGGAAATACTGCTGCTTAGCTATTAACATTGTTGCTCATAGAAATGTGAAAAAATAAGGTGACTAATTTTTAAGGCTAATTTTCAAGAGATGTCCTTGAACATTTGATTTTAAAAAACTAACCACACAAGAGAAAGGAAATGTTAGTATAATTAGAGTAAATATCTCAGCAATTTTTTTCTCTCCCCCCCCTCCCCTGCTATAAATACCTAAACTAGAAAACCCATATATATGTTTCTCAATACTTTTGTATAAAAAGGTTTGGATTCTAGTGTGACACTTGAATCAAAAAGTGCTTTATGAGAAAACTCTGAGTAGAAGTAGCATCCTATTTACAAAATGTAGATTCTCAGATATATTTCTTGCTTAAAATCCTTCAAGTTTCAGATTAGTAACTAATAATTTTTATTTTCTTTGAACATTGCAGAAGTCTGTATTGTCAGTGAATTAGAGGATCTCAGTGCCTCAGTGGATATGCAGGATGTCTATACCAAAATCAAATGTAAAATAGAAAGCTTCAATATTGACCATTACAGAAACAGGTAATTCCTGCGAGTTGTTATGATTTAATTTCAGGCTGAAAGATAAAGGCAGGTGGTGTTTTGGGGTTTTTTTTCTTAATTCTTAACTTGAATTTAAGGTAGATATTCTATTTCAGTTAAATTATTTTAACCTTTTAAATAATAAAAATCACAACCGTGTTTCCTCAGAATTAGATCTAATTCCAAAGAAACACATAGAAATCATTGCAAATTTAGGAAGGTGTTTTTTTCACACTTACGGTGTCGATCCATTAGACCAAAATAATTAATTTTAGCTTAATGTTGGGATGGGAAATTCCTGAAATGTTGGTTCATGTGTTTGCAAGTGCCAGCATTTAATGATTTATGGTATCTTACTCTTAAATGCTAAAAAGAAACAACTCCATTTTTCAGAAACATCTGTTGCTGTGGCAAAGCAGCAGTTAATGTCATGCAGAGAGCTGAGCTGGTGACCTGTGTTGTGTCACATGGCACAGTGTTGTGCAAAGACGCCCGAGTCAAACTTCAGTAATGAATCTCACCCAGTGTATCATCAACCCTGTGTGAATTCAGAGCAGGTAGCAAGGCCCAGTCTGCCTTCCCACTTCAGCAAGTCCTGTTGTCTGGATAGTTTGCTGCACCAATGTGACTGTGTCATTTAGCACCCAGGTGCATGGTTCTACAGACAGATTGCGTGTGCCACCTTCTAATTTGTATTGCCCATGAACACACTGGTCTTGACAAAGAGAGAGCCTGTGTAGCCCTTGTTCAACTAGGGTAGTGTTTGCCCTTACAGATCAACAGATTCCACTATGAATTAAGCGATTAGGAGAAAACAGAATAGTTACTCCTTGAGTGGAAAATCGTAGTTAAAGTGAGTGTTACTCCTTGAGAGGAGAATCATAGTTAAAACTTTAGCACAGCTTTTGGGACTGAAAATAACTAAAATATTTAGGAGCACAAATCATTTTGACTTGGGAATCAATGTCTGCAAGGTCTTATTGAATACTTATTGTTCCTGTGTATAATAGGAAGGAGATTTAGTATCAATTTAGCAACGTTACCATCGTTTCTTTATGATTTTATTCCTGATGAGTTTTCTTAAAAATTATTTAAATGTCTTTTTGCCTAAGTTACAAAAGCAGTTATTGTTCATATATAATGTAATATTTGCTAATTAAAATTTTTACTTCATTTTAAAAAATCTTTTAAAATCACAATGCAGGAGTGCCGAGCATGTCCTGGGGTGCATCAGGCACAGCATCACCAGCTGTGCAAGGGAGGGGATTGTCCTGCTCTGCTCTGCTCTGGGGTGGCCTTACCTTAATATTGTATGAAGTTTTGGCCACCACAACAGAAGAAAGTTATTAAACTACTAGAGAGCATCCAGAGGAGGGCAACAAAGATGGTGAAGGGCCTCGAGGGGAAGCGATATGAGGAGCAGCTGAGGTCACTTGGTCTATTCAGTCTGGAGAGGGCTGAGAAGAGACCTCATTGCCGTCTGCAACTTCCTCGTGAGGGGAAGAGGAGGGGCAGACACTGATCTCTCTGTGGTGCCCAGTGACAGGAGCCAAGGGAATGGCCTGAAGTTGTGTCAGGAGAGGTTTAGGCTGGATATCAGAAAAAGGTTCTTCACCCAGAGGGTGGCTGGGCACTGGAACAGCTCCCCAGGGAAGTAGTTACAGCCTCAGCCTGACACGGTTGGAGAAGCATTTGGACAATGCTCTTGGGCACATGGTGTGACTCTTGGGGATGGTGCTGGGCAGGGCCAGGAGTTGGACTCGATGATCCTTGTGGGTCCCTTCCAGCCCAAGATATTCTATGATTCTGTGAAATCCCAGTAGCCAGTTCCTCTTAACAAGCTTTGGGGAAACAAAACGAACAAAAAAAAAAAACCCCTAAAAAGCCCCAACAAATCCAAGACTTGTTCCACTTGACAAAATCATCACTGCTCTCATTTATATTTTCCAATCTATTTGGAGTACGTTTCCTATGTGTAAATCTCTGTGGACTTAAACCGAAAGCAGAGAATAGACAAGGTGAACTTTCTGTCTTCCAGGCCAGGGGGAGATTGGCAGTCAGGACATTTTGAAGGAATTTTTCTACAAAGCAGAGAAAAACTTTTGGTGAGATTTTTTTAGTAAACTAAGGTGCTTACCTGAATAACTCTTCTTAAGCAACATACTTCACTTTGTTCTTCTGTATGTTAAAAAGAATGATTACAAGAACTGTAGTACAAGGCACACTTTAACACTTAAAATCTAACTTTTTCTAAATAATACGGATTTTGTAACATATGAATACAGATTTACACAGTGTCTTTGTTCTTGTAATCTTTCCCCTCCTGGTTCTGTTAAAGCTGTCTGCTGAAAATCCGGGGTAAGTTCCTTTTCTGCACTTAGGATTTTACTATATTTTTATTCTCGTATGTCTTGACCTCTCGCTGTAGGTTGTCTTTTCACATAAAATTTTACCTTTTTTAATCTCTTTTTTTTGTTTGATCTGATTGAATTTCAGCTTTTTAGGAAAATGTATGGCATAGGTTTATCTTGCAGTTACATCGAAACATGCAAGCTAAACGTAGACAATTTTTTTGCTTATAGCAACTTTTTTTGTTTCTTTGTTGTTTTTTTTTCTTCCAATCTTCCATGCCTCGTTCATTACCTCAAGCCTTGGGGAAGATTCTTGGTCTCTGGGGCAATATGGAGGTGTGTTCCTTTCCTGTACTGACAAGCTGAACAGACGTACCTTGTTGGTTCGACCTATCAGCAAGCAGGATCCTTTCAGTAACTTCTCTGGCTTCTTTCCCTCTGTAAGAATCTTTTTAAAAAATTTTAATACAGAACTTTCACTAATAAATGCCAGCAAAAAAAGTAAAAGAAAAATAAACCCTTAAAGAATTTCTTATTGTCTAATTTTTTTTGTACTGAATATATTTCTTGCTTATATTTATTGTGTTACTTGTTATTTCCATCTTATCCTTTAGTAATAGTTGTCATTTTTTAGTAGATAAGGGAATGAGGATTGATGGTTCACAATCTTGTACATAACAACAGACAACTGAAGTCAGTGAGATTCATTTTATTAGAAGTGAGCACATACAGTATGTTTGAAGGCCAAATATGTAAAAGCCAGTACTGAATGCTGCATTTTTTAGTGTAATTCTGATATCTCCTTGGGGATTTAAGTAATTGGTATTACTGAAGTATACCTTCATGCAGTCTTATAAAATTGTTTCTCTAATTATGATAATGTAACAGTTAATAATTTCATATTTGAGTCTTTCTTTTAAATGCTTGGAACATTACTTGCAGATTCAGAATATCCCAATGTGAGGTATTTAAGCCATCTTCTTCTTGCCTCTTTACCCTTGAAGGACTTTATGTATTATGACATTGGCCTCTTTATCCGTGGGTCAATGGAATTTTTTTATGTTAGTGAAAGTTCTGGATGGTCTGATTTATTTTCATCATGGATATTGATTGGGGAATACTTGCTCTTATTCTATTTGTTTCAGTTCTTATAGTAAATTAATTTACCAATTTGTTTTAATTAGTTTAATTGTAAAAGCTTCCAGTTTTCCACCATTTAAGCTATGTATCCTGTTTATTTAAGAAAGAGATGTTATTCGTATGCAACAATGTTTAAATTAAATTAAATTGATTTCAATCAAATATAAGATGCTGAAAGAAGCAACTACTTGCAAAATATAGTTGCTTTCATTTGTGCTTACATGATTAAAGCTAATATTTAAATAATCTTACAGAATTCTGTCAGCATGTTTATTACATTGTTAAAATGATGTTTTTTACATTTTTCCATCATTAACAATGACTAAAAAACTTTCAAAGATAATATGGAAACTGTTCCATGTATCTTGTGGGAGCTAATCATTTAGTTGTCATCTTTAGCTAGACAAATCTGTCTTAAGTGAAGGAATCTACTATTTTTAAAGTACAATGCAATGTATAATGACATTATGTGCTTTAGCATGAAACATAGCTATTTTCTTTAAATACTCAGAGGTGATGAGGCAAAACCAGTTCAATACTTATTTGGGTGACTATGGGTGATTTATACACCCATGTTGAGATGGGGTGAAGCTATCTCAGCACCCGAGTGATATTTTAACAGCTGTGGTGTCTGCACGTACAGAAGGAACAATGCAAAGGGAGTAACATCTACAAATGTTTTAAATGAAGGAGGAATCAAAATATATAATTGTATTAAAAAATACCAGAAAGATTTGGTAAATTTATTTTCTTGAATATATGGGGTTTTTTAGCTGATTGGATATGACTTTCGCGAAACATAAATAATTAGAAAAGAAAAAGATGTTGAGAAATTCATAGTTTTAGATGACCTGATGCTGGGAAGTATGGACATGCTGTGGACAAACTGTGCATTCAAAAAAATGAAAGGTGTTTTGGTTTTTTTTTACTACTAAATGACTGTAGAAAGCTACTAGAAAATATAAAACCCTAAACATCCTAAATAACTGGAAGTATGGTAATTGATGAATATTACATGTAGATTTTTTCAGCAGTTCATTCATTTATTTATTTATTTTCCCTTGAAACAGACAACTGCAAAACTTTTAGATGGTTCACACCAGCAACATGGATTTCTTTCTCTCACTTATACAAAAGCTGTGACAAAAAATGTCCGGCACAAACTGATATCAAGAAATGAACGACGAACATTCCATAAGTTGTCAGAAGGTCACACTGATGGTTCTCCTCATTTTCTCCATGAGATCCTTCTCTCTGCTCAGGCCTTTGATGTGGTCCTCTGTTTTCCTTTGCTAAATGCAATTGCAAGCATTTTTCAAGCCAGGTTGCCAAGGAGTCAAAAGGAGAAAAGAAAATCACCAGGCCAACCAATGAGGACTCATGCTCTGACTTCCCGCAACTTGCCTCTGATTTATATCAACACTGGTGTAATAAGAGTCTTCTTCCCCAAAAATGAGGAAGATCATCATACTGCAGAAGGTACAGTATTTTATGTTAGAGATTTCTTGCTGTTCAATATTGTAGACAAATACTTCCAGTTAAATCACTGACCATTGCTTCAGTTTTAAAGCTGAGTTAGGAAACGTCTAACATTCATGCTACTTCTCGCACATTGCTCAAAATTTCTTTTAGCAATTCATTTGATCCCTGCTTTCCTGGTACCTATAGAGTTTGCATTTAAAATGTGATTATAAAGAATGGTCAATAATTTTGGAAAGAGGAGCCAGTTCTGCAGTGGTGATTCTGTGTCAGTTTTCATTACACTGATATCAGTGCAGTAAGCAGGCAGCCTTAGCTCTTGTGGACGTTGACACCTGGAAAACCATGTAGTAGTAAAGCAAGTAGATATTCTAGTTTAGTTTGGAAAATATTATTAAAATGAACCTTGAGGATGATGCCCAACAGATGATGCAGTTTAGCACTTTAGTTGAAGCTATTCCAGCTCTGTTGTGCAATAGACTTTCAGGTATATACAGAATTTGGGTAGTGTAAGATGTTCATAAATAACTATTTCATCAATGGATAATACTTGTTCTGTAAGATACTGCTTTCCCTTTGTATGTAAAAATGTATTTCCATCCCTGTTACAATCTTTATATATAAATAGAGATGCTGTTGTTAAAATTAGACCATGTAACAGCTAGTAGGAGTACATTCACTTCTCACAAGTCTTCTAGAGATTAAAAAGAGTAGTGTTTTACTAATATGATATGTTTATGTAAGTTCTGTAGGTGTGGAGGATTTTTTTTACCATTGTGTACAACAACACACAATATAATCCTATGAGTATAGTCTTTAGATTTTTCTCATAACCTAATTGCAAGAAGTGCATGCAGTTAGAATTTACATAGATCATTTTTTTGCCAGCATCCTCTACAATTTTCCAACTGGGAATGCTGAAAACACAGGAAGATAAAATTAGACTGGCTGTCTTGGCAAGGAAAGAATTATGATTCTAGTTGGAAGGAAGTTCTAGGGCATGCTGTCAAGGAAATCTTTTGTAAAAGCATGTTTTTGTAGCTCTGTAGCTGTATACTTCATTAAAAAGAATTTATTAAAAAAATTGTCTTTCTGCTGTTTCTTGCTCAAGAATGCCTGCAAGGAACAGAATTGCCATGGTTAAGCATTCAATGTAGGAAAAAAAACTGTATGCTTTTGAAGCATAATGCTGAAGATTATCTTTGCTAAATTAATGAGAAAGCCAGCTACACTCTTCCACTGGAAAACTCTGAAATAGCATAACTAGAAAAATAAGTACTGTTCTTTCATTTCTTCTTTCACCCCAGATTTTCCCAAAGTCTCATTTGTTTATGAACATGAAATAAATTGCTTCTCTCTTCTCCTGCTTATTGTCTACAGGAACAATGTAAATTAGAAACAATAAGGGGCAAGAGTTGAATAAGACCCACATCTCTGTTGTGTTAGGTCAGAAGAGTGTTATATATTGTGGAGATATGCCTCCATCAGATCCTCATTCATCATTTATTGACTAGGAGAGATTTTCAATCTAATAAGACTTATGTGTTTCAATTCGTGATCACTGCAGTAAAAGAAAAATTATTTCAGTTTCTCTTCAGATCAATTGTCTGCTGTTCATACTGATAGCTACAAAAACTACCCTTCTCCCAAATGCCACATGTAATTGTGACTTGACGTGTATAGTTAAAAAAAAAGGCACAAATCTGTTGTTTACTCGCAACTTGCACAATGAACTGCGGTAGACAAACACTGAAATTATCAAAATCATGTTCCTTCTTCTGGGGAATTTGCATACATGCGTGCATGACTACATCCACAGTTTTATAATATTTTAGTTTCATGGTTTTTGCAGCAGCACCAAATTAACATTTCTTTTTGTGGTAGATCTGAGGGCAGCATTCTGTCCTTGGCAATAAGCAATGCTGCTTTCTCTGAGTTTGATTTGTTAATACATCAGGTGGTGTTTCAAACTCTGGCCAACAGCCCACACTTATTTAGCGATGAAGTAAAGATAACTAAATATATAAAAGCAATATATGATAAATAGGAACAAGAATTATTGCAGAGCAGAAGACTATAAGTAAAAAGTTTAAATTGCAAAAAACTGATAGGAAGTTGTAAAGACAGAAAAAAATCCACATCTGGCTGGTTAGAGGACAATAGCAACCCTTTTTTTGTACATACTAGGAGCAAAATATCAGGCATCACTATAAAGGACATGATAAATTTCTTGATAGTGATAAAGAAAAGGCAGCACACTGAATAAATGTATGTCCTGCATTTGTAGAAGTGATATATTCTTGTCACGAGCAAGAGAGTCTTGAACATGGCTCTCTACTTTGAAGTCTGTCATAACATATGGTCTGTAACATCCTCCTCACTTACTATTAAAGTTTCAAATCAGTCAGGCTGAGTAAGTTGTGCTCAGGGATCTTAGTCTTCTGAGGCTAATATTTAACACACCTTAGAAGAACAGGTTTTAGACAGCTGAAGGTGTATCTAGTAAAATGAAAAGTGTAATGTTCAAATAAAACTTAAGACAGGTAGTTTTATTGCTCTCCCTCAGAGAACGTAAAGGAAAAAATATTACAGGATTCAGTTAATAAAGAATTACATATTTGTTACATGATAATAAATATGGTTTTATGGAAAACTAGACTTTTTAAAAACATCTGATTTCCATTCTTCATTGTGGTTTCAATTCTTAGCTGATAAAATGTTTTGCAAATATTTGATATGCTTAGACTTTTCTAGAGCATTTGACATTTTGTCTCATGGTATTTAATTTAAATACATCCCCATACTGTATCTGTGGAAATGTTAAATGAATTAAAAATGGCTAACCAAGAGTCTAAAAAAAAAACCCCACAAAAACTCATCAATTGGGAATAATAATGAAATTGGTGTTTAATAGTCTGAAAGTAAATATAAAACCTTTGCTGCTATCATCAGCGAATGTTGCAATGAATTTCCTGAGGCCGTGCATCTGGGTTACTGTGTTTATATCACTGCTTGTAGAAAATACAGCGAAACTTCTAAAGCTAAAGTTACAAATCAAGGAAACAGTTCACACAGACTGGGTCTTCAGGGCTGGAGAGACTATCCTGAGAAACAGTGGCTGAAACAGCTTGAGGGTCACAGTGGACAGAGGGAAAAGAAGTAAGGGAGGTAGCTGTACTTCTGCATAGGGCAGATGATGGAATATCTTGTCCAATTTGCTTTCTGTTCTAAAACTGGGTATTGATAAAAGTAGAGAGGGTGCTGAAAAGTATCACAAATGTTACGTGCTAGATGAGAAGGCTTAAAAGGAAGGATTAAAAGAGCATAATGTATTTAGCTCAGCTAAAAGATGACTGAGATGAGTGGATAAAACCAAATGAGATTGTGAACAACATTATTACACTTGAATCTGTAAGATTTTCCTAGATTATACTTATATTGTAAGTATAAAGTAATATATGTACAGTATTATATTGTAAGTATACTTAAATTATAACTATGTTTTTAAAATATAGCGTAGATGGTTTTCCCCTCAAGTTTTTTAATATCTGCTATGACTGTGATTGTTTACTACATTATTCCCATATTTTGAAAAGCATGGGTTAATGGATGAAGGTATGAATTCATCATAAGTCACATGACTCTTTAGAAACCAGCTGAATATATTAGTGCCTGTGATTTTCTTCTGGTTTAAAATTGGCTTAATTTATTGACCTACAGTAAACTGTATGCAAAAGGTCCATGCCCAGCCTTGAAGAAAACTCCTAAAATACTTACACAATAGAGACCGTTATGGGTAGTCCTGTGTTTATTTTGCTTTGCTGAGTGTCAGAGACCAATTAAAATTCTTAGCCTAAGATATATTTTATTAAGAACCACTTCCCAAGACTAAGGCATTTGCCACCTAGTTAAGTTGCAGTTACAATCAGATGTATATTTAATACCGTCACTCCATTTTTTATGTGAACATTAGTAAGCAAATATCCAACACCTAAGCGTACAGTGGCAGTATTCTAGTACTTAGTACAATGCCTTACTAATTTTTGAAAATAAGAGTTCAGATTTAGTCCAGAAATTGAGTTTTTCATCAGCTTAACTTTTGCATCTTATTTCTAGCAACCAAACCATCTGTAAATAGTTTTGTTTTGTTTTGGGGGGCTAAAGGATTTGTCTTTACTTTGTAAGTACATGAGGTTCTTTTAAATGGATCGCTTGTGTGCTAATATACTTGTGTATCACAACTTGTGTTTGCCACATATTTACTGGGGTATTCCTTACAATAGTTTGAAAATATCATATTAGAATTTCTGTGATTTCTTAGATCTGTTCAAAAATATGCATGTCTTTATACATATGTAGCTGCAAAGCATGGTATCTTTTTCACCAAGACATTACTGGGTCTGAAGAAATAATTTTTTAAACTTACAGATTTTGCTGATTCTTACCACATCAAGCATTTCACACTTCAGTAAAATATTTAAACTATGTTCTACTGTAATCTTGTTTTCAAAACTCATATACGAGAGTCTTGGAGAACTTCCTTGGATGTGGGAGCAAATGTGATGTTGTTCCATCCTTGTTACATCTCACACAGGTGTTGCAGTGAACCACTTGCCTTCGGATGATGAACTCTTTGAACTGGCATCACATGTGCTTCCGAGTTTCCTAGTTAATATGGAGTCTTCTGAGCACAACCTTATCCAAGTGCTTTGTCTGTGCCTGCTGACAGTTAGCTTTCTACAAAAAATGTGGTGCTGTTTTACTTCTGGGCAGAACTTTGGTTTTCTATCTAATACGACCACTGCTTTTGTAACTAAAAAACTTTACATGTGGCTGAAATTTGAAAATTATGGAGATAAGTGGAAAGCAGAGATTTTTCTTCTTGGAATAATTTTGTTACTGATGTGAAATTTGCTGTCCAGTACTACATCTTGTTCTTTGTATATGTGTCAGATTTCAGGTTCTCTTGTTTCAGTCCTTGTGTTTGAACTTTTCATGTGTGTTGCAGCCGACTCCAAATGCTACCAGGATGGTTATATTGTGATATCCTGCAGTGTTTTACATCTAAATAATAAAAAGGGTGCACGATTCAGAGTGGTTTACATGCTGATATTTCAGCAAATAATTATTGGAGAAACAAACAGATCACCAACATTCTGTGATAAAATGATTGAAGTAATTTTGGAATAAACCTCCCCCCCAGAAAGTGTCAGAGAAAATGAGAAGACACAGACCAGGATTCAGTGGTGTGATAAAACTCTGAGGAAATGAAATTACAATAGTTTTGTCTTTATGTATCACAGCAGGACTATTGATTTTATGTTGCTCCTGTGCAAAATTGACTCCTTAGCAAATATTCTTATGTGCATCTTTTTTTATATAAAACAGTTTTTCAGTGTTCCTGCTGTGTGCACTTGACTTTTAATCAAACACATATTTTCTCTCCTAACTACAGCTAATCCATCAATTAAAGAAGACACTTTGGTTCTCAAGATTGGATCTGTCTCTATGGCTCCTCAGGCTGACAACCCTCTTAGTAGAGCTGTGCTCAGAAAAGACATTTATCAGTAAGTGTCAGGGGAGGGGTTTGGCTTTTCATATATGGTCTCAGAAAAATTCATTCTGGGAGAAGTTAATTGATCAATAAAACGGGTATGTGCAGCCTGTAAAAATACTTTTCACATACAATCTTTTGATATTCAAAACCAGGTTTTTCTGATTTTCTTCACTTGTGGGCTTTCAAATCCATTTAGAGAAATCAAATTCTGCTGTGAAGTGCTGATGAATAACAGAATTTAAATGTCAAATCACTATGAAGTTTAAACTCACAGATGAGAACATTTTAAGAGTCTTTCTTTTATTCAGCTACTGCTAAGTTCACCTTAGAAAAAAGGAAATTTTTTGTGACTACCAAAGTGTTCAGTAGCCATATAGTGAGAAGGAGATAGATCTTAATAATATAAATGGTAAACATATATTCAAACTGTAGGATTCTTGATGTCGTGTAGATCAAAGCTTAAAGGAACGCAAACTTCTAAGGAACTCTTTCCCAGTAAACACATTTTCTGTGAAAATGTCATGCTCTGGATTGTGTCACTAAGTATGTGCAAACCACACTAATCATATAGAGGCAGCAAAACTGGTGAACATATGTAATCAACATGATAAAAGTAATATATGATCCTTAGTAGAGTTGGCACTGTTGCCAGACATGAAAGTAGGGTTGCAAATAATACCAAGTGAGAAAAGTCACAGAAATACAGATGAACAAGTGTCTTATACTTCCCGTTGGTCTGTTTTTCAGATGTGGCAATATTTTTAACTACTTCATAGTGCTCTTCAATAGAAATTACAAACATCAAAATCTTTTCCCAGCAGTAAAACATTTACTGCCTAGAAAATGACAGCAAGTTTTACTTTTGTCAGGACTGGGATTTTTAGGAGACCATGAAATATCTCCAATTTCACTTCTGATCACTTAGAAGTTGTAAGAGAGTATTTTTCTTCATATTTCCATGTGGAAACATTTAAATTAATGGGTTTGCTTGTATGTTTGGTTATAGTAGTTTATCCTTTCTTTTTTTTTTCCCTTTTGTTTTTAAATGAGCATTGTATCTTTTGTATTATGGAGCTTTCATGGAAGAAGTCTTCCAGCCTGGCACTAGCAATGGCTTTGGGTGGTAGGGCCTGATCCAGCTCTCCACGTGCTCACAGATGAAAGAGATCTTCCAGACATTTGTACAGGCTCTTCCTGCTTCTGCTCTTTCCATCTGAGGAGACTCCCATCTGATACCTGCTTTAAGAGTTGGAGACCCAAATGTAGGTTCCACTCTCCTCATAGCAACAAAAACTTTATCAGAAGAATCCCTGGTCATAAAGTGGAATCTGCAGTTACCAGCTTCTGTAGGGTCATTTCAGTCACCGAGGGGAGCTGTGCAGTGTTCCTTGTGTGCACATTACAAACTGGTGGGTATGCAGCTCATTTACATCTAAAATCAATGAGGCTATGCTAGTTAACCTTTTTGAGTCTGTATCTTTGCCTTTGTGGCTTTACCTGAAATGATGAAATTCACTGCTTTTCAAATCACTCAAATTACTTAAAGGTTCTGATGCTATTTTGCGTTATGGTCCTGTGGGTGTAACATACATAAATGTTCCAGACAAGATTTGTGCAGTATATATTTGGTTTTCCTAGTTTTAATGCAGTTACACTATGCTCCAGTCCTCCTTTAGAAATCATGACACCAAATGAATAAGGTAGAAATAAGAGCTGGGCCAGAGACATCTCTCATCTGACTGCTGCTGGCATTTTGTGACCACTCTCCCAACATCATGCTTCCTATGTCTTTTTCTGAGGTTTTGACATTTCAAGTGATTTCCTCTGCTTCAATGAGCACTCTCCTAATTTCTCCTCATCTGTCAAATGATTTGCTCTTCTCTTTCCTTCTTTAATCATCCAATCTTACTAGCTTTACTGTTTCTAAGAAATATCAGAGCAGAGCATCAAGTTACTTTGCAGCATTTTATGGGACAATATTGAAGTTGATAGTGGGTGATCTTTTGGTTTTGGGAAGAAGGTGACTATTTTAATCTGTTTAGGCAAGCTTCAACATTTTTAAAGAATAAAAAAAAAATTAAAAATATTTAGATTCCTGTTTGGGGTTGAACTAGATCAATTTTCTAATTACAAATTCTTTGATTCAGAATGAAGTATACCTACAGAGGTGGGCTTGAAGATATCTCTTCATTTTTTTACATGGCAGACACTGCTGTTAGACTGTTGGAGTTCTAAGTAAAGTTAATTTCACCATTTTTCAGTTGTTTTTGAAATAAAATAGTACAAAGGGTTTTGTATTGTTGGGCAGGACATACATTCTGTATGCAAGGAAAAAAAACACAGTAGGATATTATTAACACATGATGTTAGGTCTAATGTTAGTATTTGTTTCTCCAAATATGAGGGTTCTTCTTCCAAAGTATTTGCCCTTTTTAATGTGGCCATGGTACACAGTAGTAGATAAAAAACCTGGAGCTAATACAAAATGCTTAAAAACTGAGTAGTAAAATGAGCAAACATACATAATGTGTAGCTCATGTACTTAGGTGAAAGATTTCTTAGTAAATACTAAGAGGGTGCAAGTAGTACAATATTCAGTGTAAGAGACTCTAAAAAAAAAAATAAATTACAGCAGCCTGTTGGTTACTGAAGAATTACCAGCTACAGCATCCTGATAGTCCCAACATGTCATCTTCTGTCTTTTTCCAACCTCTCTTCTCTAATTTGATGCTGCTGCTTTTAATAGAACAAAAGAAAATAACTTGTTGTCTGAACCACTGTCTTTACAGTGTTTCTGGAGTGGGGATACAAACTTAATTTGTGGTGTCACTTTGCTTTAAACAGTCTTCTGTTTAGGCCTGAACTACAACCACATGCAATTAGTGTCACTTTTGTAGTGCTTCATGAGAAAGAAGAATTTTTGCTTCTCATTTAATAACTGTTCTTTTAGGAAAGGCTGAGAAACATTTTCATGGCTAGAGGCTGAGTAGTATTTCCAAATATCTTTTGAATTTGTCCCATGAATTTATACATGAAAAACTGCATGTGCTCATATGTCATTAGTAGAATGCCAGTGCATGAAAGGTAAGTTTGGTACAGCTGCAGGTCATACTAAATAAACCAGACCACTTTTGGCCTGTAAGCTGGAGTGACTCCACCTATTATGTCTTAGGGAAAGGGCTTACATGCTAACTTGGAGAGAGAACTAAACTGAAAATGGAATGTTGGAAAAACAATGTGCCTCAAACATTTGGGCACAAATATCGTTTCAGGTGATTATTGGAAGTTGGAAAGAAATGTATTGACATAATAGCTTCAGTTTTCCTATCCCATATAAAAATTAGTCTATTTCCTCCAGTAGAAGATGGACTAATTTAGTTTTGACTATTAATGTGTAGTAAAAAAAGATACATGCACCATATCAGCAAATGTAGGGCTCCTGAAAGAAGTATGGTGGCACATTTCTCTCTGGTGACAGTAAGAGACAATGTCTCTTTTCCAATTTCTTTTTTGTGCTAAATTGTAGGAGTTGGTTTGTTGGTTTTCATGATTTCTCATATTCTCTGATTCTTAAACTTCAGCTCCAGCCATATTTGTCTTCCACAAATATGACCAGAATTCTACATTGCCATCAAGAAACTGCCAGTTCTGTTGTTTGGAGCTCTTGTAGATTATCAGAAGGCCTCGGGATGGGGCCGGGGAGCAGAATAAAGGAGGTTTTGGATAAGAATGCAAGAAAGGTAGCTGCTAGCCTGGTTAAAGGGAGGGAAGAGCAGTTAATTGAAACTGTGAAGGAGTCGGTCAGAGTAAATGAAGTTTCTGCTAAGCAGTGAAGAAGGGAACTATATTTTTGTGGGCTTTAACTACCTGATCATATTAAACTTGGGATTGGGAGTGAGGCTGCTGCTTGTAGATGACTCTGAAGGCTGCAGAAAAACAAGATGATGTGGTCATTTGTTGCTTGTGTGATTGTGCTCTGTGTGTTAGAAGGTTTGAAGTGGCCAAATGAGAACTCAAACATATTTGACAAAACAGACAAAGGTCTAGCAGTTTCGGGGAGGAAGGATGTTGAGATCAGGAAATCATTTTAATGTCCTGATGCAGGGAAAGTCAGCCCATTATGTGATATTGGATAAATTACATTGGAGAGAAATTTTACAAATGCTGTTAAGCACAGGAAGAAACAAGCATCTTTTTGCAGGCAAAAAGTTTCATTTTTCAGGCCTGGATTTTCTCTTGTTTGGCTCTCTGGTGCCTGGTATAAAAAATTCATCTGAAGTTTCTTTCCTTAAGATCTTCATGAAACTATCTCATCTGTATGGTTTCTTGGTCCCTTATATGAACGGAATGCTTCTGCTAGTGTTAGTGTAATGAAAGTAAGAACTTAACTATGCAACTTTANCTTAAGATCTTCATGAAACTATCTCATCTGTATGGTTTCTTGGTCCCTTATATGAACGGAATGCTTCTGCTAGTGTTAGTGTAATGAAAGTAAGAACTCAATACTTTGTTTGCTTTGGAGGACATCAGCTAAGATTTCTTACTTGCAGTGAGCACTTCTCTGAAAACTTAAGTGTATGATTTTATGCAGAAACTGCTAAAAGCAGTATGTGGCTGGCTGTTAAAAAAGTCCAAGTTAAGCATATAATCATGTAATAATTTCAGTTGGAAGGGACTTCTCTAGTTCATCTAGTCCAGCCTCCTACTCAAAGCAATTAGATCAAGTTGCTCGCTTCTCTCTCCAGACAGAAAATCTAGCAGATTATTTAGATGTTTGATAATTACTTATCAAAAGAACAGACTTTTGATGACTATAAAGCAACTCTGAAGGCATCAGGAAAGAAAATCCTTTTCCATCTATGGAGATGACAGCAGCACAGTAGTAGCATCTCCCAGGAAATTCCAAAAGCCACGTTTTCTTCTTTGTGTGTCTTCACATGTTTTCCTTTTGCCATTTCCTAAGTTCTTTCTATTTTAATAAAAGTGGCTAATGTAGAATATCAGCATGGATAAATTATAATGCTTTAAAGAAGTGTTGAATCAGATGTGTTTGTAGTCACCTTGATCACTTCTCTGCCCAATTAGCTCACCTTCTATGAGATAATTTTGCCACCATTTAGATTACAACAGTATTTTCCTGTATGTACAAAGAGTGCCTAGTGCACTTAAGCTGAGCATAGTTGGAATCCTTGAACACTTCTAGTCAGTTGAAACATAACAGAAACACTAATGAATTTTTTAAAAGTGTGTATGTTGGGGGTCTGAACAGTGAATAGCACTAGTTGTGCTAAGCTGTCAGCGGAACTGGACACTTTCATTGGGAAAATGGTTGAGAAAACTTCGTCACAAGACCCAGAAATTCTGTTTCTCTGACTGAAAAAAAAAGAGGAAGTAGATACATGGATATGTTTAAGTATGAAGCACCACAAAGCTGAAATGGAGATGATGTTTAGTTCTACTTCTGTTCTGGGATAAGGGCCCTATTACACCAAATACTGTGCAAATGGTCTGATCAATTATATAGGTAATTGCTGATCATCCCCAACAGGGTTGTTTTTAGCAAACTATCATGGAATATTAATTAATAAAGTTTTAGGGAGTGTCCATGAACAGATGGAGTAAAATAATGTTGAGTTACAATATTGTTAATGCAGAAACAAAATTGCTGACTAGAGGCTGTTCGGAGGCTGTTGTGTAAAGGTCTTACTTATAAAGTCAGGAATAATATTGCTAAACTGAAACTAAAATTGTGTTTTGGGGTTTAGGTAAGCAAAATCCCAAGCTTTCCTCAGCATGGCCAATAAAGAACGTAATTATTGTCCACGCTCTGGATTCATCATTTTTGAGATCCAAGGATTTCATTCATGTCATATATCAAAGCTTAGCAGTCCAGGTCTGAGTGTTCCATGGTCATTTTCATGTGTAGATCTTTCATAGATCAAAGCATAAAGCTGCCCCTAGACTGTTTCCAATTTGTGATTGTAAATGGAAATTCTTTAGACATGCCGCTCCCCTCAAAAACATTACATGCAAAGAGTTTACTCATGAAAAGGTAGCTGTAGATTTTATTATTTTATTCATTAAACTTTTTATTAAAACAAGCCTTTTCTTATTATAATTTTTTTCATTTTTGTAGTTTATTGTTTTTCACTGTTTAACTCTCAAACATTTGCAAATAGCAAAACAAAGCTATTTTCCTTATAGAAAATCTGCTATTTATCTTTATTTCAAGGAACTCTATCTAGAACATCCTTGTAATAATCATGTAATGCCCATAATTGGTTAACAAAATTTCTTCAGTGAAATAAGGAGTAATAAACAATTTTCTGTGTCTGTGCTGATAGTGCTGGAGTGAAAAGAAGGAAAAAATGATGCAAGGAATCTATGAAAGAAGCACATACATAGCCAGCAGTCTGTGTGGAAATCTGTTTTTTCTTTCAAATGTGGTTTGGAAAATCAAATGCTTTTCAAAACTTTTCAACAGCACCCACATCTATAAGCATCTTCTCTTCAGAAATATTTTGACATGTTTATATATGAAAAACTATACCTTGAAATTATTGTTGCAAAAAGCCTGGATTTTCTATAACTTTGAGTAAAAAGTTCAATTTTTGATGTTTTCCTTTTCAAATGAAATAACAGTTTAAAAACTGTTCTGTTTTTGCATAGAAGTTAGAATTAAGATAACTACGTTTCCCAGAATATGGACATAATAGGAATAATTTCCTTTTAAGAGTTGATTATTTTACAAAGGTTCTATTAAGACTTATTTTCTGTTTTACCTTTTTTAGTTTTTAATGCTTCATTGAGGCTTACTTCGTAGGCAAACACAGAATTAGCTAATGCTGACCAGTTTCTTCTTCTTTGAGTAAAGACAACAAAGATAATCAGTGAAAAAAAAAAGTATGCACATAGTTTTTGTGAGAAATGTGAGCTGCTTATTAAATTGTCCATATGTACCATAGGGAATTAGAAAAAGTATCAGCTTTAGTATATTGTAAAATCTCTACTGCAGTTTTTTGTAAATTTCAAAATGTTTAAAACTGCAGAGGTAATGTTATGTAGGAAGAAAACTTTTAAGAGACTAAATCCTTAGTGTTTTAAAAAGTATTTCTTTTATTGCATATAAATTGTGAAAAGGGATTGCATTAGCATCCTTTTCAGTTCTCATCTCTCTGTGTTAAGGGAAAAAAAACTGTAACAGCAAAGATTTTGAAATTGTTCCTGTAATTTATTTACTAATTTTTTTCAGATTTCAAACCAGGATGGTTTTATTTCTTAAGTTTTGTTTTGTTTTTTTTCGTAGCAGGATTCTCTCTACGTGTAATTTGAATATACGATTTTGTTTCTTTTTTGCATTTAATAATCTTTAGATTTATTAATTGTTGAACTGGGGTGTGAATCAAAATATTCATGTTAAATAGCAAGTTCTAAATATTGTTCTTTGCTATTAACTTGAACACATGTTTTTTTAGCATGAAGTTGTCTAAAGACTTAGGAAAATCATCTTTATCTTCCGTAAGAATCCTATACTACTCTCTGGAGTAGGGCTTGGAAGTAAAGTCTTTTCCTGCTTTACATTTCTCTCTTCTTCTGTCTTTAACAGAGAGGCAAAAAAAAGTCTGCTTAGACCTTTTGCCCAGTAAAATATTCATATATATGGATAGCATTACATGCAAACACCACTCCTAATTAGCATTGGCATGTTTGAGGCTATTGCAGCAGTTATTAATTTAAAACTCTCAGTGGAAACTGATTGTAAAATAACAGCTGGAACTGCCCATTTAGTTTGAGAAATGTAGCTTGTTAATTATCTAATACCAAAAGCTATTCAAAGCTAAATTTATATTTGGGATTTGGCTTTAAAAATGTTCAGCTTTAACTATGAAACTTGTTTTTACTTGAAATTTCTTTGTGCGTTCTACAGGCATCTTCAACATAGCTAATTTTCCTAAATACATATATTTGAGATACATTTCCTTATAATGTAAGAGTAAAAATAAAATAAATTTTATAAGAAAATAATTTTTACAACTTTACTTTTCTCTTCAATTGATCAGTTTAATCACTGTTTGTTCTCAATACACATATCTACGTTATATTTTTTCTTTCACTTAGCAGCATAAAACCTGATTCTTACAATAATATTAAATTTCTTTGTACAGTTCCTCATCGAAAGGAAATTGAAATATACTTCATAGAAACATTCCTATCAGAGAGTAGTGTCATGTCATTTAAGCATCCATTCGTTGTTAATCAGGGCTGCATTTTTGGAAACCTTAAGTATGTTGGGGGAAAAGAAAAACAAGTACGTATCAATAAAGAATGAATTCCAAGGAATAACCAATTAATTTAAACAGATCAAAGTTGAAGCATATAAAATTGATAAAGATATTTTTGAAGTCTAGTAAGTCTTAAATAGTGCATATATCAAAAGTACTTTAATATAAAAAATAATGTCCTTCCTCAATGATTTATTGTTACTTTCAACTTTGTTTTGAGGACTTGGTATGCATTCTATCTGCAAAGCTTTTCCTTCCTTTCTGCTTCTGACTTGGCTGTGTTTGCACAACTGGGTTCTTGTCACTAGCTGCATCTCAGTCCTTCTTATGGAGGGCTGGGAAGGAGGAATGAACTGACTTCTATGGAGACGCACAGAAATGTGTTTATGTGTGGCCAAAAGCCCTGTTTTAGAGGCAGATGGAGATTTCAAACAACGGCTTCAAAAATCTCTCAAAACCATTCAAGTTTCATCTGGAAGACCATGGGAACTTGCTCACATGTTTGGGAGGGGCTCCAGTGTTGAGGCATGGTGAGGAGAACCACTCACCTTGGGCAGCTTGTGGAGGTGCAGCAATGCAGGACAATGCAATGGTCTCCCCGGCATTGTGGACCAGCTCAGTGGCAAATATGATGTGTGTGTGCAGGCCAGTCATAGTTAGTGCTTAACTTTCCTAGTTAAAGCACAAAGCATTTAATTTACAGTATGGTTAAGATTGTTTCATTATTCAGGTATCATTCAGTCTATCACCTCTGTGTCATTTAGAACTAAATTGGGAATGGGTTTCCAGACTCCCTTTAAACTGGATTGTGGGTTCGGATCATTGAATTCTCAGGTTGGACAGTTTAGCTGTGAACTTAGGAGCCAGGCATGAGGGATGCATCTCTTCTAAATGGAGTCTACGATGTCTACATACTTTATATAATTTATTGTAGCATATACTCCATTTCTTTGACTAATTATAATGCCATCATTAAACAGCTTAAGGTCAGAAGTAAATAGCAGTTGTAAAGTAAAGCTTCCACAAGGGCATTGCTGTCTCTGCTTTGCTCATGTGCTATATTTTGTTCTATAAAAAGTTTTCTCAGCTGTGGGTGATCTTAACTACTTCATCTTCTGCAAAGTCAAGGCTAAGTTAGAGATACACAGCAGCCTGAACTCAGAGTTTCCTTGGTCTTCTGATACTTTCTGCTGTCTCAAATACTGTTTTAACACAGTTAATAAGTATTTTCTGTGTGGTATATGCAGAGCTTGGCATGTGAAATCCATACAACCTCAGTTTTGAAATCTGTAATACATTTATGGTGACTGAGTGGAGCAGAGATTAGGATTTCTTTCATTTGTGCTGGTTTGAGATGCTGTTTAACATGGGTTTTTTCCATTTCCTTTTTTTCCCAAAAAACTGCAATTCTGCTGTGATGAAGCCAATCAAAATAAAATCAAACAAATTGTTTGGCTTTTCAGTTAATTCTAATCATTTTGATTATATTCTATACACTCGAATGCTCCATTTCTTTAACTTCTTGCCTTCATATTCCCTAGCCTTAAGATTCTAAATACTTGTTGTGCATAGGGGTGTTTTTTCTAGAGACCTAAGGTTATTGCAGTTGTTCTCATCTTCTCCCTAGGAAGAGTAATTTCTTTTCCGTTTTTTTCCCTCTATGTTTTGCACATTTTGAATGGACCCCTCAGAAATCTCATGTCTCTTTAACCAGCACTGAACTGTACCTCCTGAAGATGAAGCCTGTAACTATTTGCTTCCCTTAACTATAATAATGGCCCTTTCTCCCATTTGAAAATATTTTCCAAACTTCTAATTCCTCCCTAAAGCAATTCTTGTTTTATCACAGTGGAGAGAAAACATGTCAGATGTTTGAAGAGTTCTTTGAGTAGAGAAGTCTCTCACCCTCCCATCCAAGCAAGTGATGTGCAGACCAGCCATGCCCAGTGAAGGGGCTAGAGGAGTCACATGTGCCCCTGGCTTCCTCGGGGCAGCCCAGAGTGGGGTGCATGTAATGTCAGTTTTTTAGCATTATTTTACCTACAATCATTGGGTAATGAGTTTTGTGCCCATTTAAACTGTAAATCTAAATTTGAACTCTTTTAAGATCTATTTCTTCATGGTGTTCCTGCTTGTACTTGTGTATAAGAAACTGGCTGAGGGACCTGAAAGAAATAAAAAGATGTTGAGGCCATCAGGCAATTGTTTTCAATAAGGTTATTACCCTAAGCCTATTTGTTGTATAGGCACACAAGGATTAGCCCTGGCAAAAAGGTGTATTTTATCAGCCTGGGCTTGGGTCAGCTTAATCTGCCATCATGATCTGGGCTTTTGAAACAGCACAGAATTTGACACTGTGTACTAAGAATTTTTAAATAGTTCTCAGATTCAGCATTAACATTATTAAACAGACTTCAACAGTTTAAAAAGGTAAACAAGAAAGGGCACAAAGAAAAAACACATTAAATACCACTTAAAAATCCCAGCATACTTTTCACAGTTTACATACTCAGCAACTTAAATGCAATGAAAAAAATTTCAGATAAAACTGGGAAATAAAAGGTAATCTGAAAGATAGAATTAATTTTTATATGAGTTGTGTTTTGTGTTTTATGTTTGTTGTAAAGCAACATTATTGAAGTTTTTACATTTCTTCAAGTTACATCCCTTTAATCTTTCTTTTTCCCTTACCTTGGTAGCTTTATATTGCGCCTGTTATTGTGAAATACAGGGGGAATGAGGGGAGGTGTCTGGGTTTCTGTTAACATGGAAGAAAATAATTAGCTGGTACTTAGAAATGAATGCCACATTCAGCATGCCCCTCAGCTGGAGTGGTTCTTCTGTATGAATTACTTAAATAATGTTCCTTTACTTTACACAAACTCCTTACAGTTTCTTCCTGGACTTTGCATTGCTGATTCTTAAAATATGTGATTGAATTCACATATCAAGGTTGCTTTTCTGTCTTATGTACTGAAAATTAACATCTAAAAGTCTTGGCTGCAGTAAATAATTTATTCTAAAATAACTGAGGAGAGCTTTTAAAACTTACTATTCTACACAGTTTTCTTCTTAACTGTTTGTGAGTAAATACAATTTCCATTGGATCTTGTTTCAAAAAATGCTTTTTGTTGAAAAGTATTTTCCAGTTATATATAAAGCAGACTTCTTTTCTTTGTAGCATTTTTGATTCTAACAGGATCTCAAGGTAAATATAATGCAAGTTGTGTGCTTCTGTTACTGAGAGAAGCATATCCCATTTGTAATGAAACATTTGTTAACTTCTGTATACAGATTGCGGTTCATTCCATAAATATTTGTGGGTTCTCTGATGTCCCTCACAGGGTTTTATCTATGACAAATTCATACCACAGTTCTTAAACTACATTTTGGATAGAAGATTTCTTTCTTTTGCAAAACTGTTTGCCAGTGTCTTTCATTTAATGCTTGTAAGTATTTCAACTTTGGTTTTCAATTATTTAACAAAAAGGATTATCGGAAATATACAGAATGGTAACATGTTATTTTAGCATATCTCTCTATGGGATACTCTTCCAAGCTCCCATGGCAAAATTAAATCCATGTTACTGTTATCCTGAGCAACTCAAATTTTACTGTTTAAGTTAGCATGGTTCCTAGCTCTTAACTGATTTTTCCAATATAGTTTTACTTAGCTCAACCACCTTAAGTATGGTCAAAAGTCATGCTTAATGTTTGTTATGTTTAAGGTCTTACTGTGCTATTAAACCTGATTATGCTGGAATAAAAAAAAGAAAGAGAAAAGATTAAAAGTCATGTACAGTGGTTTTGTTGCATTTCAGAAGCTATTCTTCCTTTTTTTTTTTTCCTTAAGAACAAAAAAACCCCATCACTTTTTTTTAAGGGTGGTTTGTAATCTTATGGGTTTTATTATTTTTTGGACACGAAGATAAATGTACCATTCTCCAGCCTCTCAAAACATTTTTCATGCCCACTGATATTTTTGTTGCTAGGGTTTTGGTTTTTTTCTATGAGAAGGCAATGGCCAGCACTGGTATGTTAATGGCTAACACAAGTGCATGTTGAGAGTAATAAAATACAGAGATAGTATCAGGCATCTCTGTTAACTTCAATGTAAATGATTGGCATAAATCACAGCTACTCCAGTTTTCTGGCTTGATATTGTGTATTCTCCAGCACGAAAAAATAAATGGGTGGTACAAATAGAACATAGGAGTATCTATAAATAGATATGCCCTGTACTTGCAAGATAGGAACAGAATAGATTTGAACCCTTTCTGATAACCAAAATTATTTAACTATTGAATAGTATTGTTTAATCTTCGCATGTGACGGTTTTTCAAGGAACAGGAAGAAACTTGCAGATCAGCAAATGCAGCTTCGAAGCAAATTGGAAGTTTTTCTGTTTTCCAGTTTAAGGTTGGAAGTGTATAAATATGTGCGTGTATGTATTCAAGAAAAATACAGAGGAATGCAATTCTCTGGCATATCTTTTTTGACCCACTTTATTCAGACAGCTTGCAATGATTGATTTCTCCATGTTTTTGGCATAGTAAAAAAAATGCCTGATACATTATGTAACTGCAAGTGTTGTTGAAGTTGTTTTCTAAAAATAATTTTTAAAATCTATGTGTTGTGCTTTTCACACATTGCAGCTCTTAAGAGTGTAACCAATCATATTTACTAAGCTGGACTCAAACTGCAGATGATGGAATTTGCTGTTTCCCAAATGGGCAGTGTATTTGTTTGTGTGTTTGTATCTGTGCAGTGTCCTTGCAGTGGTTTTTTTTTTTAGCTCCAGGTAGAAAAATAAAACTCTTGAGTTTTCTTTATAACCACCGTCATTTAAATATTTCAGCTGCATCATGGATTCACTGAAATACGTGTTGCAGTCTGTAGTCTTGATGGTGAATATTGTAAGTACATAAGGATATTTTGAGCAGATTTGCATCTTTTTTGTTTCTTTCTTCGCCCCTCTTCAAATGCGTATTTAGAAGTAAAACTCCAATATATTTTGTTAGGCATAGATTCATACTGACTTAGGAGGTGCCATTAACAATAGTCTAATGGCATTTTAAGGAAGAAAAAATACTGGCTTTAACATGACAGGTAATATATTCCATAATTAATATAGAGCGAATTTTTATATCAGGAGAGTTTTCAAGGGATATTGAAATAGACAAAGTAGTGCCAGGACTTCAGGAAAGAAGAATTAAAGGAAGGTTATTTTTCATACTGTGTTATTGATGTATTTTACAATATCATATAGAGTATTTCAAAAATACTTTCAGCTTGCCATTGAATGTGGGGATTCTATAAAAAGAAGAAAATACAAGTGGCATCTTGAGAAACTAATGTAATCAGTGCCAAAGATAAATCTAAATTGACTTGGAAAGTTAAATATTCATGTTTTAGAGTAGTTTCTTGTATTATCCATGCTATAAACATTATCTGTTACAATAGACATGTGCTGAAAGTATGCATTAATACACATTGTTTAATGTAAAGGAAAAGCTGGTAATTATTTATTTATAATGTTATTTTCTGCTTCAGGTACAATTTGATTGATATCCAGGTGTGAGTTTGATATACTGACACAGCAGCAAAAAGAAATCCTGTCCCATGTCAGCTTATGAAACACACTGGGGACAGTTTGCCTTCCAGCGTGTTCCCTTACACCAGATTGTACTGCACCATTTAGAGACATTCCATGCATCAAATATGAAGGCTGTGTTCAGTGCAACTTCACCTAGGTATTTCCAGGTGAATTTATAGAACATCTGGAAAGACTGAGGTATTGCACCGCTTAACTCGATTAATAATTAAACCAAATTAAAATGCAGGCTAAAAACAGTGGGAAAATCACAAGATTATTTATCTTAGTCGTGGTAAAGCAAGTAGACACAAAATATTTAAAAGATTGAAATGAAAGATCCTTTGGCTGCCAAACAGCATTAAGTTTTGAGATAAAATTATTTCTACCATAAAACAAAAGCATAAAAGTCTTTGGGTTATATTGTATTTTGGCTTTTTTGCTAGTCCCCTCCCCAGACTTCCACTATTTAGAGAAACTCTATTCCGCTTGTTTTTTTTCAAGGAACATTTGGCATCCAAAAATATCATACAGACCTTCCATTGGAATTGTGCATACTTATCATTTATACAGTCTGTCAAGTGTATATTTATACAGTGCTCCCTGAATTTGGGTGAATGCTTCAAAAGTATAAAGAGATTCCTCAAACTGTCTAAACATTAAACAGTATAAAAATGAAAAACTGATTTTTAAAAGTTCAGACTTGCTCATGCTGTTATTTTTGCTGAGGAATTTAAACAATAAAATTACAGATGTAATTAAACAGATGACATCTAAATGCACAGCTGCAAAGTTCAGCTTTGTTTCATTTTACACTTTTTTTGAGAGAGACTAAAATTACTTCATTGTTTACTAATACCATACCTTATTGTTATAGGGTCATTCATACTGTGTTCCAGAGACAACTCTAGAAGACAAGTGCCCTGCAGAAGTTCTTCAGCTTCTTTGCAGGCAATTACTGTACCACAGCCCTTGTAACAAGGGACTACTTTTATATGTCTGGTCACCTCACAGGATATGTAGAGCATTTCCTGCCCTGACTAAGAAAGGAAGCAGAGAGCCAAAATGTTTGATGTGTGAGCTACTGTAATTCCTTTCATGTGTTTAGAGCTTTTCTACGATCAATGCACTGCTACCAGTCCTGACCTTGGTGTGGCCCAGTTCAGTAAAATCTGACCTTCCTAAATGGATAGCAAATGGAATTATAGTAGGACCCACCTGGAACCACCACTGTAATTAATAAGCATGAGGGGGTGTTGGTTATTTTTTTTCTCTGAATAGCTATTGGGTTTCAAAACAAAAATATTTAAGTAGTCATGTAAATAGAATAAATAAATATTATATAATTTTTTTTAATTGCAGGTGTTAATTTTTATCTATATTTTATATCTCTGCATTCTCAGAATACTCTCAAAATGTTTTCTATGCAATTAATTATATTCACAAAATTATTTTGGCTTTATGTCCATACTATAAATTAGTAGACTGTTGAAGGGGTGGATTTTGTTGTTTACAGATACATAATAACCAAGTTTAGAGAGAACAGGAATGAAATCTGCCTCTCCTATTTTCCTTTGGCATGTTCTATCCTTGCAAAGAGGAAAGCATGTCCTGCAGGCCCATGGCAGGCCAGCCAAAGGGATCTATCTAGTCCCAAACATTCTTGTGCACAACATGTGGAGACTCTGCTCTCCTGCACATCCATGCATCCAGTTAGATTTGTCACCTCGAGTTCTAACCGAGAGTGTTTTCTGTTCCTTTTGAGGGGGTGTCAACCACACATGCAAAATAGGCACAAACCATTGTATTCCATTCACTAGATTTCTTCTTCTGTGTTCAAAACTAAATCTCTCTTCTCTTGCATTATGATAGCTCGATGAATGTCAGCCCTTTTATAAAATGGTTTGGGATTAAATAAATACCTGTATGACTGAGTAGTTGCAGTTGATGAAACTGGTCAAGTAGAGGACACACAGAAGTTAGCAAAATGTGATTGTAATTTTACAGTTTATCATCTCTGAGCAATTTCTTTCAGAACTGAGGGCTTTTTTCTGTGTTGTCCGTTTTTAAGAAAAAGCTTACAAAGAAATTGTAAGGGAAGACCTGTCTGTTTCAGCTTAGCAAGAAAAAGCTGTGCTGAAAAATATTGGTAAAAGAAAATAGTGTATTTGGATATTTTAGAAAAAGTTTGATTATTACTATCATTATTTTCTGTAGAAGAGTTATTGCTGCACAACTAGAAAAGTCTAGAATCAGAGAGGAGCTAACTCTTTATTTCTAACTCTCCCATCTAGAAGCAGTCTGGTGCAATCGGAAGAAAATTTTGCGTATGTTTCCGTCACTGGTCTTCTTTTTGTCAACATACTAATTGTACAAGCAATCTACCTCTCAGCTGATTTATGTCTATGTACAAAAATGATAAACACTACAAATCATTATAAAGTTAGAACTGATGAGTATTGTTGACTACAAAACATATTCAGTTAGAATGCAGTTAATAACTTTTTCCTTTGTATTAGTGATGCAATGTATTTGTCCACTATGTCAATGTTAAGAAGTGGTCAGTCATTTTTATTTTGCTCATGTAGCTATTGCTGATGTTTTCTTTTTACAAGAGTCCTACACATATTGTGAAGATGAACCCAGGTACCACTCTGACTTACAGGACATCTGCCATGCATTATCTTCTGTAGGTAATGTTGATGTATCTGGCTGTGCAGAACACAACACAAGGGCCAATCAGACAGAATGCAGTTTTCATTGTTAAAGAGATTCCTGTAATCAGTAGTATCATTTGCTAATCAGAAAAGCATTAAGCAAAGTAGCCTTTCTGTACTCAGTTTATATTTTCATTTAATAAAAATTTGTGGGTACCCAATCCAGAGTATGCTGCCAGCAAATATGGAGATGGGACAGTAGTTGAGTTATTTGGAGGCCGAGCTGGAGAGGGGAGAAGGGGCAGCTGCCAACAAAGCCAGTCATATGTGACATAGTTCCTGGAGAAAAGAGGCAGAAACAGTGAGAATTGGTGTTTACTGCTGATGGCATTTGAAAGCCTGCTCTACTGATCCAGACTAAAATGAATGGTTTCCAACATCTTGGCAGTCGTAAAACACTGTTTGTTACACCACAAGTAAGTCTCCCTATGGACAGATGGCAGGGTGGGGAAGCAAAGCTGAGGTTACCCTTGTCCCGGAAGACATGTCTATCGCTCAGTATGGCAGAATATGTACCCAGGATCATGTGAGGACCTTCTCTTCTTGCCTAAGGATGTCTCCTCCTCTCTTCTTGCAACATCAGAATGGTCTTATCTGCTGCTTTTCTTTAATTTCAGCTTTAGTGATCAGATTCCATAATTCTTCCTCTTGCCCAGTGTTGTGCTCTCCTTTTCTTTCTGCTTAACTTCTCATTCTTCTTTCCATCTTCCTCACAAATAAGTGTTTTTAATATCTCCAGATTTAGGCACATCCAGGATTTCCAGCATGAGAAATCATGCTACGGGATTTTTTTATTCTAGTACTAAGATCATGTCTATATATGTTGTATGATGTTGGGGGAGTTCTGTTTCTCTCCCAAGGGCTCAAGTGTTAACTTGTCTGTGATAAAAAGACATCTATTTGGTGTAATTAAAAAAACCAAAAAATGTAGTTGCCTTTCTTTGAAAAGCTGATTACTGTCTGAGGTTTGACTTAGAGAAGCTTAGCATTCTCAAAGGCCAGTGTTGTCATAGATTCTCTCAGTTTAACACAGTTTTGTTCTGTGTCCTTCTTAACATCTATAGCATCTCATTCCAGATGGAGTCCATTGTGTCCCTAAGAAACACTTGCTTCAATTTCCCTGTTTGGTACAATATATTCAAATGGCTTTGTCAAGGAAGAGACTTTATTAAATTGAATTGAGGAAAAGGCAGTTAAGGTGCATTAGGTCAGTGATAAATATTGCTGTGATTTCTACAGTATTCAGTCACATGCATGGATGAGGGGCTTTCAGACTACATTTAGTTTAGGACTTCACAAGCTTAAGCAGAAGAGGAAGGGGTCTTTTTACATGTGTGCCACAGGCTTTACCCCTATGAAACAGAGATTATATATTTATCCAAGCTTACTCTCCATTTCCTTTTTAAATTAGGATAGGAAGGATCTTTAGCCACCAGAAAAAAACCTTTAATAATTGAAATTTGGGTAGATAGGTTTGTCATCTCTGTACTTGGAAGCAGAAATCAGTACACAGAGAGATCCAGAAGTACTAACAGAGTATTAGAAGTACTAACAAAAATTGGCTGTTGCATGTAAAGTCTGCAAATATTTCTTAATTAATACATAATGTATAGTCTTTAACTGCCATTTTCCTGGCTTATTTAGCTTTTTGTATGTCTCAGATGAGCTGTAAGTGAATAAATTTGACTTCTCTGCAGTGGGTTTAAGAATTATGCTTATTCAGCAGCATGTAGTAACTGGTTCAACATGAATTGCTTCTTAAATAAACGTACAAAAAGCCTGACCCAGACTAAATAAATTTAAAAAAAGAAAAGCTTTAAACCTGTGTTTCCTGTTACATGCTTGTGATTGTCTTTGGTTGCTTGTGATCTTACTGTATTGTTGACCAACTGTTGTATTCTACACCACCTGCCGAAAGGCTCAGGAAAGATAGGGAAGTTGTTTTCAGAAGAGGGAAGCTATTAAAATCACAACCCCTACAGTACATTTCAGCTGATAAAACATCACTTATGCTGGAGATAGAGAAGTCATGAATTTGACTTATTCTGTTTTCCTGAATTTATTTGCTGCAAGGATTTCAGAGGCTGCACAGTTCAAACAAAGCATGCATACTTAAGATTAGGCCAGTTTTGCTGTGGTTTAACATACTTTTGTGCTTCTAGGAAGTATACAACTAATGAATTGGAGGCATACTTAGGTAAATTTTTGACATGGAGGACCCGAAATGAGTACTTATGTAAATGCCTGTGTGTAAATTGTTGATATGGGAAACTAGAAAGGAGGGCTTATGTAAACGCCTGTGTATATATATTTATTACTTGTTTGGGAAAAGGCTGTATTTTGATCCTTGTATAAAACTGGCATGATGTACTTTCTGAAAGACATAATGAGCTTCGTCAAAACATCAAGGCATTAATTACTAATCCTTGTATTTTATGGGTATGTGTAAAATATGTGTTTCTTGAAATGGGTCAGCTATAGAAACACAGTTTGTTTGCTTGGATTTTAAAAGTATGTCTGAAGGATCAGAAGAAGAGTTTTATGTTATATATAGGAGATTGTTAATAGTATGAACAGAATGCAAATGTGAACTTTTACACCAGCCTGAAAATACTGAATTATTAGGCTGTAATATCCCAAAGTACATTAAAAAAAAAAGATACAGTGGACAAATATTATACCAGCAATGCAATACACTAGTACCTTGTGTTCAAACAATACTCTTGTATGTTTTGCTGTGCCTAAAGATGTTTGCCAAAGAGCGATTTTGTTATGGTTTATGTTTAAATAAGTAAATTTGTGAGGGTGAGAAAGCCATTGTCACAATGGGGAGTTTCAGATTAGCGCATACAGACACATTGTGCTCAAGGAATTTGGTTCACAAGGTCATGGCTATGCTGAATGGGTCTAAGAAATATCTAGGTGAACCTATTGCAAGTTATCAAGCTGCTTATAAAAGAGGAAATGAAAAATGCTCACTGTGAAGTACGGGAGAGAACAATCCATTATGCATGTGAAATTAGTATCATATCCTGTTTTATATACATAAGCAGATTTCCTAAAATACGTGATTTGGTGCTTTATTTAAAGTAGTATTTCACAAAACATATATTCCAGTATTTACTTGTACTAGACAAAGTATGTAAATAGACACTGGATTATACAATAATCTACTGTGGTGGGTTGGGTTTTTTTTAAACTGCATTTATATTGATGAAATAATGCCTTAAAAAGAATACTAAAAGACACAGTGGTTGTGGTTAGGTCTCTCTATGTGGAAAGTTGACAAACACATTCTTAAGTTTTAAGAAACCACATTTAATTTTGAAATACCACCACTGACATAACAGATTTTCAGTGTGTTTCTACTAAGCACTTAAGAAAGTTATAGGGACTACTGAACAATGCCATCACACTGCCTCACCAGAAGTGACTTGATCAAAATGGCTTTCCTGTCATCCACATGCCTCTGTTGGTATGATTAATTACTTAATTTTCTTAATTGCTAACATACTTCGTTGGTGACAATGGCAGTGTGTTAGCAGTTTCAACTGTATTTGGATTTAGGCAGCATTGGGATTGCACTTTGAAACAGATTGCATACTTGTAGTTTGCATACCTGTACTCTGAGTTTGCAGTTTGGGATGTGCTACTTTAATAGTTATTTATTTTTAGATTATTAGCATCAAATTAGCACAAATTGCAGGATTATTAATTTTTCTGGGAAGACAGCAGCTGTAAACTAAGTCATTCTGGCATAAGACAACAACCTTGAACAGAAGAGCAAATTGGATGTCATATACAAATAAGAAGCTTAAGCTTCAACACAGATGTATGAAATCAATGGACTACAATTTGTGGTCGTAGATTGAAGGGAAAAAAAGTTAAGATCCCCTTGCTCCCTTATTTTGAAACACAGTGATAATATAATGGTGAATTTCTTTTATAATATCAAATGAGCAGTGCACAAAAGGCTGTATTTTTCCCAGTGTGGAAAGGGCAGGATAATTTTTTTTAGTATTTCTCAGTGCTTATTAGCAGAAGACAAATGGTAGTAGGAGACTCCTCTCTTACTGGTCAGTGGTAAAACTGAATGTCTCCCCACTCATTTAATAACCCTTGAATGTTTTGTTGAAGTTGAGTCTGACTTTCCAAAACTCAGCTCAAGACTGAAATACTTTGTAAAATCTAATGTAGTAGAATTTAGAAGAATCCACGAGGAATGTGGTTCACTCAAAAATGCTTTTTTCTCACTTGTCTGAAGAATTTTATTTAAAAAGCACTGTGCTGAAATACAGTGCTAAAAGGATTGAATTGTTTTTCCATCATCTTGGAATATTCTTTTTAATTTTTATTCTTGGATAAATATGAACAGTGGGACAATTGTCTCACAATTGGTTATATTGATGTTCTTTGTGAGGACTTGAATGTGACATCCTTTATCCATTCAGTGATATGAATCAGTCCTACTTCCCCACAAGGCTGCTTATATGGACTTGATTGGAAGTGCAATGAAGTCAATGCACTGATCTCATATCAACTTTGGTACATTTGGCTAAATTTAGGAATATATTCATTTGCAGATCTCCCATTGAATTCCACAGGAAAGAAGCAGATGGGTATTTTTGAAGATTTGAAATGAAAATAATGCTTAGTGAAGACAAAAATGGCAAAATTGATACCTTCATTTTGTTAATGTGGATCTTAACAAATATCTGATTGGTTTGATTTTGACCTTTGCTGATTTCTTTTCCTTTTTTTGACATTACAGGAGAGCCCTAAATCTAGGAATTCTTCGAGACCCTGGATCAGAGGTTGAAGACAGACAATATCAAATAGATCTTCAATCTATCAACATTGGTACTGCTTATTGGAATCAGTTGAAACCAGAGAAGGAAAGTGGAAAAGGAGGGGTTTTGACAGAGAGTGAGAGAAATTCTCAAAATCCAGCACTTGAATGGAACATGGCCAGTAGGTAGGGATTTTTTTTAAAACTTACTTTTCTCTGAAATTACACAGCACAAACACTGCCAAGAGTATGCACAGTATACCTGAATTAAATAATTCAATACTGGTTTTGCTTTACATTACAAGCACGTTTCCATAGAGTTTTGGATTAGACTTTTGAAGTGCATATTACTGTTGTTGTTCCACTGTAGTTACTGTGTAGTTACTGTGTGCCTTTGCTTCCATTATAAGCTCTTCCCTGAGTGACTTACTGTCTGTCCATAAAAATAACTCCAGGGCTGAGACTTCAGCTTCTCAGTCTCTGTAAGGAATGGGAGGTTCTGTTTTGGAGGGGGGGGATTTGGGTGTAGGGTGTGGTTTTTTGTGGTGGTGTGTTTTTTTCCTTGTTTTTAAGCTTCTTTTGTTTGTATTTTTACAGAGCTTGAGTAAAACCAGCTTAGACATTTCTAAATTAGAGAAGGATAAAGTAGAACGTTTCCTATTGATTCTGAACTGGTTTTTGCACTTCTACAACTAAAACCAGATGAATTTTGAGAATGAGATATTTCAACCGAGTCTCCTTTATTGGGTATTGTATATGTGCACACAAAGCCCCACCCTCTGGTTAAACAGGGTTGAAAGACAAAGCACTTGCCTGCTATTTTAAATTTTGAAGTTTTCAAATATAAAAGAGGGGGAGGTTAATTGGTAATTTGTTAAGATTTGAAATTTTTATTTTAGTTTTAACATACTTTTTTATACTTAAAAATTTGTACAAGTAGTTTAAAACTAAATTTTTACAGACTGTGTAGCACTCAGATTTCACTTTTCAAACTGGCAGGTATAAGGTCTGATGGCCAAGAGCAAGCTTTCAAAAGTAATTTTGTGGATTTAGAAGTATTTCTGCTAGGAGATGCCTCTTTGCCTATACATTTAGCTATTTATTTTCATTTAAAAGTCCTTTGTATCTAATTCATGCAGAAAGAATCTGATTTTTATTAAATGTGTGCATAATTTTATGGTTCCTAAGATATGATTCCTATTTGCATTTAGGGATGAGTTCCTAAAAGTGTTTTAGAAAAACAGGCAAAATCATCCAGAAATAACTATTTTTGGTTTAATTTTCAGTAAAATGGGATGAGAGGAGTCAGATTTTTCTGAAAGTAAGGCAAGTTGTAGCAAAGTTGTTACATGAAAATGGCACACAGACTGAGCTTTGTAAGTGATGGATTGATTCAGGGCCAAGAGGGCAGATAAGCTCACTCTGGAGGAGAGCATGCAGGAAAAAGATGTGATCAATAATAAATTCCAGTTTATCATTGAAAAATAGAGGCCAGGAAAAGCAGTTCTAACCAAAGAAATGATAAAATAACAAGTAGTCACAGAAGTGCAGATAAAAATTTTAGCACAGAAATAGACTCTGATCTTAATTTATAAGATCACATGGTTCCTTCCTGTCTTTTTAAAATTTGTTTTTTTAAACTCATATAATTCCATTGATGATTTTTATTTTAACTTGGCCTTAAAAATGTGTATGACTTTCTAGTTGGGCCTTGATGTTGGACAAGTTCCCCATGAAGTTCTTTGTCACAAAATTCCACATCTACTGGAATATCTTGAAAAATAAGTTTACATTAATATCCAAAGGACTTGCAGCCAATTTGCAACTTAAACTAACACAGCAAAACCAGCCACTGAGAGACTGGCTTTCCTCTTCCTTTCCATTGGTGACTGAAATCCTACTGCCAGCACACTTTGAGTCTGAGCTTTATGGTTATCGATTTAGATAGGAAATTTGGTAGGATTCCTGAAAAGCTAATAGGACAAGGGAAGCAGCTGTTACAGAGAATCTTGAGTTCTCTTTTTCTTTTTTTTTTTTCCTATAACTGCTTGGACATGCTTCCTCAGCAGACTTCCAAAATGAAATTTTATTAGAATACAAGTAAGTATATTTGGGTTAAAATTGCTTTTGAATGAATCTTCTACTTGGGTTTTAATTTAGATCAGTTTTAATTAAATACATTAGGTTTTCATTTCTGTTGTGCAGTTACAGTATTTTAATTCCAGCTTGAATTTGTTTTCAAGAAGTATGAATGCTTTCTTATCCTTTTGGTTTTAAATTTTACACATTTACTACAGATTTTTTCAGGACCTTTCCATATTTGCTTTTTAGTTGGCAGTCAGTTTTGCTGTATCTGGGTTTATTTTATGACCTGTGGAAGTGATGTGCTGAGAACTGGAAGAACCTGCACGGAACTCTGCCATCCATGGCACTATTTCCAGCATGCACCAAGAGGGCAGCTGCAGGATGTTTGACATGGTGTTTACTGTTTCCAGGGTTAAGTTTATCTTAATATTTACTGCAAATACCACAAAAGCTTTAGGCTTTGACCTAATAGTGATACCACTTTTTTAAATTCTTTGTTTCTTAGATGTGTTTAACCTGGGACATAATGAATGATTTCTGCTGAGTTATTTTAGGGTTAATTTCTTTGTTTGGTTTTAATATATTTCTGTTTGTTCTTACCCAGTGTTATGATATGTTAGGATCACTGGGTTTAAAGATATCTGTTTCCCTCAGTTTTGTAATTCTTAAGTGCTATGTGGGGCAGCATAGAATCTAACCTATATGCAGGTTTTTCATAGTTACTTTACAGAAAACTTCAGCATAGATACCAGCCATTCCTTTTCCATTCCAATTTGTAAAAGCATTACTGGATTATTTCAAATGAAAATTGCAAAAATTTTGAAATAAATTATATTGTAATTTAATTTAGAGTTGAAATTTGGCCTGGTTTTAAAAATCTGCGTGCAAGCCAAACCACTGTAAGTAGGAGATCTATGGATATCACACAAACAAGTATCTGAAGGCTTTTGACATAATTTATCATTTAAATGCTTTAGCAATCTTTACACTGAAAGTAAATCCTTCGAATTTTCCCATCACTTTTCCTGGAGTTCAATTCTTCTAGTACTTAATGTATTAAGGGGTTGTTTTATTTTTTTACCCCCAACCTTACATTGCAGTTTAGAAAGCAAACTGTCATATTCTGGGACTAAGTTGTTGAATACTTACAGGTGTTTAGTATAAGATTCTTCAAGACTGACTATAGTGAAATGCTGGTGTGATGCCTCCTGTGTCTCTGCAGGTCACCCCAAGGAGAATGGGGGAACTGGAACACTGTTAGGGTGGATGCAGTCCTGCAGAAAAAACTGTCTAGATGCTGTGCTGTACTGAGGATCCAGGATCATAACTCTTTCCATTATGAAATGTTTATACTTCGCCATAGATGTTATAAAATGCTCCCTAATGGTGTAATATATAAAAAGAATACTGGAAACAGTCAGACAGTTCTAATAAGGTTATGTACAAATGAAACCTGTCCACATTTATTCCCTTTACCAAACAGCATGTGGGGAACTGGGAGTACTTAACTGAAAGAAGTTTTCTTGATTGAAAACTGCTTTTTCAGCTTGCAGATCTCCTCCTCCCTCTCCCTCCACTCAATGGAAAAAACAACAGCCCTGAAGGAAATAAAGAAATATATCCTCTCTTGAGGCCTCGCCCCCATCCCTGTGCAATCCTTCTACAGCTCCCAGCAGCAACTTCTGCTTCCTGCAGCCTGAATAAACTTTGTTTAAAAAAAATAATAATTGAGCTTAAAAGCATTACTTCTCTGTGTGGTAATGAATTGAGTGTGGCAATATACTGTGTTACAGTTTTGTCCTTGGCATACCACCATCTGGAACAGCTCTCATGGAGTACATCAGGGAGCCAATGATCTGTTGTACAAAACTGAACGAAATACCGCTGCAAGGATCCTCAGAAAGGTTTCCTGCAGATTTTTCTTTGAATAGTTTTCATTTTCCTGCTTTTTTTGGAACGTTCTTGGCAGCTTGCCAAGTTCTAATGAGAAAGACCAGAAAAAATTGATCTGTAGATCTTTGTGTAAGGAAGTAGGGGCATTCCCCTTGAATCTTTTGGAATAAAATGCAATGCATTTTTGTTCAGTAATTTATTTTAGTTGCTGTCCTTTGTTGTGCCTGAAGTTGTGCTTGTATTCATACTGTACAAAGCCTTTCTCAGTAAGGTGGGTTGTTTTATTTTTTATATTAATCCACAGCAAAGAAATGCTTCACAGCATTCTTTATAAGATAAAAATTAGCTGTACTGAGGTCTTATAATATAAAAATAGTAATTCTTTACAACTCGGTGGTGTATACTTTTTCACTATCTAATTTTGGTTATTAGATGGTCCTCAAGATGTTGCTGTGCTATTTTACTGCCATGTGACATGTCTTTGCAGCACCTCAGAGAGCTGAAAGGATGTGAATTAGTCATTAGTAGTTAGATATCCTAATACATTCCTAATACGTTTGTATATCAGGGATTAGCTGATTTAAACTGCTACATGGGAAGCCTGCAAGAGAAAAATCTTTCATAAGTCTCAAGTTAACAGGCTGTCTTGAATAACATCTTTTGACATTTTGCATGCCTCAACCCTACTAGAGAACACTTGGACTATGTGGCCTATTTCATGCTAATATTTTTTTTTGTTTTTCACATCACAAAATTCTCCATGAGGACTCATCTTTCTGTAGCTAGTAAAATTACATGGTGCAAATGTGCTTTTGATTGTTACTCATGTATTGAATGTATACAAGTTTCTCCCTGACTTATGAGTTTTTAAGTATATAAGGGCTCAAAGTCTAGATTCAATAAGCTATTGTTAAGAAAAAAGTATAATTAATAATAAGGTAAACATTTCCAAATTTCATATCTAGGTTATGTTTAGCTATTAGTGGCCATATTTGCTGTTTGTTTTGATTAGTGTTTTCCACATGAGAGTCATAGTGGTAGGACTTAGTCCTACTTGTCCATTTTCTCAGCTTATCCAGTCTCACATCATTGCATCTCCTTAATTAGCGCAACATCATCCTTTGGCAGTCCTTCCTCCTTGTATAACTTCAATGTGCTTCTGACTGGATATAATTAAATACTGATGATTTGATTTGATGTAATCAAATGTTGTTGCTTCCATTGCAAAATTCTGTTCTTCACATTTTTTTCGCTCTTCTTCCTACAACATTTTTTGTCATATTAATCATTGGATGTCTTTGCTTTCGCAGTACTTCCAGACCCCCTGTCTATCCATTTCCTTTTACGTGTCTTCTTTCATTTGCTTTGACACATCTACACTCCCTGCTCATCAGACCTCATCACACCAGTTACCAAGACTGACACATTCAGTGTTTCGAAGAGGCACTTCCTTGCTCACTCCTGTGTGTTATAAAGGCATTTCCTGGGAACATTCACATATTTATTGCAATGTTTTATTCTAAGTCTTTCCAAAAAATTAATTTCTATTATACTGTAATATAAAAACCATAAGACAGGTTGTCACCGTCTGGATATCATTGCCTATGCTGCTCTTAGTGGTTTACTTTTACTTCCCTGTCTGTGGGTGTGTTTTTTTCTTATATTTGAATTGTAAGCCTTTGAGGACAGAGACCATTTTCATCCTGTGCTTTTGCAATGTGGATCTGTGGTCCATAACCAGAGTTTATGTTATTGTGCAGATAAAGCCCAAATTCTGCACTAAGGCACCTCCAAACCTTATCACAGTTGCTTAACTGCCTTGTTCCTTTGCGTTAGCATATGGTCTTTCAAATGCACTTACTTTTAAGTGTAGATGATCAACTGCTTTAACATCTCTAAAAATACTAGCTTTTCCTTTTTTTTCCAAGACAAATATATAACAGATGCATAAATGAACCACAGAATGAATGTGCTGCAGACGTAGAGCCATCATTACACTCTTCACAATCAAGTTTTTTCATAAGCTCATGTGGCGTACACCTGTGTTAAGTTAACATTGCACTTAGGTGCAGTGTGGAAGACTCAATAATTCAAAGTGGAATTTGTTTCTTTGTTCCTTTTGTGCTCTTTCTCATATCCTCTCCCTTCATTATTTACTGTGCTCTGTTTGCCTTCTGTTTGTACTTACAATTATTTTCCTAATACTTGATTTGGCTGAGGTTAAAATTCACCCACAAGAAATTCAGAAAGTAGTAAGTAGAGCAGGAAAGGGATAGCACATAAGTATGATTTTTAAAATAAAATAAAATAAAGCAGTAATCAATGTATATTACCAAAAATGTCCTTTAAGATGCAGTGTACTGGTATCTACTAGAATAAAGTATGAAAATTAAGAAATGGGAATATAATAAGATGAAAAATAATCTGATCTATGATTGAAGAGAGCCAGTTGAGGGTTTGAGGTTCAACAAATAACTTGCTTTTACAGCTCTGTTTCATATATTAAAATCACACTAGCATTTCAAGAAACTTCAAGTAGAATTTTTCTAATGTACAGCTGCATGTTCTTTCATAGAATTGTTCTGCTATTTAGCTCCTTCATTGTCCTGAATAAAAAGGCACTTCTTTCTCATACCATTGAGAAGGGGAAATAGGAATTGGTTAGAAAACCATTTGGTTTAAATCTAAAATGAAGGTGATGGCTGGGAGAGAAACAATCTAAGACGATTTTCTCAGGTTGAAGATGTTCACTAACCACTAACAAGTCTGATTTCTAATTTGGGGATTTAATGAGACTAATCTTGCTTTAAAAGCTATTGTTAGAGAGCAGCAGAGCTATAGCTGACCAAAGTGTTAAAGCTTTTAAGGTAAGATGGTAGTTTTCTCCACTCACTAATTGGCTTACTCTTAAGCAAACTGCACACTTCTTATGGTAGTGTGCTGCTACCTCAGCAGTGAGGGTCATTTGAGGCAACAGTTTATTAGAGTTGTGCTCTGCCAATACTAGCTCTGTGGCATCTGCTCTTAACTTCTGTATACTGTTGTCCTAAATAAATTTAAAAGCTTTAAGGCCTACCCCCACTGTATAATTTATATTCCCCTATAGATCGCCATCCTTTCTGCATGTTTTAAGGACACTTAAAAAAATTATCATCAGTAGCATTTGAAGCATCAAAATTGAAATAGTCTAAGCAGTAAAATGAATTTTGTATCTTTTGCAGTATGAATTTTGTATATTTTGCAGTAGACTGGATTCCACCTCAGGTTATGATATCAATTTATTTCCAGCCTAACTCTTGGCTTACAAACCATCAGCATTTGAGATTGTTTGCTTTTCTACAGAATCCATTACAGAACCATTACTAGGCTATGCATCTCAATACCCCTTTTTAATCAAGAGATTTCAATACCTATTATGCATGCAGTCAAGCAGTTTCTGCATAGACAGGCATATAACCATATTGGTTAATAATATTAACATGGACAACTCTAGCTGATGGTAGGGACTAATTCTTTACTGCAGAGTTCATGTGTCTGGCTCATTTGTGTGATTTACGCTGATGCCTGAACTGCCATGTCTCCATTAGAGATGGCAAAATTAAAGGTAATACAGGGAAATGTAACTGACATGCTGATGAAGAGTTCTACATGGATCTATTTATTTCTTCTTTAGGGCAATGTAGTTTTAGTTTTAAACTTGCATCATTTCATAGTTGCTAATTTTGTAAGCATAGGAAAACTTTCCTGAGACCTTTAACTTTATTTTAGAGGATTTTTAGAATTAACCTTGGTAAAATGCGGGTATTTTATGTTTCTACAAATGATAATAGGTTAAAAAAATTACCAAAAACTATCTTGAAGAAAGGAGTCTCATTGGAATTTGAAGTGTATCCTGTTTTAGAGGCTGAACACCATCTTTATCTCATTACATTTTTTTCCCTCATCGGAGGCTCTCAGATGGCATTTTGTGGCAATAGTTTATTTGACCTGACCCAGAAGATTCTGGCCATTTGGAATGTGTTGTCATAAGCTATTAGTGATCCATCTATAACAGAGTTGTGCTTGTAGGCTTACTATTTGGTTAAAGGGGGAAAAAAACCCAACAAAAACCTCAAAACTAAACACCCAGCTGAAAAAGAAATGCGATTATCAAGTCTAATGACACAGATGTTCTTGGTAAGTAAATGTTGATATTTAGCTTAAAAAGCACCAAGAACAACCAGTGAGAGAAGGAGTGGAGGAAGACTGACATGCCCACTCTTTCAAATAGTTTTAAACATCTTGGGCAATGGTTACTAATTTCATGTGGGAGTCCTAGTGTTGCATGGGATTTGCTAGTTTAATTTTCCATGTATTTCATTCTTGTGTCAGTTTTGTGCATATTTCTTCAGCACAGACTTTTAATGCACAAATTCAAATATTATGTAGGCTTTAGAATAGCCATTTATAAAGTGAAGGGCATCCACAGGCAAGTTTTAAAAATAAAAACTTGACAATGTAACTTGATGATAAAGTTTACATTTTTTTAGATTATTATGTATAATGCATTAAATGGGAGAAGAAGCAATGTCAGATGTCAAACTTGTCTACCTGGAGATAGGTTGAAGAGTCAAATATTTAGACATACTTTTCCTGTGAAATGAAGATAGAAGTCTGCCTTCAGGATTGGAATTAATTTGATTTACAATAATGATATTTAATGATTATGAAGGTAGCAATCAAATGCTGAACTGGTATTGAAGAAGTTTTTTGCTATGTACTGAGTGTGAAGATAATATTGGAAGTTTTTGCCTCTCGACAATTTATAATATAATTTCATCTTTACTTTTCTTTCCCTTTGTTTCCTAGCATAAGGCAGCATCAGGAAAGGAGAGCTATTTTAACTCCAATTTTAACAGATTTCACCGTTCGAATAACTGCAGCTCCTGCGATTATTTTTACAAAAATTGATGCAGCAGAGAATTTACACCCAGAGGTTAGTACAAAGCGTCAACAGAAATAGCATAACTTTTAATATGTGGTAATCTTAACATTTTACCGTTCCACCATTTGAAGTGCTCAGATGTGTTTTCAAATTGCCAGATGGAAAAAGGTCACAAGCTGAAATGTTCTTTCTCTGCTGGATAATAATTTTTGTGTAGTATTCAATATTAAAGGCAGTCCGGCCAGAGGCAGATAAGCCTATTTTCAGTACCAGAAATGGGAATCCTTTAATGATTTCCAGCAATATCTTTTAAAAGTTTGTGATGGAAAGGTGTTGAGAAGAGGCACAACATAACAATACATTGTGTTCACAAGCTTCTCGCAAAGAAACCTGAAAATGCAATCTATAGACTATCTATAATAAGAAAGTTAAGCTGAGTTCTCTTAGCCAAATTTCCAACATCCCAAGTTGCCTCTAAGCATCCATTTCCCTGCCTTTGCTATGGGTAATTCCAGGTACTCAGATTTAACAACCACTTTTGCTAGTGTGTTGTTCCGCTTGTTCACGTTAAGTCTGTGAAGCGAGTTACACACAAAAGGTATTGGCTCACTTTTTGGCATTAGTTTGTAGCTGAAGAACATTTTATATAGGGAAAATATCAGAAAATTTTTGTCATCTCATAAGGATAATTTCTCTTAAAAGCTACCTCCTGGGAAGAGCAAAATTGGTCCAGAAGTGTAAAGGGTGGTAGATGTGTATTGCAACATGCAGTAGGTGTACATTGTTGGAAAGCAATAGCTAGTGGGCATAGAAAGAAGAAATCAAGTTTCATATTTTGTGTAAAGGGTCATTAAAAGGGCAGATGGAAAAAGATGGAAAATTATTTAATGCAAAAAAAAAAATAGAAAGCCCCAGTGTGGCTAGGATGCATAGAAGTTATTCAAGTAGAAAAAAAAAAAAAAATCTGAGCTTTGCTAATGCTTATGCTCAAGAATTCCAGTGTTTTCTGTACATACATTCTTCTTGTTATCTATTCCCTGGATGACATTCCATCATGAAGGGAGAGGTCTAGTTTAGATTAGAGCTTGAGCATTGTGCAAACTTCTCATGAGACAGAGCAGTTCTTCTCCCCTTCTGCACTGGTTCTGTTTTTCATCTCTTTATTTCTTGCCAACAGTGGTGAAGATCTTTATTTGTGCTAGACAACACCAATAAAACAGTGGCTATCCAGCTAGTGTTGCCAGGGTATTAAGAATGGCTTACAGGCAAAGAGAAGTCAATTAGATTGGCTATCAGTGAGTTCCAACACATGATTTCATTATAAATCAAGCAGAGTTTATGTTTAAATTTTAAAAAAGTACATCCTTTTCTTGGAAGGAAAGGAGAATTGGAATCATTGCCAAGGACGCTCTGACAGCCCACTGATACTAGCAAGAGATGGAAACAAGGCCTTGTGCATGAGATGCTTTTCTTTCAAAGTTTGCCTTAACAGTTATGCTGTTGAAAGCCATGCAAAGAAGAAGCCACATCCTTCAGAAGCATGACACACCAGTTTCTCCTAAAAAAACCAAATTTATACTATATATAATGTTATATATGATGTTAAGTGTTGACTACAACGGAGAACCACAATACAGTTATGTAGAAGCTTATTCCCAGTAGCTATCACCTAGTATTTTCCCTTAATTTCACAGGAAATTTTGGTCTGTGGTCATTCTTTGGAAGTGAATGTGACAACAAATTTGGACTTCTTCCTCAATGTGGCTCAAGTACAACTTCTTCAGCAGCTGGTACAAGCCAATATGGTTGGACTGGAACCTTCCAGTAGCCCCACTGAGGTAGGTTTTTCCCTGGTTTGCAACTGGATTTTTAAAAAATCCATCTGCAAAATACTATAGCTCTGAGCAGATGTTCGTACCATCTAGAAAAAATGGTGTAGGTAAATGATATACATGGTTTTTGTTGTTTGTATGGTCAGTTTCAAAATGCATTCTGATGTTGATTTAAGAATAGAATGAGTTATTTGAACAAGAATATTATTCAGTAAATGCTATTATTCATTATAGTGGTTCTGCAACACCTTATGCACAAGGAGAATTGTGTAAATGATGAAGGAAACAAATTTTTGAAAAGTAGGTTTTTGAGATTATTCGGTGTTGAACTTGAACTTTTATCAAATCTTTGGTATTTTCTTGTGAGTTCACATGCTACACTGTCCTTCACTAAAGCTAGTAAACTGTAAAATTTTCTCTGTGCTTTGTGCTTTCTCTGTGCTACTTACATTAATTTTCTTCACTCAAGTCCTAAGATTCAATTCACCTCTGAATATTTTCATACTTCTTTAGCAAGAATGTTGATGGGTACATCATGAGGGATCCTTCATCTGAACAGTTAATCTCTCCTTTTTGTCTGGAATATTAGTGATCAGCAGCCGTCTCTTGAATTTTGTCATTCTTTATTACTGGGACTTGATACCTCAGTTTGTATTGAAAGCCAAACACTGTGACAGACTGCTAGGTTTAAATTTTACACTTCTGGGCTGACACAAAAATAAAAAAGGAACAGAGAAAAGATAGGGAAAACTTTTGCCCTAAGAAAAAATATGTATTTCTTATCTTCAAAACCTGGAATATAGTCAGGCTGACAGCATCTTTAAGATAGTAGGAGTTAATACATGACAAATTCCACTGGAATGGCTGTTTGACACATTGAGGTACCACCACAAATAAGAGCAACAGTTAGGGAAAGAGTTATCGAGCAAGACACAGTGAACTATTCCAAGAATCTGGCTAATGGGAGACCTGGAGAAGATTTTCTCTTTCCTTTTCTGAATCTCAGTTTCAGCATTGCATGTGAGTCTGGGTGAAAGCGAGGAATGCTCTAGAATAGCCAAACTATTTACATTTCTCTCTCTTCACCCTGTCGAAACCCCAGAAGTTGTTTGTTTGTGTTGATCTAGGCATCACATCAGCCCTCACTCCTTTATCCCTTCCCAATGATAGAGAGAAATAAAGGGCATTGTTTCATTAACATTTGGAAGCATGAAAGATGACGAAAAGAAATGCAGTGTATTTTTCTTTTCCTTGGATACTTTGCAGACACAGGGCCTCTTTTGGAGATGAATACTGCAAATTATATATAGTAATATCTTCAATAAATTATTTGTAGGGTACTGTTTTCCCATTGTCAGTGGAATGGACAGAATCAGAAGATTTGAATGGATGCCAAGAATTTAAATTTTGAGTTGGCCTTGTGCAGAAGGGCTGCATGACTTACTTGAACTGTAGAAACTTAAAAGGAATTTGCTACAAAATTTCAGAAAGCCTTTTGTTGACTACATCCCAAGATACTTATTTGTTCTTTATTCATAACTCCCTTGCATCACTGAAGTCTCCTGTAAGGAATAATGGGAATATTTCTGGCTCAAGGTGTTTGCCTTCTCTTTAGTAAGTCATAGAACTACTTCTGCATTTACTGTACTGGAAATGTAAGTCCATTGGTTGGTTACTTTTTGTCCAGTTCTTCAGTATTGTGTAGCTCTATGTTCCTAAATGAAGCCACCCCACCCTCTAATATATGCACATTTATTATTCTCATGGTTCTTTAGTCAGCTGAAAGAAACATAATACACTGATTGTATGCTGCTTTTTTTATCTTAGTGAATGAAATCAGGAGTCTGCACATAGCTTTTCATACTTCACACCTCCATATTATTTCATTGCAAGAATCAAAATGTAATTTAGGTTGAAGACACTTCTTGAAACCATTCCTTTGCTCAAAAGAAGACTAATGTGCCAGCTAGACTAGGCTTTTCAGCATATTGTTCTCTCAGATCTTTCTTTACCTCAGAGGAATGACCATCTGGATAATTGTCCTGTGCTTAATTACACTTGCTTTGACATATTTTTGTCTTTATATCCGTTCAGAATTTTGCTTGATAAAACTTCAGTCATTGCCTCTTAACATTTCACAATACCTTTCCAAGAACAGTCTGACCTAATCTGCTTCATAGCCCTGCTTTAAGTAACTGGAAGCAGTGATTTGATGCTCCACCATCATCCTTATCCTTCTCTTTTTCTGTCTGAAAAAACCCAGCCCTCTCACCCTCTCCTTATAAATTCTCTGCTTTAATCTTTTAATCCTCTTGATGATCCCCTGCCCATTCAGGTTTGTCAGTCTTTTTCTTTTGCTGTTGAGCTCAAAGCTAAAGACAGTACTCCAGATGTTGACCTGCAAGTATCTCATCATCTCACCTCTCATCCAGTGGCTGTGCTGCTGGTAATGCTTCCCAGTAAATGCTCAGTCTCCCACACTACAGGGACATCCTCCTATCACATGTTCAAGTTGCTGGCCACCAGGACTCCTGGGTTCATTTCTGCAAAGCTATTCTGTAGCATTGGCCTCCAGCCAGTTTTTGATTTGGGATTTTACCATCTCACAGGTTCACAGAATTTAGGTTGGAGAAGACCTCTGAGATCATCGAGTCCAAACTTTGGCCGATCATCACCTTGTCAGCTAGACCATGTCAAGTGCCACATCCAGGTCCAGGACTCTGTGTTTACCTTTGTCCTTCATAAGGTTTATGTTAAATCATTTCTCCATTTTGTCAATGCCTCTGAATGGCAGCCCTACCCCTCAGTGTATCAGCAGCTCCTTCCAGTTTGGTGTCATCTTTCTTGGGATATGTTCTGTGTCATTGCTGAGGTCTTTAATAAAGACATTAAACGTGATCAAACCTTGAGGAATGTCAGTCAGTAACTGGAGTTTAGCTATACTTTGGAACATTGACCATTACTTTCTGATTTTAGTGGTCCAGTGTGGTTTTTACCCACCTCGTAGTCCATCCATTCAGTTCACACTTAAGTTTTTGAAAAAGTCAGCTGTGGAAGACTGCGTAAGCTTAGTCAACTTTGCTAACAGCAAAGCATCCATTATCTAGTATTTTGTCCTCAGAATCTATCATCTCATCACAGGAGGCAATCAGATAGGGGTAAGGCATGACAGTCATCAAAGTAGCAACCCCTTGTTTAAACTTTAAAGGTGTGATTTCCAAATGGACTATATTTGCCGTAAAGATTAGTGTAGACAAAAAAAAAAAAGGAAGTGATGATTTATGGGTAAATCTCTTTTTTCTTCAAGTGTTTTAATATTCTGTGAAAAGTTTCATGCCAGGTCTCCAGTGCTGTGTTTTTACTTATTATAAGCCCTAGCTTTATACTGTTTTATAAATCTTTGATGTACAGTGGACCTATTGTACTGACTTCTTCATAAGGTATAGTCTATTATTGCAAAGAATATTGCTTTGATCTACTTGACAGCTTTAGAGTAAGGACACATATGTGGTGTTTGATAGATTACCTGAGGGGCAAAGAACGTTGCTGCCTTTTTGTAATTATTCACTTTTTCAAAATTAATATATGCCAAATTCTTAGAAGAAGAACATATAATACCTATACATGGAGAACAGAAACAGAAGTGCTAGGAAATTAAATACAAATATAAGAGTGAAGTGCAGTTAATGTTCTGATTTTGTTCAGTGATACATCTAATACTATAGGTGAAATATTAATAAAAGGGCCACATTTCCTCCTCCTTAGAAGAATTTTTAATATTCTGGTAAAAGTATTTCTAGTATAAATGATAACTCATTTTAGTGCTGATCAGTGACAAAACAGGTGAATTTTCAAGGAGTTCATTTCTTCATCTGGCAAATCTATTTCCTGGTGTCCATCACTTACCACCTGGAGATTTTTGGCAAGACTTATTTGTCATACTATCATTTAGAAGCAGAAAACACAAGAACTCCTCTTTGAAAAAGAAATTAAATACAAACCAACACACATCTTGGTCTGCTGCTGACCATGTAGGAATGCATGGGTAACATGTCTTACTCCAAGTCAGTGAATGTTACACTCCTCAAATATGCCTACTGAGCTCATTACCAACTTCTACTTCCCAATAAGCTTGAGATTAAGGCTAGACTTTTGAAAAAAAGATTGATTTATAAACAACTAATTTGTTTAAATTTGTCCTAAAGAATGTTCCTGTCTAATAACTGTCTACACTGGAGCATTGAATGGAAAGAACAGTTACTTTGTGTCTTCCTTGAAAAACATAAAAGGCACTTTGAAATGCTTACTTTTTCCTCACAATATCTGTGTGAGGATTATGGCTCTAGATGAAGAGGATTGCTTTTAAAATTCAAGGCAACTTGAAACATCTGAAATGTTTTCCAGAGGATGTCCATCGAAAGTGTTCACTCACTTTCTGTTTCTTTATGGCATATTTCTCCTTATCCCCTCCATCACAGAATCAGTCACAGAATGGATAAGGTTGGAAGGGAGCACAGTGGATTCTCTGGTCCAACCTCCCTGCTCAAGCAGGGTCCTCCAGAGCACATGGCACAGGATTGTGCCCAGGCAGTTCTTGACTATCTCCAGATCCCATACCCTCCCTGGGCAGCCTGTTCCAGTGAACCTGCACAAGTAAAGAAATTCTTCCTCATGTTCAGGTGGAACTTCCTGTATGTCACTCTGCCCATTACCTTTTGTCCTATTGCTCAGCAGCACCAGGAAAAGCCTGGCTCTATCCTCTTGAAACACTCCCCTTAGATACTGATAGACACTGATAAGGTCCCCTCTCAGTCGTCTCTTCTCTAAGTCATTCTGAAACAGGCCCAGCTCCTCAGCCTTTCCTCATAATTGAGGTCCCCCTCATCATCTTCATAGCATTCCATTGGACTCACCCCAGAAGCTCCACATCTCTCATGTATTGAGCAGCCAAGAACTGGACACAGCACACCAAGTGAGGCCTCACCAGAGCTGAATAGAGGGGCCCACTGATCAGCCCCCAGTGGTGCCTGGGGTTATTCCTCTCCAGGTGCAGGACCCTGCATTTGCCATTGTTGAGTTTCAGATGGTTCTTCTCTGCCCATCTCTCCAGCCAGTTCAGGTCCTTCTGAAGGGCTGCACAGCTCTCTGGGATATTGGCTGCTCCTCCTGGCTTTGTGCTATCAGTGAACTTGCTAAGGAGGCATCTGCCCCTTCATCCGAGTCAGACATGAAAATTTAAACAAGACTGGATCCAGTATCAACTGTTGGGAGACACCACTAGTTAAAGGCCTCCAACTAGACCCTGTGCCACTGATGACAACCATCTGAGACCTGCCATTCAGCGAGTGCTCATTTCAGCTCATCCCTGTTTCTCAGGTTATATGGTCTTGTTTGTTTATTTTCTGTTAGCCCAAATGCATGTTTCCATAGGCTACAAGTCCATAGCTATCCTATGCAGTCTGAAATTCAGATAGGTAGCAAATATACTAATACAAATAGCATAAACTCTTTCTTGAAAGAATAGCCAAACTCGTCATCTTTTCCTTCATTCATGGTTATTCTCAAGTTTTTAATTGCAGTGAGGAATGCAGCACTCAATCAGTTTTTGAAAATATGGAAATATTTTCTCACAATTTAAATAGAAATGAAAAAAATTGTCCATTTGGATCCCTCTCAGACCTCCCTTGCCCCCGGCTGGCACTCTTTAATTTCTGCCTAAGCAATGAACAAACCTTCCAAAGTTCTTCAATGTACTTGCTATTATTGTGTTTATGTGTTGCTAGCCATTAGAACTACAGTAGGTCCTGCACAAATTTGAAGATTAAGAAGTTACTTTCCCCCCCAAAATACATGAGAAAAACTTCTTAAAGTGCAGGAGCAACTGTGTTTAACAATTGAGCTGATGAAGTATGGACTCACGTGTGCTGGCAAAAGAGTGCCACAAAGAATGATCTGAGACTTGAAGTGTCTGATTGGAATCTTTCTTCATCGCTGATGCATATTTCAAGCATAATTTGCAGTCAGAGCAAATAGGCAATGGGCACAAGCTGTCTTTCACCTGGGGGAAGTGCTGAGCAAAATGTGGGAAACCTGGTGTGGGCAGATCCTTGTTTTCTTTCAGAAATTCTAGGCATGACCTGCTGGCTAATGTTTTCTGCTTTGTTAAAGCCTGCTTTTAGGTATTTGACCTTTGAGCCTAGGCTGCACAAGTACTGGCTGCAGCAGTGTTTGTCAGCTTGGCAGGTGATACTCTGCTTCTAGACCTGGCTCATGGCCAATCACTGAGTGAACCCCACCAGCAGGTTTGACAGGTTCCGTAGGGTAAACCCCTGTGTTCTGATAAATTGCAGCAACAACCCAGCAGCTTCCTGAATAAATGATACTAATAAGGGGGGGGCAAAAGTTGTTTCAACTTTGGCATTTTGTTATTTTACCACAAAAATTACATTTGGAGTCTAACTAATATAAATATTGGATATTTCGAAGTGAAAAAGCATGTTACTCGTATTCATCCCAATAATGGGAAAGGTTGAGGGAAGTACAGCTCCCATCTGCTTAGATACCCAAACAAGTTAAGCAAATGCTTGATTGAGTAATAAACAACACACCATTAGAGTGAACTAATTAATAGCTGAGAAGTGTCCAAAAGGGAGAAGGCATATAAAACTCATCTATAGCAGCTGATTCCTTCCTAGCCTGGCTGAATCTGTGTACTAATTTGTCACATTAGACATACTGCAGTAATATTTGCAGGAGGTGTCATTCTCTATTGCTGCAGAGGAGGCTTTAAAAAGCTTTTCTGATAAGTTCTAAAGCCCTGTAATATGTTGACTCAGGAAGTCTGGAAGAGTATGCTGAAGAAGCATTTATCTGTACTTTCTTTAATTATGTTTTCTTTCTCAAAGCATCCACTAATATCTGCTTTTAGAGAACAGGAGTTTAAAAAGATCTTTGTTCTAACTCAGTAGGATTGTGATGTTCTCTTGTAATTTATTTCTGTTTATGGCAATCTCACAAACCTTCTGTTGTTGCTGTAACTTCACTGTAAGATAAAGAACATGGTCAGCAGGATATATGTACAAAATTGCCATTACAATTACATCACACATAAAATTTGAAGGAATGATAGCTAATGGACTTTATAGCATTTTTTCTGACTGATGATACTTTAGCAGAGCAAGCTCTTGAGTGATGAGCAATTTAATTACACTTTAGTCAAGGCTATTAATTACTTGTGTGAAGAATGAAAAAAAATTGTTTTTGTTGAAAACGAGCAGAAATTTGTTTTCCATTTGTATTTTGCTTAGAGAAAAATCACAGTCAGAAAACTGGTAAAACAAGTTCCAGATAATACTACTTAAGAAGCCAGACAGTCAAAGTGTGAAATGGCAGATGCACATGTTGCACAGATGTTGTGTTGACTGGTTAGTATTCTTATGGAAAGCTTGTGTAATTGGAAGTATTTTTAGTATGTTGAAACTTTGAGAAGCTGGCATTCCTATTTGCAAGTTTCTTTTGAAGAAGCTGTTTATCTTTTGTCTTTTAAGTAGTGAAATCGAAGGTAATCAGTGTTAAAAGAGCCAAAGCAGTCTTGGAAGATTCTTGTATTTTATATAAATCAGTTGAATTTAGGTATATCTTGATATCCTAAAATGTGTTGGCACATTAGAAAAGCTAATGCTGTGTAAAGATAACTTCCTGAGAGTTTAAAAACTTTTTTCATTATGCATTTGATATTTGTTGTAATGAGTGAAAACAGAGCAAATTTAGTCTATGGTATTAGTAGTGGCTCAGAAACAGTAGGTATTGAAGTGCAAACTGATAAAATATTTCTCAGAGAATTTTGGGGGTTTTGTAGCTTGCACAATTACTGCTCAGATCTTGTGTACCTGCTCAGTTCTGCCCATGTTATACAGCGTTGAATTTTCATTGCAGGGAATAGCAGGTCATGTAGCATAGAGTACCATAACTTTGATATCCTGGGCTAGGAGATGCTTTCTGGTGGATCTTCACCACTGTAATTGAAGAATCACAAATTTATTGCAGCTGGAATTAAAAAGTTCAATTTATTGATAACGTTGTTAGCAACAATCTCATGACCTGGGATGTGTGGACTGCATTTTTGCATGAATAATCAGTAAATGTAGCTTTCCTTTTTTAATGATTGTACATTTCAAAGAGTAAGCTATTATAAAACTTCCAATTAGGTTACAAAATGTACAGTTTCAGATACCAGAAATGAAGAAACAAAGTAAAGAGAAAGTAACAAAATTTGGATTATTTAGATTTGAAACACTTAAATTCTCAAGCAACTTGACAAGGGTTAGTTTAAAATTAGGCTTGGTTATTCTCACTGTTTGTTTTGTGGATTTGGAAACAATGGAATATATCCAGAGAAGCATTTTCACAGATGAGGAGAATTGAAGAAAGCCATAGTTTCCAAGCATACACCACAACTAGGTCCCCAAAGTAGCTCTAATTTGTGTCACTGGTGCTGGAAATGTCTTATGCTTTCATTCCTGCAGAGTGAGGCCACTTCTGTGTGCTTCAAATCGAGACTGTGCCTTGTACATCCCAGAAGAATTTGTAAAAGACAGCAACTTCCACTACCTAAAAGCTCACAAAGTTTTGATAAGGAAGAATTGCATTTCATGTCAATCTTTGTAATGTCCTTAGAATGTGAAAAGGGAAAATTAAAAAGCAGGAGAAAAGGAAAATGCTTTGCTGTAAAGATGAGACCTTTAGTTTCTTGCCTAGAATTACAAGGAAAAAAAGAATGTTTCAAACTGATTGTTGCAATGAAAATGGCTCTTTGAAGAGATCTTCATGCTTAGATTCTGCAAATACAAAATTAAAGGGGAAAAAAGTGTTTATAGTCTCTCTTTGACATACATAGGAAAATTTTTATCTTACAATGAAGTGTCTCTTCAATAAGTGTTTGGACTTATGTAGCTGAGAAAGATCAACAAACATGTTAAATAAGATAGATACTAAACTGACAAGGTAAAGAATTCTTAGCATAGTACAACCAGGCTTGAAATTACAGATTCGAAGTGTACTTCCTTTTTGCTAGGAAGAAACTGGGTTTTCCTGCTCATTTTTGATGCCCACAAGCACGCAAACTGTGTGGGGAAAAAAATGGGAAGTTGTATCCTATAGCTGTGTAAGCACTTCATGATTCAACACCAGTTTCTAAGGACATTTTCTTTAATGTTTTCTGTGACCACTTAAATTAAGGTGGTAAGATGATCATGCGTATCAAGATTTCACATAAAATATGGCTGGGGAGGAATTTACCCAATACAGTAATCTGCAAAGAAGTTCATAAATAGTATTCTTCCAAATATTCCTTGCTTCAAGACAAAATTTTGTATTGTTAGTGAAAGGAAAAGTATTTCACTAGAATAGTGTGAAGTTTCATATCAATAGTGTTTGAAGACTTTCAAGCTGGAACAAATCTAATGGGAAAACAACTCATAGGGATTGTTGTTATTTTCTGGAAAAAATAAATTATAGCAGCAAAATAAAAAAGTTACAGTGAGACAGAAAAAAAGCGAACAAAACACTTGAAGTGTTGGTTTTCTTCTATGTTCTCATCAATATTAATTAAAGACTCAAGGTTAAGGCGTTTTTTTCTCTTCTCTTTTGGTGTTTTTCCAAGTGTTTTAAGATAGAGCCTAATGGGATAGAATAATTTTTACATGAGTTTTAAGTGCAAGCCAGGGTTCAGTCCACCTTTTTGTCTTTTTTAGCCTACAGTGCTTGATCATTTTAATCAGACCTTGTGTCTGGTCAATGAATTGCATTTATTCTGTCTTGTACTACTCTTAGTGAGTCTAAAAGACATAAACATTCTGTCCAATCTCTGTATTCAATACACTGCCTAGCAACATTTTGAAGGTAACCTGTGAATTATTTTTATTATCATTACCTCAAGTATCATTGTGCTTTCTTATCCAAGTAAAACAGTAACTGAATGGTATGTAAAGTTAATTTAAAACTTCACAATTTCTGATCATTTAAGGTATTGACCGAAATAATTTGAAGTATTCATTACAGAGATAATAAAAATAATGCTACTAAAAACGTCCAAAATTCAAACTGTTCTTTAGTTAAAAACACATGCAAGAAATCATACTGGTTCATTTTTGGGAAAAAAAAGTTAGAAAACAATAAACTGAGTAGGAATTATTACCGATTTGCCACAAATAGCAAGTCTAGTTGGTTGTTGACATACATGCAGGACAAAATCACTGAAGGCAAGACGGTGGCTTAAACTCACCCTAAAGAGAAGTGTGAGAGAACACATGCTTGGACTTTCTCACAGTGTGGACATTGGATGTGTCACAGTGATAATTTGCTAAATGTCTGACAAGGAGACGAAAGTTCCAGTGTTAGGTCACACGATATGAGACTGAGGGTTCTGCATTCTTTGATCTTGACTAATCTTCTCCTTTGAGTCATCCAATGCTTGTATACAGAGGAGTTCGATGCTGTGGCAACATTACCTTTAGGCAGCACCAGTGACAGTTTCTTCCCTGCATGGAACATCACCTGCTAGGTAGTGTGGAAAATTTGATTTTTGACAGCAATTATAAGCACATGGATTCTGTAATTTCCTTCATTTTAAAGCAAAATAAGATTTTTTGTTTTCCTAAAGAGAAAGACAAGAAATATAAAAGGAAAGGACAGTAAAGAATTAATTGAAGGTATAGTCAGTGAGCAGTGAGCAATTTAGATTTGAACTTCCCTGTTTTCTTTGTGAGAAGAATCCTCCCTTTTTCCTCCTGGCATTCTCTCACAAGAATCAATTTTTTCATGCATTTTAACCTATTTTTAGAAGTAAGTAAAGCTAATACAGTCACTCTGTATGTCAGTCTTCTTCAAACAGTATGTAATATTTTGTGTTCTCAGACAAATTAGAAAGTAGAGTAGAAATCTCAATATTAATTAATTTTTTTATCTGTTTTGTAAAAAAAAAAGGAAATGTATGGTGATGAACCAAAACAGATATTGCCACTTAGGGAAAGCCATTATTCAGTAGTCGGCAGTAGTCACTGTTCAGTCACTTGTGTGGCTCGTGATGGACTGGCTGATCACCTAGGGATAAACATGCTGTTTAGTTTCATATTGATTTTCTTTAGGAGAGAATTCCACTTTAGTACTGCCCTGTTTATTAAGTAATGAGGCATAATTTTCAGAGTATACTGCTGGTGATTATATGGCTGCCATCTTAATTTTTCAATTTTTCTGGCCATCTGTAGTCTGATTTCAGATTCAGGTAATGTTGTATCATCTGAGACTATCTAGTAGAATGATGCATCCAGTTATTCATGCCTGAGATTTTGTCAGGATACAAATATAGCTATTTTTTCACAATTCATTTGTTTGTTCTATCAGAAATTCATGAGTTTTTCATACTGTTTGAAGAGTGACAATACCTGCGTGAATAAATTTTCTTTTAATTAGTCATGAGTTTAAACATAAAAAAAGCATAGCCTTTTATGTGTATAAAATCAAATGGATCAAAGTTGTCCACGGAGTCCAGGTTGGGTTATTGGACAGAGTTAAGTGGTTCCTGTTTTCTGTTAAATTAATTTGCATGAGTCTAAACAGCCACGGTATCCTTGTACCATTTACAAGCAGTTTCATGCTGAGCAGGATTAGCTATATTTTACAGTTTAGTAATTTTATAATGTTTGAAACAAAAAAAAAGCCAATCTATAAGCAGAAGTTTTTATTTGTTATACCTTAGTGAAAGAATGGCATCTGAATCAGTTTCACCTAAATCTGAAAATCTATGCTCTGTAGCAGCTTTGTAAGATGGTGAATGTTATATTGTAAGGTGGCATACATTTTCTATTTCTGCTAACGTTAAAGGCCTGAAACCTTGACATGTCAAAGGAAGCTGTACAAATTAATTCGTGTGTTTTTTTCAAATATATAGTAACATGTAGATGTGTAAAAAAAGTTAGCACATTTAAGACATACATGTGCCTAGAGTTGATGGAGAAAATTTGCACTTCATTTTCTTAGTAAAGATTCTTCCACAGATTAATCTAATCCACTTAGATAGTCAGTAGGCTTGCTAGATTTAATTGCCTTATTAAGTTGTTAAAATTTGTAGAATGGCTAAATCTTTTGAAATGTATATGACATTAAAAGTCTTCTAATAATATTTACCATTGAACTGTTCTTATGTTTTAAACATAATCTTGTAGCTCAGTAGTGTCAGGGAGAGTGCCAAAAGTGTAACTTTTTGAGAATGCCAATAAAAACCCTTAGCTGGAATGGCTGAATAATACTTGCATCATTTTCCTGGTAGCTTTACCAGTACTTAGGTTCCCACATAGCCACTTGTCGGATGTTTTCCTGAAAATAACAGATATTTTGGTTAGTTCAAGGACATTATCAAAATAAAGTCCTTGCCAGTAACTTGAGTCATTGCCATACCCTGTTTCCATTCTTAGGAAGCTTTGTCTCATCATTTGATTTTGTTGCCAAAACCAGTGAGGAGGTATCTTTTTGAAGGACTGTGCAGTACTTCTTTATACTTCATATGAGCCAACATTCTCATTCCAGTGGAAACCTTGATACTGTTCTTATATTGGGAAAATGGATCTGTTTTTTCTAAGAATCTTCAAAGTAGAAATCTTGCTTTTCAATTAAAAAAAAAAAAGAGATTCAGGGATGAAGTAAATTCACACTAAAGGAGGAAGCCTTAAGAAGAAGGGTCCATTTTGCAGACATGAAGGCAAAACGTGAAGATTACTCAAAAGGACATAAGCATGTATGTGGATGCGCACACGTGCACCGAGGTTTCACACAGCAAAAACCTCTCATGACTAAAGATCTAAGTTCTGTGTTAGCCTGGAATTTTTAGAAATGCACAATTTAGTTTTACACTTCAAATCTAAGCAGGTGGTGTTTTTTAACATTTTGAATTGCTTTGCAGTTTTGTTTATCCCCTTGCAATGCTGCACAAGTTGCATCCACAGTCATGCTATGAGGATTTTGAGATACCTGAATTAAAACTAGGTACTTTGAATGGAAGAGTATCATTTGAACTTTACACTTCAGTTGAGTACTCCACAGGTAGACAATAGTTTCTAAATGTTAATATCCTTCCCCTGTTCATCAACAATTATTTCTGGGATTATGTGGGCTTCTGAGCTTCTCTGAATCCAAAAAATTCATTTTGTTCTGTGTCTCGCTTGCAGGAAAGTTCACTTGTGTCAGTAATAATAATTTTCCACTTGTCTTGAACATTTGAATATTTCACTGAATTTTGGTTGAGTGTGGCAGAGAAAGTAGTAGTGTTTCTTCGTGGACACACAGTGTTCAGAGTTGAAGGATAATAAAGAGCCTAGCTGTATTTAATTTCTTTCTAAGATGTTCGATGTGTTCTGCCACCTATCACATAAGCCAATCTAGTAAAATGACAGTGAACTAATTTTTGGTGCAGTGTCATGCTTTGGTGACAGGGCTACAAAGTACATGCATAGGGTCTGTGGCTTTGATAAGTAAGATACAATCTGGTACTGTTTGTATTCCCATTTAGATAAAAGAGGTAGCTGTCACACTGGCTTACATTGCAGAGTATTTCTCATGAGTATGGAGGAGATTAAAGAGCAGGACAATACTTCCATTTTTACAGCTAGCTTCACTCTGATTGAGTTACTGGTTGCTGTATCAAATGTTGAAATCATAGATTATGATTGTGAGAAAAGATTGGTATGAGTCATGCATATGATGCTAATAACATGTACTGAATCAAATTCAGGTTTGCAGCCATTTCTAATTTCTCTGAATTTATCTCTGCAGATAATTGGCTGCCACTACCTTTTTAGAGAGAAGACATTTTAAAGTTCTCAGTTGTTTATACACAGTATGCAGCTTCAGTGTTGCTGCTGTGCTTAATGGGTTTGCTTAATAATCTTGCATATTGGCACTTTTTTTCCTCAGAGCATGCTCCTAGGCAATATTTCCAGCTCTTCATTTCACTGAGACTGTACCTTCCCCCCAGATTACCTGTGACTCATTGTATGAATCAAGACTAGAAGCTTCATTCTTGACTCATCCTCAGTAAAGGTTTCCACTAATTTTAACTTTCTCCATCAAAACACTGGAGGAATAATGACTTAGTAAAGTATTCTCAGAAATTAGCAGTGACAATTATTTCAGACTATTGGAGAGTTGTTTGAATTAGAGAATCCCTAAAACTGAAAATCTGTTAGCTTTACTGAGTAGGGATCCTGTCTACAAGTTTCATAAAGCTGACACTTGTCTGAAGACCAGTGATGTAAGACATTATTTTAGAAAGTCAGGCATTTTTTTCTTCACAGAGCTACAGGGACAATTAGATAATTAGGTTTGTGTGTTTGCATTAGTTCACCTGTTTTCTTGCAGTAGTTTGTATGTCTTTTTTTGCTTTTCTGCTGGAATATGCTGTCTGGTCTCTACAGATCATCCTTTTCTGCTGATTCTTTGCCTTCCAAAACAGGAACAGAAGAGAGTAGGAGAGATTCAGAATCACAAATAAATTATATGCCAAACTATCATTTTTTTCAGTGGGTGATGGGCACCTAACTGATCTACATGCTCTTCATAAGTTCATTTTAAAGGCAGTAGTGCCTTCTCCACACAAGATAAGTGGTGATTACACATTGAACATCTGGAAGTTTTACCCTTTGTATTTCTATTGAATCATTGTTGTACAATGTAATTTCTGAGTAGACTGGTCTTGGTTGAGTGGTTCATTGGGTCATTTTCCAGATATGTCTGGGAGCAAGCCCACCACAGCAAATGAATTTATGCCCTGTTAAAAAAATTATGCTTAGAATAATTCTTAGGAAAGTATTTTAATAATACTTAACAACTAAGAAAAACAAACAAACAAAAAACCCTGGGAAAAAAGCAGCAGTTGTTAGTGAACCAACAGGAACTTCATGGCCCAAAACTGGAAAAAGATTTTTATGGCAAAACAGTATATGTAAATAATATTCAATAATATCTGCAGTCTTTTTGCATCTTTATTATAGTACATCATAGTAATACCATGTAGAAGCATGTAAAGTTCAGAAGTGTTTTTACTGTTTGTATCTGGGCCCGCTAATGGCATTCAATGTTGTTACCAGCCCACTGTTTGAATGGCTCCAATGGAATCGTAGCACTGCAGACAAAAGCTTTGAAAATGTCAGACTGCTGCAGGATGTGTTTCACAATAGTTCTCCATTGATTTTCCAGTAAGGTATAACGTCCAATCTCAGTGATGCCTTGTAGGACTACCTAAAAACAAGGCTGAACAAAATTAAGAGACTAAAAAGTGGTTATATTTATTGAAGGGCCTTCAGGTACGTTGGGGCAGATGAAGCCCACCCAGGGGATATATCCAAAAATGGATGACAGGGTCATGGGTTTTCATACTTTTATAAGTTGGTCCATTTGCATATTGGGGCTTAATCCTCCAGTTGCAACTTCAGGTGATGAAGTCATTTACCCTAAGTTTGCTTCCCCCCAGCTCACTATTGTTTACATTTCTCGGGGCCTGGACAGTAAGGTGTCCTTGAGTTTCAGGCCTAGAGAGGAATTGTTTTTTTCTGACCAAAATGGGAGGACAGTAGCTAACAGGCTATATGGAGTTTAGAGTTACACACCAAAGAATTGCAGAATTCTTCTTTTGTACAAATATACGAGAAATATAAAAGCTAAAATCCTAAGGCATCATCAGCATGATTCGAGTGCTGGGTGCTTTGAAGCAGCCCCTCACCACCAAGAGACTGAGGGGGCTGGAAAACTGCCAGGCCTCATCAGTCAGAGAAGCCTGAAGATGCAGCTCCGTGTGTCACCCGCTCCTGAGGGGAGCTTGCAGAGGTGCTGTTTTGGACCTTTCTTTCCTGCTCCAGTGCCATGATTCTTTTCTTTATTTTAATTGTTTTAAACAAGTTCAGCGGGCGCAATTTAGGATGCAGTTTTGAGGCTTAAGTTAATCCAAGATGAGCTGCCACAGTCTGTACTTTTGCTTCACTGCTTTGTACTGTACAATGAACCAGTGAAGGAAACAGAACAGGCCAAAAAAACAAGTACATTTTTTCTCAGGTTTTTTGGTTGGTTGGCTTGTTTTTTCTTCCTGGGATTATTTTTTTTGGATGCTTCAAGACCCTTAACTGTCTGTTTTACTGTCATATAAGACACAAATGAGGAGACACAAATTCAGTCTGGAATGGAATTGTACACCAAGGCTGAAACAAACAACTTGCTACAAATGGGGATATTTTCTCATGGCCTTGTTACCAAAATAACATACTCTGGAATTCCTAATTTTGTAGTTTTTAATTCACATGCCATTTTATGTGCTTTTCTTCCTCAGGTAGTCTTTAAAGTATTCTCAATAAACTGAAACATGATTTAGTCAAAGATCAGTTTAATTACAAGTAGATACAGGAGAGATGTAGTAACCTAGAAAAAAAAAAAAGGCTGCAAGGTACAGAAAGATAATTTTCCAGACATCTAGCAGCTTTAAAACCTGAGGCACTCAAGATCCTAGCACATGTTTCAGTGAGTAGTAGTTTGCCAGCAGTTGGATATTTCTCACTGGAGACTTCTGCACTGTGGATTTTTCTGTTTGTGGCATGTAGTCTGACTCAGTCTGACTTACATTACTGGAAATAATGTAGAATGAAGTTTGTTTAGTTGGGCAGCATCTGTACATGAAATCTTTTAATCTGCTGTGGATTTAGTTATTTTAATTGCCTTTAAAATGCTCAAAATGAATAAAGTATCTAATATTGTACCATTTGATTCTGGGAATAGGTCATTTAACTGTACAGTTACTCATTTAAGAGGCTGAAGATAGAGTCTGTATTATGAAAGTCAAGTACCAAGTTACTTTACCACATTACATTAATGACTTTTTATTGTTCATAAACAATATTCATCCTCTCTTAGAAAATGATGCCTAAATTTCTCTTTTGAGGCTTCCTTGAATTCCAGTTTGAATTATTGCCAGGGTATTTGGCATTTTCCTCTGCTTCTTTTAATTTATTTTACAGAATGCTCAATATTAGTCAATCAGCGAATATTCCAATTTACTCCAATGAGAGTAAATAACTTTGTTAAATTTCTCATGTTCGGAAGTCATAACAGTGAATGATATTTATGGTATTTCCATATTTAGTATTGTTAAATTATTTAAACGGCATAGAAATGTGACCCAAAACTGAGACTTGTAAAATTAGTCTGATAGTGAAATTTTGATACTGAAATGTTAGAGAATGTCCTAGAATCATAGAATCAATAACGTAGGAAAAGACTTCTAAGTAATTGAGTCCAACCTTTGACCAAACACCACCATGCCAGCTAAACCATAGTACAAAGTGCCACGTGTAGTTCTTTCTTGAACACCTTCAGGGGTGGTGACTCCGCCATTTCCCTGGGCAGCCCATTCCAATGCTTAAGCACAGTTTCAGTGGAGAAAGTCTTCCTGATGTCCAAACCGAACCTCCTCTGGCACAGCTTGAGCTGTGTTCTCTTGCACTTCCACTATTTGCCTGGGAGAAGAGGCTGACCCCCACCTTGCTACAATCCCTGTAAGCATTTGTAGAGAGCAATAAGGTCTCCCTTGAGCCCCCTCTTCTCCAGACTAAACAAACCCACCTCCTTCAGCCACTCCCTGTAGGATTTACTGTCTAGACCTTTCACCAGCTCTGTTGCCCTTCTCTGGACCACCTCCAGCACCTCAATGTCTTCTTGCAGAAGTCCAGGTAGACTACATCAACAGCCTTCACTAGCCTAGGTCACCTGATCATAAAAGGAGATCAGCTTGATCAGACAGGATCTGCCTTTCCTAAACTTCTGCTTACTGGGTCTGATCCTGTCGTTGTCCTGTATGTGCCATATGTACGTGTGCAAAATCAAGGTGAAGTTTCAACTATTGCTTTTGAAAATGTTCAAATGAATTATGCAAGCAGACTCCCATGGGAAAATGCTGTTTCTTGGCTTTAACCAGAACACTCCCTCCCAAAAGAAACCCCACACTAAACAAAACCAACCAAACAAAAGAAAAACAAAAACAAACCAAAAAACACCAAAAAAAATCAGAAAAGAACATACAAAATTTAGCAAACCCTCACCATGTCTAAAATAAATACGCATGTGTTTTAAGGCAATATTTTTTGTATAAAAGCAAAGATATGAACTTAAAATTTGAATTTAAAGTTGAAAAATAACACCAAAAAGGCTAATGCTTATAGTAAAAGTATTAATAAAAAAATACTCTGGAAAAAAGTACTCTGCCAGATTTCAGCCTGGTCTTTTTAAATTGAAAGCCCTTACTTGGAAAGAAAAAAAAATTGAACACAAGTTTCTTACTGGCCTTCATAGGGTAGCAAAATAAACATATTGTTTGTATTAAGATGAAAAAAATTAATTTTGTTGGCGTTAGAAAGGATTTAGCACTTGCATATCCATGTTACAATTGGAACATTTAACACAGCTTTGATTTATGAATACTTGCATCAGTGTTTAACAGAATGTAGCCTCTTTACTTTTGAAGAGCTGGGAAAACATTGCACAAAGAAACTGAGTTTGTATTGCTCCTTGCCATCACAACTTGCACGTTATTCCTGCAGTATTGTGAAAACTACAATTCCCATCTGAAGTCATTCTGTACATCCAGAAGCTCATATACACAGTTACACTTCAAATTGGCATCATTTGTTTTGCAACAAATTCTGCTTAAAA